>CM066576.1:21378011-21755511 GCA_033816785.1 Picus viridis | reverse complement strand
GGTTCTGCAGATCAGCAACAATATTTTTTAAAACTGTAAAAAAAACGCTTTCATGATCCTTTTTAAAACTTCCAGTTGAAGTCTGGGAATTTTCACATTCAGCTCAGTACTGAAGCATGAAATTCCTTCCCTGGAATTTTAAGTCATGACCTTCACCTATTCTTTGTTGTGGATGGGTGAAAAGAAGAATTAAAGGTTTTTTGCTTGCTTATAAGAAGATGACATTTAATAATCAACCAGTTAATAGTATACTGGAATTAGTAACCTCTTATTGCCTCCCTGCCTAGTACACATAAACAGAAAGAATCAGAAATATGTTTACCAGTATGAAATGGAACTGTAAATTTTGATAGATTTTGTATTTATCATATATCTGAAAATGAAAACCTGGTCCTTGAATATATGTCTTGAGGTAAGCAGTGTAGGTCCACCTAATTAACAACTCTTCAATCTTGAATGAATTAACGATTTCAAAAGATGAAACATAGTCTCCGTAATTTGCCTCCAAGTTTTTTACTAGCTACATCAACTCCATTTTTAAAGAGGAAACCAGTTACAAAGTTTTGTTTCTTGTGAAATGCACATTTCACAGAAAGGTTTTGTGGAGTTCTCTGCACTTGCCTACATATCTTTCTCCACAAGAATTTGTGTCAAGATAGCAAATCAGAAAAAACCTAAATTAGTATATTTTTTAAAAGTAAACAAAAAGGTTTCTCAAAGATTCACATCCCAATTAAACAAGTAGCTGACTTGACAGGTTTTGTCTTTGTTCCATCCCTACAGCAGTCTATGAAAAAGCATTCCCTGTTGGGAGCTGTTACTCTTGAATAATAAAACAGATAACATGCAGAGAAGGCTGAAAAAAGCCATTGCAGAGGTTAAGGGAGAAAAAATAATTCGGAAAAGGAATCCCAGTGGCCCGAGTAAAGGGGAAGGCACTTTCTTGTGGCAAGTTAATATGAGACAGCTCAGTAACCAAGAAAGTAATCACGCCTGAAAAGCTTTGAAGTGTTTGATATATGTGTCATGTTCCTCTACCATTTTTTGTCCAACTTTTGTTCTCTGTGCAGTTGAGTTAGCTACAGGTTTGCTCCTGAACTTCTTTGTGAAAGAATTTCTGAGGGGCTGAGATGCCAGAAGAAGCTCCCTCCAAGTTTTCTCCTCACAATGTAATCAAAGATCTTTCTAATTTTTACAAAGGTTTCTGCTCCAAGTGAGAGACCCAGAAGTGACAAGGACAAGTTACACAGAGAAAATCCTGCTCCCATATCTCTGCTTCAGCATTATTATCTGAGTTGTTCCCTAGAAAATGTGTTTCTTTGCTCTTTCCAGCCATCTGCTCTGGGATCCTGTGGTACACAGATCTTAACACAGTCTCAGTCTTAACACATTGCTGAACTTCCCGCTGAGCAGGAGGAAGATGTAAGGAAGAAAAGTCAGGGATGTATCACTGCCTTCAACTCTACTGGTGCAGATTTATGACAGTGCTGAAAAGGTGTTCCAGGATCTGCTTCAAGGAGATCTTGGTCAGTTTCCAACAAAGCTTTAAAATATGATAGCCTCCACACAGGAAAGATGTGGTACACATCCTGCATGTGCTCCAGTTTTACTGATTACTGTCCAGATTTCCACAGTCATGAAACCAGAAAAGTACTTGGTAAATGCAAGTCATCCATTAAAGTTATGAGCTGCAGGGACAGAACTGTCGAGTGTATGCACCACATAACCAGAGTGTGGAATAAGGGTTAAAGCACTGGGATCCTGGAGATCAGTTTGTCTTTGCTCTGCTGCCTCTCATCTGTTCTTCTTCCAAACAAGTCTCTTCACTTCCCTGTACCTGTAAAGTAGCAATACTAACAACACATACTTCTTTTGTAAAGCATTAACATCTGCTAAAGCAATGAAAATATCTTCATTCATATTAATAATAACTGATGGTGCCCATCTGGAAAGAAAAAAGTTCAGGAACAGAACAGAAAGTATTTAGTTGGAAATAAGCAGTCGGGAAAAGTGTCTGTGTCATGTGTTGTAAATATGGAAAACAGTATACAAAAGGCCCATTTAATTCACATGAGATTCCCAGTCCCTCATGTACCACGTTTGGCACTGACTTAGTTGAATTAAGATGGCAAGAAAACCTCCTCTTGCTGCTTTTTGTTAAGATTTTTAGTTTAGCTTTCTTTTGTTTTTAATCAAGTCCTTGCTCAAGCCTTGTGAGTAAGAATTGAGCAACACATTGTAAATCACAGTTTGCAAGTTCTGTGACTGCAGATGAGATAGTAAAAGATAATGCTATATTATTCACATGTGGCTTGTTCGTCATTCAGGCACCACATGCCAGATTCTCCCTATGTACAGCTGAATGTATGAGCAGCAAAATTAGTAGAGATTGCAAAGAGCAACATTTTAAAGTCCTCGTTATTAGAAGCCTTTGGTTATTGCTGAATCAATTTAGAACCTTGGGAGGACAAACCCGAATCAGTTTTTTAACCATCTTTGAGTCAAAGTCATTTACCATGAAGCTGTTCCAAAAGAGAAGCTGATAAAAAAAAAATCCCAGAAAAATGATGCAATCAGCAATCAAACCTTTTCCAAGTAAATGGAAGAGAAAATTATATTCCAAGATGGAAGTGTCTGACATCCCATCATGATAACAAAAAATGTCTCAAAGCTTCGCATCCCAGTTAAAAATCCCAGTAAAACTTTTTTCAACTATTTTAAAGGTACCAGGGATTGTCATTGACTACAGTTGCTCAGACAAGGTCTGTAACTGAGACATTGTCCTAAACCTCCTTTGTAGTCTTTGGAGAAAATATAGCAGAATTGCAATCCAAAAGAGCGATTTATGTTGTCCCTAAGGAAAGTCTCAGTTTGAGTTTCTACAGTATAGATGTTACTCACAGCAATTTCATATATACCATTTAATAAAATGACTGAAAATGGACTCCTATCACAATATAAAGACTACCTACAATTCTATCATCCTGTACCTGCCAGTGTCCAAAATAAACAGTTGTGCATTCCTGTGCAGTTATAACGGACTGGTTTCTTATTCCTGGAGGTACCTGAGCTCCTCATATGGCTCCATTTATATTGCCTACCAAATCACACAACACAAATGCATATCTACCTAAAAGTCTAAACAGGCCACTGCAAAAATACAATTCATGAGGTTGTAAAGAACATCAATCAGGACACCCTTCAGACAGAAACACAACAGAATAAGGAATGATCATCCTTTTTATTTGAAGACATGAGTGTTGATTGGATATATTGCCATGTTGTCAGCTACCAGATGGTTTTATATGTATTTGATTTTGAGCTTGATCTTGTATCAGTAGAGTCCTAATGCAATCCAAACGTGTGTGTTTGGCTATCAGCAAGTGTCTCTCACTCTTGTTCTGTCATTAATGAATTTGTAACTATTTGCCATATATGAATATACAAATATGTGAAGTCATTGTCATGCATCTCAAAAGCAAAATCACAGAAGAAAGTAGTATTTCAAGTTTATTGTGTCTCAAAATATAGAAATATATTCCAACAGCATATTTTAAAGAATAATATAATAATAATAATCTTCAATGTCTTATTCTCAAAATGCTACACCATTATTTAAAAATATATTACTTAAGGTACCGAAAATTCAATTTCCATCAAATGCCATTTAGAACAAATTGATTTCAAAAAAGGATATCCACTTACCCAGTTTATACAGAAATGAGTGAATTTCCTGAAGACAACCCAGGAATTTACTTACTCCAGAACGGTAATTCAGTTGAAAACACTCAATTTAGCTATATATCCTCGTGCATGAACTGCCCATAAACATAGATATGTAGGTAATATCAGTATAAAATGGAGATGGAATTGGAAAATTGAACTATTGTATTAAGAGGAACGAGTTCCCAAAACTGAAATCAGAACTCTTAATTTTTAAAAAAAAGTGATTGTACACATAAAAAGGCATTTATTTATTTATTACTCCAATAGCAGGATAAAATAAATTAGTTTCTGAAAAACAAAACAAAACAAAAACCAAACCCCCCAGTTGCACATTCACATGCATGTACAGAGTCATATGCACATGTTGATTTTATCAGTCTGTAATAATCTGAGTTTTCTGAAATATGCTTTAAATAACCAGACAAGTCAGAGTTTACATGAAGAGGTTATCTAAGGAGAAATGGATACATCCTGTTCATTTTTTAACAGCTCTTTGAGAACTATTTAAATGAACCTTTTTTAATCAAGGCAATTTATGATAAAAGCATATATATTATAGTTAGCCATGTAATAAAGAGAAAACAGAGTTTCTATTTTCCCATTATCGTAACACTAAAACAAAGGAGTGTCCAAAAATATTAAATGTGGTTGATTCAAAATAAGCATATGGGTGGCTGGGGTGGGAATGATAATCTGCAATTAATTGTGCAATTCTCAACCACAGGATTTAATTTATTATTTGTATGGATTTAAGGATTTTCTATGTTACAATAGTTAATGCTAAAAAAGGGAAATATATCCCATCTTACATCTTATGATTTAAACCAACCTCCACTTGACAGAAAAGCAGATGTACCGACAGAAGACTGCGAAATACCCAATGGCTCATTATGAAAGGTGGTTTTTCATCTTTGTTTGAAAACAGCCACCATCAGGGACAACATTTCCAATTAAACAGATAACAGCTGCTGCATTCCCTGTGTCTTCCCTTGCATGCTCTGAAAACACATACAAAAGTGGGAGCTAAATAAAGCAAAGCCCTTCCATACTCTGTGTTCTGTGTATTTTCTGTGTATAGTAGCTCCTGTATATAACGGGAAGGCTTGTGTGGGTTTCTTTGTTTCATTTTACCTTGTGCTGTTATTGTTAAAACATTTACTGGAGCAATATAGTGGATAATAAACTGATGTGGTTTGAGGTAAGAATGTTGTAGTTCAATTTTTAGTCTTGGAAAGTCACAGATAGAGGCGAGAGTCTGTCTGCACAGAATTCCCAAAGCTTTGAGCCTTTTGCAAACTCTGCAGCCCACAAGCCAAGAAGTAACATACTCCTCCAGTTACACTCATCTTGTTAAAGAAAATAGAACAATTATGTGCAATCTTTCCACCTCTATTTTCTATCTACTATTTATTTACTCAAGCACTGTTCAACGTTTCACTTCTTCTAATGGAGCAGAACATCTGAAAGAAAAAATATGTTTAGACAAGCAGTTTTGTTTAGTTTTTTTTTCTGTGCCTTTCTCTAAGTAAATACCCCACCACAGTTTTCATTGGCACAATGTGGCCAAATTTTTAGTTCCTTTAACAATACAAAGCAGTTACAGAAGTACTGGAGTCTCTACCTTTAAAAATTTCTCTACAAAGACTTTACTTTAAAATATTGAAGTGGAATGAGATGGATTCCATTATGGTCAATTGGAAAATTAGTGAATTTCTACTGCACAGTGAAGTGACCCATAAAATAAATGGGTTTGGAATTTTGTTCATACAAAAGAAATTATATACTTTTAAATAAATAAAAGCTACTATATACATTATACTGTACATTTAAATGAGAGATGGCATGAAATGGAATAAATTTAGGATTGCCTTTTCATCAGCAAGTCTCATATCTTGACTTTATTACAACTCTGAATAAAACCCTGTGCTTTAGATTAACTTATTTTTTTATTTTAGTGGCAGCCACATGAACGCACCACCATATTTCTGTATTTTTTTAAAATTACATTGGAACTGTCATCAAAGTAGAGCACGGAGATTGCATTCAGTTTTGTTGGTGCACAGCATGGCTTTGGTACATGATCGGGGAACATCAAGTGAACCTGAAAGACAGATAAATACATAGCTCATATATCAAACAGAGAGGTACAAGGACAACGTCAGCGCAAAACATGTCTTTGCAATTCAGAGAGTGCTGTGGCCACAGATTTTCCTCAGTTAGCAACTTTAAAGCACAGCTTACCTCCAGAACATTGCTCTGATTTCAATTGCATGGGTAGAATTATACAATAATAGCAGATGGAGAGATAAATGAGGAAGGCCAGCCAAGATGGAAAGCTGAGTTTCACATGAAATTTAGAAAAGGGTTGGAGTCAGGCGACTGCTCAGGAAAACACTTAAATGTATTGTTAGTACCAGCTGTGCTGAGGACAGTGCTTAACATGAAGCACAGGCTCAAGTCCCAGGTCTCTTGGGGCTCCCAACACATGCTAAAATGCTTTCCTCGGTCAAGGTCTCAGAGTGGAGTAAAGTCTGTTGCAGACAGCAAAGGTTGCACAGGCAAAGGCTCATACTGAAATTGGTTTCAGCCTATGAAACAGTAAGGCATGGGTTCTCAGACGGCACAAGTGCATTAGGTCTTATCACACAATCTGACGTACTTCCACTGAAGGAAAAATTAATTCATAAGGTGGGTGCCAGCTGGACAGAAGGTTTGGGGAAAGGACTGAGGCAGAGAAGCCTTTGCGTCCACAAGACTGAAATGTATCAATGAAAGATTAAATAGAAAGAAAAGAGTTTTGAACAGTATCCCAGAATGAACAAGATCTAGTGGAAATATCTGAAAATGGGGGAAATAAAAGGTCTTTGTACTTGAAGGAAGGCTGAATGCAATGTTCTACGCATGCTGAAGACTTGGAAACTGGGGAGGTCAGAAAAGAGGGAGTTGTAATAAAGAGGGCAAGAGATTATTAAGGGATGGATGAAGACTTCAGCAGTAATAGGTTTCATTTGTGCGTTAAGTCTTTGTAAATAAGTTAGAGCCATCTGTCTTACAGTGATATAAGCCCAGAGCTTTTGCCAGACAGCAGAGAATAGTCTACCAGGAAACAATTTTTACATAACTGTTACCATGAGATGGTCTTTTGAAATAAGTAATAATAAATCCTGAAGTAGCAGTTTAGTAAGAGTTTAAACACACATTTAAAAACAGTTTAACAAATGAATAGCAAAGCACTGGAGAAAAGAATGACTGTGCTTTGTCTAGGCAGATGTTTGCTCTGCTGTAATGCTTGGTCTCACCAGCCCACCAGCCCCTGCCACTCTGCCTGGAAGCAACATGGTCCTGGCAAGCCCCACATGACAGCAACGCCCACAACCTTTTCAAGAGTGAGCCTGGAAGCCAGTGTGACTCAACATACTGATCCACTGACTTGTATGTCCAGGAGGTTAATGCTAGTCCAGCACTTGTTCCGAGTGTGACAGGAAGTGAGAGAGAAGAAAAGAAAACTTACATAAGGGGTGTTGGACCAGGTGACATGCAAAGGTCCCTTACAAACCAATGCCTTCAATGATTCTGTAATTCTATGGTAATTCATTACATGCAGTCTGTCTTGTATTTATATACATCTCTATTTTCTGTCTGCCTAAGTGCAATCTAAGAAAAAGAAGAGACAGTGAGGCACTGGCCCAGCATTCCTCCTATTCTTGTTGCAAAAGGGAAAAAAAAAAAAAAAAAAAGAAAGAAAAAGCCAGTAAAATTTGGAGGGGTGCCAAGGAACAATCACTTCCCAACCCAAAGAGTGGGCTTTTTGAGAATGTTGTCATCAGTATGGCTGGGAGATTATTACATTTGAGTTAGGGTGTGGTGTATGAATAATTGTTCCACAAGCCATCTCCATGTGCACACCTTGTGTAAATCTCAATTTTGTATAATTTAAACCAGAAAGCATTCAACTACTGTTATCTCATCTAATTTATGTGCAGTTAAAATTTAATTAGCTTCATGATTTTTTTTGGCTGCACAACTGAATGCATGTACAGTACATGCAGAGGGAAGTACACAATTCCAAAAAGGCCATAAAAATGAGGGGAAATTTACATATCCAATATATAAACCAGGAAAAACTACACCAATTTCTTAACATTGGGAAATTAGCCACTTTTGGAAAGGGCCACTTCTAATTTAATAGTCCATAATTGCAATAGGGAACTCTAACTTGGGGATCTCACTGATATTGGCAACTTTTCTGGACAGTGTTCACATAATGTTAAACTCTTGCTTGCTGACCTATTTCTTTTTCAAGTCAGGACTGCCTATGTGCTGTTCTTGATCATCTCCTAGGCACTTTGCTATATTCCTTACCAACTGACAGTTGCTGTTCACTTTCACCTGAACTCCTTACCATGGTCCTATTTACTTCCAGCCTCTGACATTTACCCATCTTTTTGTAAATCTTGCTGACTTACATTCTGGTATAGAAGAGTGATTCTTCATTGATGGCTGGATTTTGAAGATGCATAAATGAAAAGTTGAATGGAAAGGAATAGTTCTCAGCACATTGCTGAGGTTTTAAAAAAATGTCCCTCTCCTAGCAATACTTGACAATTTTTACAAGCATAATTTGAAATAATCAAACTTTGTTTCTGGGTGGTGTTTTTGAGGTTGTTTTGCTTTGTTTTGTTTTACGAGAGGTTTTGTTTGGAAGGGTGTCCTTCCAGGAGGGTAGAAAGCTACACAGGAGGGTAGAAAGCTACACAGGAGGGTAGAAAGCTACACACATTTCTGGTGGGTAAAAGATTTTTCAGGCCCAGATTTTCTGTCAAAGTCAAAGAAAAAGCTCGACATCCCTGGACAGACTCATCAGCACAGTGTGATGATCAGGACACTTCCCTGTCACCAGTTTAAATCAGGAGGAACTTTAAACTCATGGTTCTTTAATTGCAGTAAAGTATCTTGACCTTTCCAGAAGCTAATAAGTTACGGCAACTCTTTCCTGTTCTGATCTTTTACTCCCACTCCCTCTTTGTGTATTAAGTCTCATTCCTCTGCTTTTTAATCCTTACTGATGCTGTTCAGAGCCAGTTCTTCAGCTGGCATGGGTGAAAAATCATGACCAGATTTTGGACTAATGGCATCACATTTAGGCATAGTCTAAAGGTCTTAATTTCTGTAGCTGAATGCTGCTGGAGTAGAGGAGGCCTCGCCAGCCCCTTCAACTAAGATCATCTTTTTGGCTGCTATAGTTGATGCACAAGACTAACATAAAAATTAGCAGAGGCAGAAAACTGGATGAAAATCCCCTTTTGCATGTACCAGGCAGAGTAACAGATCCAAATAAACTTATTTATAAATTGCATGTTAGCCAAGCATGACTGAACACAACTTCTTACATGCAAATGCTTCTACTTGCAAAGCTTCATGTTAAATTCCTTTTTAAGTATCTCTGCCAACATCTGACAACAGAGGTCCACAGAGTGGCCAAGTGTCAACATTTCTGGAAGGTATAGCATGGAGATGTTAACACAGTTCAAATAATGTGCAAAAAAAGCTCTTGGAAGTGGGACTAGGGGGCCCCTTTGGTTCTTGTCTACACAATTCTCCAGGAAATATGACACAATCTTCTCACGTATTAAAGAGAATTCTACCACACAGGCCACTCTGGACAGTTCTTCCTCTCTCCAGCATAATCATCAAAGCACGTCTTTGAAATGGGTCATCATTTACCCATAAATAATTGAAATTCAATAGTAGTGTATAGAGAGGAAGAGACAGCTGCTGTGCCAAAACACTTACAACTGCAAAACAGGCAACTACAACATAGGCAGAGGCATACCAGAGTCTGAACAATGGCATGGTTTGTTGCATTCATGTGGGCATTGAGAGGGAAAGAACACTCTCCATCGCAGTAAAACGCAGCATAGCCCTCCGGTGCAATAATCCAGTCCTAAAACAAGAATAAATAAACCCACTCATTTTTTTCTTTTTCTTTTTTTCTCAGAGAATTTAAAACTATATTAAACTAATATTTGTCCAATGATAAATGAATTTCAGAATGTGGCGTGCTAAATTAGATCTTTTGCCCCAAATAAACAAACAGTATTTGCTTTGTTCATGAAAAACTCAGATGAAGACTAAATTAAGTTTAGAAATCTGTACTTAATACCAACTAATGAGGCTGTAAAGGGTCTATATACCTTTGCCAGAAGACTTTTCTTTGCAGATCAAAAATCTTGAGTTCAAAAAAAGTAATTAAAATGAATCCTCTTTCTTCTGGGTACTCAGTACCATTAATTGTATTATTGCATGAGACTGAGGGTTGCTTGACATTACCCATTGGAATGTCACTGAATCATGCATTTTGAGTATTTCTAGCAACAGAGCAAGAGGAAAAGACCACAAGAGGGGAAATATTTTAAAATGTTTATGAAAGCTATGTGTTTAGTTTGATGAATTCCTCTTGTGCCAGACAAAGGTAATGGAAGTGTTGTGGGAAGGACAGACTCTCAAGAACTTAATTTGTGGGTTTTGTTTCTTTTTTTTTCCACTCTCATTTCACCCTGCATTTCACTGATCAGATATTGTACAGTGTAGTTTTGGTTTTCCAACTGAAATTTTGAATTCTCTATGGCTGCTTTGAATGACTGATCTGAGAGTCTCACACATCTCAGGGTTTATCAGAATTCACTGTTTATAAAAATGAAAAACCTGTTGATACCTGAAAAAAATCTGTGCTCTACAGAGAGACAATGGTTCCCTTGTTCAGCAGACTGAGTTCAGGTCAGTACCACAAGCCTGCTCTGTGGCTATGGACAGGGTTATTATGCTCTACAGACTTGGGAAAACAGTCTCTGCCTGAGTCTTCGGGCTACTGTGAGAATAAATATTCTACAAAGTATCAGGCAGAGCAATGAGGCCAAATGGAAATCTGAAGTAGATATGTAAAGCATGGGCTGTCACTAAAGAGATAGCACACTCCTTCTTTTAGACTTATTCTGCTCATGGAGAGTTGTTTTAAAGCAATTGAGAGAAATGCGAAATGTCCAGACAGCCACCTCTGAGGTCTTGACTCCATATGCAATATGTGTAGGTTGTAAGTTGCTGGTGGCCTTCTTGTTCTTGCTTTATAGAGAGTTCCTTATTTACTGGGGGTGGAAACTGATCTTATATTGCTCTACCTCTTTGTGGATGACAATTACTAAAAATACCTTTTTTTTTTTTTTCCCCCAGCTGTATAGCAGGATGAATCTTTCCCAGAAATTATATAAACTTAGCATAGTGTTATAAAGACCACTGAACAGTGATCCAAGCTACAGTTCCCTACAGATCCTACTCCAGTGAAATCTCTCTGACCTGGAATAGACTGCACTGAATCTGGGAAAATTCAAATGTTCCATTGCTTGCTATGGGGATTTTGTTTTAGTTTACCACAGATCTATTAATATCTTGAGTAGCAGTTCAGATTTATTTTTATGTGAATTAATTCAGATCTTAAAGCCATTAATTCATGCAAACTCTCTGAGAGAAGAGCAGCCAAAACAGGTGAATTATCAGTGACATGGATTTGTTATAAAATGCATTTAGAGAATTTGTCTCTCATCAGTAAAATGCCAATTACCATGAAGAAAACAGTCTGTAAATAATGGGGTCCTGTAAAACAAATTGTCCCAATTTGAACTGATAGGAAACACCATTTATAACTTTCATACCTGCCATCCTAAGTCTCGGAAGCTCACATAAAGTTCATGTTTCTTACAGGCTTGCTTTTGCTCGCTTGTATTATAATCTACAGAAAGAAAATAACAACAATAAATTGTTTAGAAGTATTGCTAGCTCAGACAAGATTTAGCTATTTTCAAGCTCATCACCAAACTGTGCAAAGGAAAGGAACAAGCATACTGTCAGTTATATTTCTAGGGATTTAAAAAGGCAGTGTAAAATTGGAAATGCAGAATCAGCAGTGCTGGCCTAATATGATTTGTATGCATGCACAAAATGATGCACAAAGCATTAAAGGAAACAGGTTTAGAGGTTGCCTGGTGGCTGGCTAGCTAGATAACAACTCAGATCATATGAACACAGTTGATCAAAGCACAAGTGAGAACCCGATCCAAGATACGAGGAAGTCTCCTGTACGTTTAATTTCCAGATAGTAAGAAAGTGGCCTAATTCAAAAGAAATATTGACAATTATAAAAATCTTATTGAAACAACAGAATTTCCATATGTCTGTTATTTAAATATTGGGACATTTCATACTTACTTTTTAACACTATTTTCTGGAAATATTCACCATTTGATGATATTTAGTTGGTAATACTAATGTAAACAAGTAGATTAACTGATGCCTGAATGTTCCTGTACTGTCAGTGATGTGTCAGGATAGGACACAGAGAACCTTCCATACATCCTTCTCCAGAATGCTTAATCCTGGAGAAAATCTGGTACTTTTTGCTTACTGCCTCTGAGAAACAGGAAAAGAATGGAACAGAGTCATGCCTTCACCACATTAGCACTCCAGAGTTGGTTTATAGTGCTATTCAAGTGACACCATCAGTGAGGCATGCAATAGAGCAGGGATGACAGGCTGTCTCCTCTGGTTCCCTTTCAAGAATGCTCAAAGTGGCTTTTTTTGCACCAAAAATAATAATTGTGGAAAAAAAACACAAACCAAAAAAAAAAAAAAACCAAAACCAAAACAAAACCACAATGGCAGAAATTCACAATTACAAAAAATCCCTTAAAAACATGGAAAACACTGAAAAAGAAAGAAAACATTCATTTTTTTAGGATTTTTTCTTTATCATTAAATGGCTTGAGGATGGGATGGGAAGGTCTCTATTGAAAAATTCCTAGAAAGTTGAGAGGCCTTTTTTGTACAAAATGAAAGGAGTTCTACAGTGTGTGAGATAACCCACTGTAGTGCTTCATCTGCAGAAAACTCTTCCAAACAGCTGACCTAAAAGAGCTTTTCTGCAAATTTACCAACTGTCCTGATCTGCTCTATCATTCTTTCTCTGGGTTGTCTTCAGGTCATTTCTGTCTTTCTGCAGATGTGACGGCCAAAATTGAGTACAGTGCCAAAAAGTAAAATAAATATTTCCTATGATATCCAGATTATTTGCTAGCAGTAGATTCCAGAATAGGAGCTTTGTAGCAAACCCACACTATCAAATTATTAGCTTCAGAGCCCTTTTCATATACTCCTGCCTCGTTGTCATAGAATTATGTTGTAGATTAGGTCCACTCATATACAGGTCAAGCAAATATGTCATAAAACCCTTGTGGCTGAGTAGGAAACTTGACTGAGCTCAAATTCAAATAAGAAGTGGATGTAATGCAGAACTGGGATGAGGTACACAGAAATAACATAAACATAGTGCCTGGGCATTCTTTGTCTTGTTTTTGACTGGTAAGATTCATCCTGAGGACTCCCACGTTCCTGAGCCTAGTGAAGCTCAACCTACAGTAAAAGAATTTGAAGATATACAAGTCCATGTGAGCATAAGGAATGAATTTCAGGGTGGGGAATGAGCTGACCAACATTATTGTGAAGTTGCTTCCTGCTGGGTTTTGAGTATTCATAGTGACTGGATGCTATTTCTGATGATTCAAAAATGGAAAATGTCACACCCGTCTTCAAGAAGGGCAATCAGCTTAACTTCAGTTTCTGGGAAGTCTGTGGAGTAAATTGTCCTAGAAGCTGTGTCCAGGCACATGAATTACATATATGGGAACAGTGAGCAAAAAGTTACTTGTTCAAACTGTGCCTAACCAACCTGATCATTTTCTGCGATGAGCTGACTAGCTTTGCAGGCTCTTGAAGAGCACTGAGTGTTGTTCACTTCGCTTGTAGGAAAGTTTTTAATACAGACTCCCATAGTATTCTTAAAGCCAAACTGGTCAGATATGGCTTAGATAGGTAAAGGATACAATGGGTGAAAACTTGGATGTGCTACTGGGAAAAGAAAGGGCTGTGATCAGTGGTACAAGTCCATCTGGAAGCTGGTTATTAGGGATGTCCCTAAAGGATCAATACTAGTGCCAATAGTGATTAATATCTTTGTTAGTAACCTGGACTATAGAACAGAGCATGCTCTCTGAAAGTTCACAGACCATACCGGATCTGGGAGGAGTGATCAGTCATTCAAATTACCAAAAAATTGTTGGACTGATTCAGATCCAGATGAGACTCAATGAGATGTCAGTCAAAATACCCACTCAAATTTTAATCTTATTAGTAATGTAGACTTTGGATGTGATATTAATATTTTTCTTTTATTTTTTTTTAAACAGGCTACATACCTACTTTCTGTTTAATATGCCCGGGCCCCAGTTTATCTCCTGAAACTCTTTCAAAAGCTGTGCACAAATCAAGGTATAGCCATTTGCAGCACTAAATAACTTGTTCTAGTACCACCAGGAATCTTAACTTGAACATTTTTTTAAAAAACTATCAGTTGGAAAGGAAGAACTGAGTTGCCCAGTGAGGCTTTCTTTCTGCCATGCTGAGAATACAGTAAAGGTGATTGTGAGGTGCAAGAAATTAGAAAATAAGGCAGCAAAAGACAAAATGCAAGACACAATAGGAAGGTAGGGGAAAAAAAAAACAACAAAAAACAAGGGGAAAAAAGAAACAAGAGGAAGACGAAAAATCAAGGAGAAAAGGAAAGCACGACTATAGTGAAGTCAAAAATGATGTGTAGAGAGAAGTGTAATCAAACTCTGATGTATAAATGATAACTATCTGAGTTTGGGTGCATAACATCTGGCTGTATAGATGAGCATTTTTCACTGTTAATATCTCACTTAGATGGCGCTGAAACAAGATTATGGAACAAGGCTGGAAATTGAAGATCTACATTAGACAATGAGATTTGTCCATCACTGTGTCATTTACATCAACAGTGTCTTGGTTCAGGGAGTGAATGAGAATTGAATATGGCCTGTTGACAGTGCACCATGTGGAAGATGAAGGGTAGAATATTTTGGGGGTTTCTGTGGTTTAAATACGGAGAGATGAATTATACTTCTAAAGTGCTGCTCATTACCAGAAGCTGTAGAGAACTAAGAGAATCATCTTTCTTGCACAAGTCTGCAGGGATGTAATCTATCCTTCAGTTCTTGGGGCTGGTGAATAGGAGGAAAAGGGAGTATCTTTTTCCTGATAACCACACTCCCCATGGAAGAATTGTGTTCTACAAAGATGCAATGACCTGGGTAGTAAAAATGTCTTCTCCCTTCCACATGTTTTTGCACACCAGAGCATCTGGGTGGAATTTGCATGTTGCTTTTGCCATCAGTGTGCTCACCAACATATTTTAATGAGTATTGTTCCAACAGTTATTAAAACAGAAAGGATTTGGAATCACAGGGTGAAAAGTCTTATCACTGATCATTAATGGCAGGAGGGTTTGTACTTGCAATATGAGAAATGCTATTGCAAAATGCATGGCAACAACACAGAAGCTCATTTTTTGTGATGCAGGAGCTGCTCCTCCACAGAGTTTTGCTACAGAAGATGTTGCTCTATGAGGTTGTGGTTACTTACGTGCTTTCGGCTTCACCACTAGTTCCAGTGTGCCTGTATCCTGCTGCCTCCACCTCCAGTCAGAGTTCAATGTCCCTGCCTTTGATGCAACTGCACATGCAATTGCTCCATAACTTGATTTTATTTTAACAGTATGTTTTTCTTGAAAGCAAATGTTTTTCAACAGAGATCTGTCATATCAACATATACAGTGATGTACCTCTATGCATATTCAGACCAGGGGCTTAAAGAGTTTAGGAGAAAATTTGTTTCATAATGCACATTTTACTACAGATGCTCTGATTTTTCTTGTTTTACATTTCTGGAACACGGCCGGATGCACAGATGAGACTGACCAGTGTTTTGAGACACAGAGAGCTCTTCCTGAGGTGACTGTCATACAAATGCAACTTGCTGGCATGTGTTAGAGTTGAGTTTTTCCAGGGGAGTTTGTGTTCTGCAATAACCAAGAAACTTAACAAATCTCTTCAGTTCTCATTTCCTTGTCAACTAGAACCATAAGATTCAATCTGAAAGCGTGACATTCATATTTAGGTATCTTGTATATAGCATATACTCAGATGATTTTCCCTTCTCCCAAAATAATGATTCTCAAAATACGTAGATGGTTTCCAAGAAATATGAAAAAATCTTTCTGTGGTATTCTTTGTGCTGAATGTTACTTACCCTTTTGATAAGAGATTGTGTTTTTGACTTAATGCAGTTGCACAGATCATAGTTGAGTGTATTTAAACAGAAACAAAATCAAACAAACAAAACACACACACACACAAGACCCCTCCTGTCATGTCATTCCATTCAAAGCCCTTTTATGAAAATAGAGAAGTGCATCATAGAGCACCAACAAAATAGAAGGAACAGTTCCTGCAGGAAAAAAAAAAGGCTGATCATACTAGAATTACACAAAATGCAGATTCAATTTGTCTACTGATGTAAATTTAGAGAGAGCATCAGCTAGCAAGCCTAACTGATGTATCTGTTTGAGCCACATCTGAATCACAAGATGCTAAGGCGATTTTTAACTTACATTGTTACCAAAAAATCTGAAGAACTTTTAAGCAGGTAATGAAAAGAAAATGGTTAGTCAATATAACTTTATAAATAATAAGCATGCTTAATATGCTCAATATAACTTTATAAATAATATGCTTTGTTACATATATGTAATAATTTTCTTTTTCTTTTTTACTAACAAATAGCTAAAGTTGTCCAGTCTGGGACATCTTTCATTATTTCTTTAAAACTGCTACCCTTGAATTTAGAATAGAATAGAATAGAATAGAATAGAATAGAATAGAATAGAATAGAATAGAATAGGATAGGATAGGATAGGATAGGATAGGATAGGATAGGATAGGATAGGATAGGATAGGATAGGATAGGATAGGATAGGATAGGATAGACCAGACCAGGTTGGAAGAGACCTTCAAGATCATCACATCCAACCTATCATCCAACACCACCTAATCAACTAAACCATGCTACCAAGCACCCTATCAAGTCTCCTCCTGAACACCTCCAATGACGGTGACTCCACCACCTTCCTGGGCAGCCCATTCCAATGGGCAATCACTCTCTCTGTGTAGAACTTCTGCCTAACATCCAGCCTAAACCTGCCCTGGTGCAGCCTGAGACTGTGTCCTCTTGTTCTGGTGCTGGTTGCCTGGGAGAAGAGACCAACCTCTGCCTGTCTACAACCTCCCTTCAGGTAGCTGTAGAGAGCAATAAGGTCACCCCTCAGTCTCCTCTTCTCCAGGCTAAGCAACCCCAGATCCCTCAGTCTCTCCTCATAGGGCTTGTGTTCCAAGTCCCTCACCAACTTTGTTGCCCTTCTCTGGACACGTTCCAGCAAGTCAACATCCTTCCTAAACTGAGGGGCCCAGAACTGGACACAGGACTCAAGGTGTGGCCTAACCAGTGCAGCGTACAGGTGGAGAATGACCTCCCTGGTCCTGCTGGCCACACTGTTCCTGATGCAAGCCAGGATGCCATTGGCCCTCTTGGCCACCTGGGCACACTGCAGGCTGATATTCAGCCTACCATCAACCAGTACCCCCAGGTCCCTCTCTGCCTGGCCGCTCTTCAGCCACTGAAACCCCAGCCTGTAGCACTGCCTGGGATTGCTGTGGCCAATGTGCAGAACCTGGCACTTGGATGTGTTAAATCTCATGCCGTTGGACTCTGCCCATCTGTCCAGCCTGTCGAGGTCCCTCTGCAAAGCTTCTCTATCCTCCAGCAGATCAACTCCTGCCCCCAGCTTGGTGTCGTCGGCAAATTTACTGATGATTGATTCAGTGCCCTCATCCAGATCATCAATAAAGATGTTAAAGAGCATGGGGCCCAGCACTGATCCTTGGGGAAATAATCTTTAGTAGGGGGTCAGAAGTTAACTGTGCAGATGAGTTTTGTTGTATAGTCATACAGAACGTGTGAGAATTTTACAATACTCAAAAAAAACCCCACCAAAAACCAACCAGTGAACAAACAAAAAAACACCAGAAAAAAAAAGAGCTATAAATAGAGATCCCTAATACCTTAAAAGATGTCAGGGGCTTTTCAAAAGCTAATGTCCTCAGGGAGACCATGTGCATCTCTAAGTCATGTACCATGAGGTTCTCACTGAAAACTAAAGAAATTACCCAGTATTTTTCCTACCTATAAATCATATACAAACACACCGAGGCCATTACTGAAACAGTAATAATTTCTCCTCTTGATCAAGCCCTTTTTCAATTTTCTAAACATGTTTAAATACTTATTTTTAATGTTAAAGTGGATTTTTATTCCAGTAGATCACAAGGTAATCTTTATGTTTAGAAAGAAAAATTATTATAATAATGTCTATTATTTCTTTAGTTTCTCAATAACAGTTTGTCCTTGTTAAGGCAAAATTCATCCTTGTGCAGAAGATCAGGAAAGGTTTGTGCATTACATTAAAGGGGCTCTTTAACCTGCCACTATTGAGGTTCTGAGATGGATATAAGTAATGAATGATGCTCATAATAGTTCTTAAATAAATTAATTCCACTCCAGGGCTGATTTTCCCCACTAAATACTAATTTGTTTATTTGTAGATATTCATGGAGCTTAAGAATAGTGCCTATACTGAGGTTTTGATGTGTTGGTACCAGGTCTGTCATGGTTTTAGAAAGATAAAGACACTCCACCCCCCAAACCAGAAATGTTTGATCAAAAAGAAGAATATTTCTGAAATTATGCCTCTAGATGAAAGAACAGGTATAAAACCTTTTCCAGACTCTAAGGGTACTAACAACATTTTCACATGCATTTTTTTCAGTACCTCTCAGGTAAACAATGCATCAAATTACATCTGCTGGAGGGACAACACAGCTAGGTACCAGCAATCCAGGGTGCTCCTGAAATGCATAGATGACAGCTTCCTCCTCCAAATCGTAGAGGAACCAACAAGAAAAGGTGCTAAGCTGGACCTTGTTCTTACCAATAGGGAAGGGCTGGTGACCAATGTGAGGCTCAGGGATAACCTTGGCTGCAGTGACCATGAATTTAAGATCCCTAGGGCAACTAGGAGGATGTATCCCAAGCTTACAACCCTGGACTTTAGGCATGCAGACTTTGATCGCTTCAGGGATCTGCTGGCCAAAGTATCATGGGACAAGGCCCTAGAGGGAAGAGTGGCTCAGGACAGCTGGTCAGTGGTCAAAGATATCTTCTCTGTGTCCAGGAGCAAAGTACACTGACAAAGAGGAAGGCAGGAAAGAATGCTAGGATACCTGCCTGGATGAACAAGGAGCTCCTGGACATGCAGTCACACAAAAAGAAACTCTCCAAGGAGTGAAAGAAAGGACAGCTGGAATGGGGGCCATATAAGGAAGCTGCCCAAGCAGCAAGAGACCTGGTTAGTAAAGCTAAAGTTCAGTTAGAATTAAATCTAGCCAGGGAGATCAAGGGGAACAGGTAACATTTTTATAGGTATATTAATGGTAAAAAGAAGACTAAGGAAGGTGTGGGCCCCCTCAGAAAGGTAACAGGTGAACTGGTGACAAGTGACATGGAGAAGGCTGAGGTTCTCAATGACTTCTTTACTTCAGTCTTCACTGGCAAGGGCTCCAGCCACACTCCCAGAATAACGGAAGATAACGGCAGGGGCTGGTAGAAGGAACTGACCATTGTGAGTGAAATTCAGGTTTGTGACCACCCGAAGAACCTGAAAGTGTTCAAGTCCATGGGACCTGATGAGATACACCCACAGGTGCTGAGGGAATTAGCAGATGAGGTCATGGTGTGGTGCAGCAGACAGATTGGAGGGAAGGGGGTCATCCAGAGGGACCCTGACAGGCTGGAGAGGTGGGCTCATGACAATCTCATGAGGTTCAACAAAACCAAATGCAAGGTCCTGCACCTGGGTCAGGGCAATCCCAAGTACTGATACAAGCTGGGCAGTGACTGGCTTGAGAGCAGTCCTGAAGAAAAGGACCTGGGGATGCTGGTGGATGAGAAGCTCAACATCAGCCACCAGTGTACACTTACAGCCCAGAAAGCCAATCACATCCTGGGCTGCATCAAGAGAAGGATAGCCAGCAGGTCAAGGGAGGTGATTCTCTCCCTCTACTCCGCTCTGGTGAGACCCCACCTGGAGTACTGCATCCAGTTCCGGACCCCCTACTACGATAAGGATCTGGATGTACTGGAACATGTCCAGAGAAGGGCCACGAGGATGTGCAGAGGGCTGGAGCACCTCTCTTATGAAGACAGACTGAGAGAGTTGAGGTTGTTCAGTTTGGAGAAGTGAAGGCTCTGGGGAGACCTTATTGTGGCCTTCTAGCGTCTTAAGGAGGCCTACAAGGAAGCTGGGGAGGGACTGTTTAGGGTGTCAGGTAGTGATAGGACTAGGGAGAATGGCGCAAACATAGAAATGGGTAGGTTCAGCTTGGATGTTAGGAAGAAGTTCTTCCCCGTGAGGGTGGTGAGACACTGGAACAGTTGCCCAAGGAGGTGGTAGAAGCCTCATCCCTGGAGGTTTTAAAGGCCATGCTGGATGTGGCTCTGAGCAACCTGCTCTAGTGTGAGGTGTCCCTGCCCATGGCAGAGGGGTTGGAACTAGATGATCCTTGAGGTCCCTTCCAACACTAACTCTATGAGTCTATAATTATAAATTCTTTCTATTCAGGGATAACATTTGTATTTAGTGTTGCAACTGTCAACTGGTCTGAACTCTGTCATAGGTTGAGTTTATGCTT
The DNA here is from genome assembly GCA_033816785.1 of Picus viridis. Taxonomy (NCBI): domain Eukaryota; kingdom Metazoa; phylum Chordata; class Aves; order Piciformes; family Picidae; genus Picus; species Picus viridis. The sequence continues at coordinate 21,735,019 of CM066576.1, read as the reverse complement.
TCATAGACTGGCTAAAATTCCATATTTGCAGTAGTCAGGTAATTGTATTACATCTTGACTTCTTGCACTCAAACAGGCTCTGACTGAGGCTTCCTAAATGTGCAATTAGGGTGCAACCCTTTTCTCTACTCTCTCTGTGTAGAGACTGCTCTGTGTAGCAATGATCTCATCTGGTTTCTTACTACCTAGGACTAGTTTCAAGTTCACATACAGCCTTACCCAAACTACTTGGTCCTTTCACCTTGCAGGAGTCCGTAATGGATGTAAATGATCTGACTCACAGTAGACCATGCTGAGAACCAACACAATAGAAGAGGTTTAAGCAAATCTAGAGGAGTATGTAGAAATAGAGTGAGAACACACTTTCTGACAGTTCCACCAGCACCTTTGAGCTGGTCTGACTCCAGTGCATTTGAGCAGGTGCCCACAACTCCCGTAAATAGGCTAGTAAATCACAGCTTCATCTTACCCCCGATACTTGGCATTCTAGAGGATTCCTGATGACTACTGGATTTGTTGCGGTTTTGATTTTTCCTTTTGTTGGCTGCTCGGACAGAACGGAAAAGCACTTCACTTGCCTTGAAGAATGCAACCATGAACGGTTGCTTTGACTGAGGCCCATGTCTTCCAATCAGGCCAGCAGATTTAACGTTGATACTTCGACCTATAAAGTAATGGAAATTGTAAGTTAAAAGGTGGACTCCTGCCTCTCTTGAAGCCACGGTGGGAGTTCAGCTGCTGACCAAAGCATGGAAAGGATTTTGCCCATAATCCTATATATATGTGATTAAAAAAACTAACAGCATTTTGTTGAATGGAACATTAAAGACAAAAAAAAAAAAAAAAAAAAAAAAAAGGCAACAATTTGCAAGTTCCAACAACTTTACAGCTAGTTTGTCATTGCCTAAAAGTGCAGTCCCTTTGTGTTATATGTCTCATTCATTACACAGATCTTTTAATTTAGTCTCATGCACATGTCTACAGTATTGAAAATTAAATGAGCCTCATTAAATTCTATAGGGTCTAGAAAGGATAATATAATAAGGTCATCTAATTTTTGTGTCACTTGAGTGTGAGTTGTGAAACCTTATATTCCCCAAAGCAAATAGGTAGCAAAACAAGTGTAGATAATAAATATACTTCTGCTTTAAAAATAAATATTGTGAAGTGTTACTCCAACCGACATTCATTCACTAGCAAAGGTAGAAAGGCATTTGGTCATTTAAGAGAACCGAGTTTGAAATATGTACATTATTGACTCTGGTTCTGCTCCCAGGGGGTGTGCATATTTCTTTAAAATATTTGTTTAGTCAAGACTGTGTGATAACCTCACTATATTATAGGATCTAAACCTCACTAAAAGAAAAGAAAGCAAAGCAAGTCACTGAAACTGCATCAGTGACATTTTAGCAAATAAACCCTTGCTCTTAACAGAATTTATTTTGGCAGCATTAACACTTTTGTGCGTACACGCATTATGCAGAGCCCTTCAACAGTCAGAAAATGAGACAGTGTCATGTGAAGCTGTGCAGCTGTGCTGGGTGGGGGACACAGAGGTCCTTTAAACGGGAAGGTACAGACACAGGCGTTGTGTGTGCTGTGTGGCATCGGGACACCTGGGAATTCTTCCGAAGGAACTGGAAAAGTTTGCTATGTGCGTGACGAAGGCGCATCTGCCGCACCAATGTGTAATACCTCTAACACAATCATCCTGAAAAAGAACTCGCAAATAAGCATAAGAGCAAACCTTATAGAAATAAGCATATAGGTTTCCTTTTCAAACACAAACTTACAGTGGCTGTAAGCCAGAGTCTATATTTCTTAGAAAAACTCTATCACTGGCGTAAATGAAAGAGGCAGTTTGATTTGTGGTTAAAGTAGTTTCCATTCTACTTCCACTGTAACAAATGTATTAATTCAGCTCAGACTTCCTCCTTCTGGCAGCCCTTTTGCAGTAAAAAGAGAAATTAGAAGTTCCAGCCAAATACCATACCTTGAACTGACCCACTTCAATACATAAACACTTTTACAACATGTTTATTCAGGTGTAGCACTTTAAATTGGTTTAAGATGTTTCCAGTGACAGAGAACCCAGCAAAGGCAGGAGAAGAACTGAGAAAGTTAGTAGTTATGGAGCAGAGTAATTGGCAACATATTCTGAACAATTTTGATAATTACTTTTTTGACTGCAAAGGAAAAATATATTTGTTGAAGCTTCTGATTTCATTTTAAATGGCTTTTTAGTCCTCTGTTTCTTTAATTCATCTTTTCATGTGTTTGAGTTTCTATTAAATAATTCAGTAACTTTAGTTTCTATATGTTCCAATCTTCTGTTGCAAGTCAGATATGAAAAACTGTACAGACTATTCTCTATTCATTGCAACATGGACAAACTAGTCTCCTACCACAAAGTTCCAAGTTTCCCCTCATTTCTACAGGGAATATTTTTGCTATTTTTCTTTATTTTTTGTTCCAATATCTTTCAGAATTTTAATTTTATCTGTAGAAGATTAATACCTTACTGGTGGACATTTTAAGAATACTATTAGATTTATATACTGAGGGCTGTAAAGATGTGTGGAGCTTTTCTGAATTTAAATCTAGGGTCTCTGAATTTACAATGGTGGATATTGTGTGTGAAGCAAAATATCCTTCAAACCAATGTGAACTCCCTTTAAAATAACTTTTAATATTATTAAGTTTCCTCTGGGTTTCCTTTAGACTTCAGCAATGAGATGGCTATTAAGATTCCACCAGTTAAGGCTTGCTTGGTTATTCAAGGTATAGAGATATACTATAAAAAATTAATCCTGTAACCCACCAGCCTTTTTAAATACAGAAACAGCTTATGTGACTTTATTCCTTTATTTGCTTGATCTTTTAAGCAGCCAGCCTGAGTTTTCAGGACTCATTTGTTCAATTCATGGATGGTATATGCACTGGATTTACTTCTAGTGCAGTGAACAGGAAATCTTTTATTGACTTCTGTGTGTTCATCATTAAACTTTTTTTCTCTTGGTTTATCATACACATTAGCTTAAGTGCAGCTTTCAGAAAATGAAGACAAAGCTTTCAGAAAATGAAGACAAAGCAATCAAAATACACACTGCCCTTGAGATGCTGTATTTCTTCCAAGGAGGATCTCTGAACTGTTTGGTTTGGAAATTCAACCCACATATGCTGTCTCCATTTTAGTTTGAGAAAGAAAGACGGGAGGGAGGGAGGCAGGAAGGAAGGAAGGCAGGAAGGCAGGAAGGAAGGCAGGAAGGCAGGAAGGAAGGCAGGCAGGAAGGAAAGCAGGCAGGAAGAAAGGCAGGAAGGAAGGCAGGCAGGAAGGCAGGAATGGAGGGAGGGAGGAAGGAAGGGAGGGAGGAAGGAAGGGAGGGAGGGAAGGTAGGTACATGTGGGAGATTTCCTTCAGTCTAAAAACACAAAGCTATGTCCCTTCCTGAACAGAAGGTATTTCAAAGTACCCTGCCTCTGAACTGCACCAAGATTTCTACTACAGCAGTAGTAGTAATCTGTAGCACTCACCTTTGTCTGTACTGGCCTTTGTAACAAAAAACTTTCACAGACTTTATTTATAGTACACAGATTTAGTCTATCATTTCTAGTAAGCATTTACAAAACTCTTGGTTTCAATGAAAACTGGAAATTCAGCTCTCTCCATCACACAGTTGTTCCATACTGTTGTGTTAGAGAAATATTTTCTAAAATCAGCTGAATTACTCGGGCTGCCCTGTTCAAACTACACTTTCCTTCAGAACTTCATGCACAGGAAACTGGTAAAACCAAAAGAGCAAGGTGTGTGTCTCGCTTTTTTTTTAGCATTTCTGAACAAGAATTTAATTCTGAACAATGGGTTTGGTTTTCACTTTCCTTCATATCTTTAATTCTGAGGGAAAAAAAATAAAGAAAAATATAAGAAGAAACTGATAGAAATCAGCAGTCAGATAATTAAGTTAATTAATACCTGCTTCACTGAACCTAGCCACTGCAATTGCCCCTGCACCTAAAAAAAGAGAAATAAGCATCATGGATTTACTCTGTGCAGGGGTAGTCCAAAGCCTTTGTATCCCTCACATTCTGGCATATGCTTCACTGTCCTGCTATCCTAATTTATTCTCTGTTCATATTGACAGCTACGTTTGACGACTGAGACTTAAAGCATTACACTCCAAATCTTCTGAACTCCTTATTCCTTATTCATATAATTTTGAGTCTTTGGCAAGATGCATTTGTTTGACTTGGCATTTAAACTTATTTTAGGCTTTTATTCTTTTTGATAGTAAAGTGCCCCAAGCAGTCTACATGAAAGCAAGTAGGGAAGTGATGGTTTGACTGACTGAGCTGAATTAATATTATTTGCTTTTTCACAGCCTGTCCCCTAATAATAATAGAATCGCTGCTGCAGAAATACCTATGAAGTTCAGTTTATGTAAATGTCCCAACTTGACAATCCTGATGATTTTTTCAGTCACAAAGTAAGAATAGCACTCAGAACGATAACTGTGGGGCTTTTTTCTGTGTCACTATGTCCACTCTTCTGCTGTCACTGGCAGTGATACCATACAAAATTTTTCAAGAACTGTTTAAGGTCTATCTTAAAAGTTCACTTTCCTGCTCAGCTGCTCCAAATGGAAATGCAAGACCCCTTCGAGCTTTCAATAGCAATCTATCTCACAGATCTGACCTGGAGATATTGCCTTGTGTTTCATACCATTCAGAAAGCTGACTATTTCTGAGATCATCAGTGTGGATGCCAACAACAGTGGTAAGATTTGTGACTTGGCTGTCTCTCGTCTGGCAGCATATATTTTGTGTAAGGCATTGAGCAGACACTAATTTTGCAAGAGCTTTCAGCCATTATGCATCTTGGCCAGATTTGCACTGGCAAAACAGAACAATGAGTGTTTCCAAGGTCCATAATTTTGTCCTGAGTCATCGAACTGCAGCAAACCACTCATATCGTTACGAAAAACAAGCACTTATTTACTTTCAAAAATGTTCTACAAGCCACAAAACACATTTTACAGATTAACTACTACTGCTAGGTCACAGTAGTTATTTTGGTTAGAATTTTATATATTTATAGATAGATGTGAAAACTTTAGTGAGGGTGAGAGCTCATTTCTGGTTTGCTGGAAAAAAATAATTTCCAATGTCACACCTATAGTTTCCTTCTCAAGGAGACTGATATCTGAAATAAAGATTGTGAAAGGCCTTTTGGAGAAAGACCCTGAGCATACAAGGTCAAATAACATCTAATATTTGAGTAAAGAACTGTCCTGAGGCTTTGAGTCTAAGAGTTTGCAAAACAATTTTCAAAATTAGACAGAAATTTGTATGGTTTCTCATGCCTGAGCAGTGCTTTTGTGAACAATGGGATTTCACAGAAACAAAAGAATTGAGGTAGAATTTGGCCACCAAAGTTTAAATGAAGAAGAGAAAACCTAACAACATGATATGATTGTCTATATGTGACATCCTCAAGGGTTCAACTTCAAATTATTTTATGCTGTCCCTACTGCATCATCTACATAAACTGTTAAGCAAACTTTTCCTTTGGTGGACACATTTATCTATATCAACATAAAATATGCTTTTGAAACCAGCTACATGTGTTTTATTAACTCTTTTGCTCCCTGGAGACTTTAAGGAATTCTGAAAATGGACAGTCTTGGATGGTCTGCTGTACATTTCCTAATCTTCAAAGCTTTAGTTAAAAGTAAACATTCAGCCTTTTAAAAAGAAAAAAAAAATCTTACATTATGTGATTTGTATTCAGTTCATTTAAAGGACTTTTGGATACCTTTTTGTCATGATTTTGATACTCATAAAACTATTGAAGAATGCACTTTGTGTTAGGAGCCATGGTATGAGGTATAATGTGGGAGTACCATGTATGCTTACACAAAAGTCAGTGTAATTGTATGCAAATACTCTCTCTAAGTACTTGGTTTATCCTTTCAATTTTATGTACTGAAGAGTATTATGAATGATTCATGGGAGTCCTGGAGATCTTCTGTGCAGATCAAAATGTGTTCATGTAGACAATTAAAAAAGGGGAGATTAGATTAATTGGTCATCCACCAAAATTAAAATGGATAAAAGCCATCTGAATTAAATGGAACAGAAATGTCATTGTCTCTCAAATACTGGTCCTGAGAAGCATATGTATCCTACATCTGTCTGGGGAGCAAGGTAGGGGATGTTACACAGCTGTACAATCAGGACCAACATGCACCAATATGCAGTGGTGGCAGAGGAAGGGGCAGAGACCCATCTCATCTCCCTCACCCTTGAGTTTAAATTAATTGTGCCCTTACTAAAAGAGTGTTTTCATATCACTTGCTACAAACAGACATGAGAAAATACTGACTGTATTTCTGACCCAGCTGGAAACAGAGGTTAACTATCTGAGGAAATCAGAGTGCCCAGAAGCACTGAATCTGGTGCTTAAGCTGGGTCTTACATGCTACTCAGGATAGGAAGGTGCTCCTGATGCTCTTACACCCTGTGCTAGCTCCAGCGAAGAGTCCCCAGCACCCCAAGGCAGTGTAGCGTGGACATGTCCCAGAGAGGCAGCTGCCATCAGGTCACCCTGTTTTGGAGACAGAGACCCATTCCTCTGGCTCATTTCACACCACAGTATTCTTGAGCATGTTTAATTTACTAGCGTAACTTTGGCCAAAGTCAGCTCTGAACTAGAACTCATGTAGCTGTACTTAGGCAGTGCTTGAGCCCAAGCTAATAAAACCTGCTGAGGGGCAGGATATATTAGCTTGGGTTCAGTGCTGTGCTAACATGCCTATATGGCTTCCAGATGGCTCAGAATTTAGGCAGATCTGTTGCAGGACCAAGTCCATATAGATATCAATATAAATAAATATATCCTAAATTCCCTCATTCTAAGGGCACTAATCAAGGTGAACTTACTCCTGATATTTTGCCTTGTAAATACCAGATCCACCAAAAAACTTAAGTGTAATAACCTTCCGTAATCCTTCAGAGTACCTGACAGTTAACATGGTCATGTAAGCTAGTTGTCAAGGTCGACTGGGAACTACAGGATGAGACTGATAACATTTAATGTTGTAAAGGTGAGGCTGAGGCCAATGTAAAGTATTTAGCCAACTACCTGAAGAAGCCAGAGTGCAGCCACAGGTTCCTATGTGTTCAAAGCAATCCAGCCATCCTATGTGATACAATGAATGTGTCCATGCTGCCTCTATGAAGGCTTTGTTGGAGCAAGGAATCTTAGAAAGCCCAGGTTGAAAGGAGGAGAGGCTAAGAGAGAAGAACCTCACCAAAACTTCCTGCAGCACATAGGATTAGGAGACAAACCCCTTTCCAGTATACCCAAATCTGTGATGGAGGTAGCATTGGCTAGTCAAGGCTTCACTAGGATCAAGGAGCCTATTTCTTTTAGGTTTCCTTTTTCTCTGAGGGAAAAAAAAAAAACAAACCAAAAACACAAACAAACAAACAAAAAACACCCACCACAAAAAAAACGCAGCAAACTGAAGTGAAAGTCAGAATTAAGGAGCTGAGGATTCCTGCTGCCTGCCCACCTCAGCAGGAAAACCTAAAGAAACACTCCATAGAGCCATTTGGTAACAGAAATCACATTAGTTAGCTTGGACTTTTCCAAGTTAGCACTGTTTTCTTCCCCTCTGATATGCAGGCTGATGGAAAATATTGAGAGCTGTAGTAAACTAAGAAAAGACACAGGAGTACATGGTGGAATACTAGAATATTATATTGGGTGCTGTGTATTTGGAACCTGCTTTATACTGTGGATCATCAACAGTCATGACTGCACATTATTCCCCTCTCCCATTTTCTGTAGACAACATTAGGTTCCCTTCAGCAGTGATATAAACAGCAGAAGGAATATTGTTGCAGCTATTTATACTCCTTCAGGAAAAGCGATGTTCAAACTGATGCTAACTTCCAATTATAAAGATGCTAAATGCTTAATACAAATGTGCTGATTCACTGGAACATGTTTTAAGTCTTAGGAGACATGTGGTATATATACAGCAAAAGTGTTGCACGGAGCTTTTTGAATTGTTTCTGCATCTGCATTGATTTTATGCTGCAATTCATGTCACACACACACACACTTCCACCAGTGTGAAAAAGATCACTTCTCATTTTGAGCACCATGGAGAGTTTTGGTGTCAAAAGGATGGAAGTAGCCAAAAGGGGATGCTGCAGAATGTTGAGGAGACATTAAAAAAGAGAATCAAAAAAACCTGATCCTTAATTTACCAGAGCCTCAGGGAAAGAGTGCATTATATGTTGACAGCTTCCATATGTGTCATGCAAACCTTTTATTCTTACTGTTCAAAATAAAATGTTCCACTAAGAGAAAAAGTCTACATTTCATGCAAAAATGAGATGTATGATACCAAATACTGTCTTAAAGAAAAAAAGAAAAAAATACTCCAATGTCATGTGGCTTTTTGTACTTTTTCAGCATTTTCAAAGGGGGAAAAGTATTAATTACAACAAACAGACATTCTTCCATAGCTATTTTTATCACACTGTTATATTCAGCAGTTACTTTTTAAGTTATTATTATTAATGTAGACATTATTATTATTTATGCAACATCTTCAGAGGTCACCGAAGAAATATATCTACACAAGTAGCTGCCTAAAAAGTCACTGAAGTAAGAAAGTGCACTCTTAGTGGATATAACGATGTAGTAGCACCTCAGTGTCTCAGTCATTATTAGCACCCGATTTTAAAGGTGTTGTGTGAATAAACATAAAGATTAATATGTGTTTACTGAGTTGATTATCCAAGGCCTCTGCGCAGCATCTGATCCTCAGAAAAATCCTCTGACCTAACAGAATCCCATTTAGCTTAATGGTCTGTTGAAACAGAAAGGTCGAGAAACCAGGTCTTATCATGCGTCTCCAGTTATGGAGGCAGTTCTCTTCTACTCCACATAAACACAATGGACAGCTGAAAGCATGGAGAAATGTGCTTCAGACCTGCACAACCTAAAATTCACTTGAGCCAAGAGAAGTTTTTTTCAGCTGATTTGAACCAGTCTCTGAGCTTTCATAGAAAATTGGTTGGAGGGAAGGTGGGTGGGGTTCTCTGGGTTACAAACTGAGTCCACTGCATACTGAGTCATGTATAAAAATTCATGTTCCATCTGTACACAAACGTGTCATTCAACTGCTGGTGTTTCTAATAGCTTCCAGAAGTAACAGCAACCCAATAAAAATAATCAAAGCCTTAAGAGCAAAATTGTAAGAGCACGAAAGGACGATTTTCCTTACACTAAGATGAAGTGGTATGGCACAGGTCTTCCCTGCATTTTTGAAAACTTTAGTCCCTAGAAGGGCATTCTTCTTGCATGAATAAACTGAAAAGGGAAAAGAAAGTGAGGGAAGACGGGATTTCCCTCTTAACTCAAGCAGCTGTGTAGAGAAATTCAAGTAAGTGAGGTGCAGAGGTAAATCTGCTTGTGGCTTTGGAATTTAAAATAGAAAATTATCTGTTACCTTTCTGATCTTGGGACTTGGATTGGGAAAATGTTTAAATAAACTATTATTTTACAATTTCTTGAGTATATTAACCTAAAAGTTTCCTTTTATCTATACAAGCTTCCTTGCTGTTTACTGAATGGATATAAATTTAAGGCTAGAACAAACAAACCACTGGTTCCAGGTTTCTTAATGAATGCCTTTCATGGATATATCATTTTCCAAAATTTCTGTATTTGAATCTCCTGGAAAAAAAGAAGTCAAGGACAGAGTTTATTCTGGAGCAGGAAAGCTGGCCAGAATCCAGTCCACCTAATTTGGATGCCTGATGGAGTTGTCACCTCTCCAGATATTTAAGGCCTTAAAAATGGCCTCACAAAACCAGGCTGCCTAACAGAGCTGCTCTCCATCAGTCCAAACTCAGGTGTGATGCCTTTGAAGGCTGGCAAAATGCAGCAGCATGGTCTGCTTCACATTGCTACCTTCCTTTTCCACTGACCATGTAGGCAATATTAGGCTAAATAGTTGTCTGCTCTCATTCAAGCCTGCCATTTCCCTTTTTAAGCATCATGCCTAAAGGAGGACAGTTTTCTCTACAGCAGCCAGAGAACTTGCTGAAAAGGTATCAGAGGCTTTGTTCACAGCCCAGTTGAGCCTGAGGGAGAATTCAGATCAAAAACAATGAGAAAATGTAGCCAGAACAAAGGAAGAAGAAGGAAAAAAATTAATCTGTACACCAGGGCTTCTTCTGCTACTCATTAACATTATGTCAGCTAAGGTTTAGATTAACTGGCATCATAGATCTCTTGACCTCTGACATGAAAAGCTTCTTGACTATAAAGAGCTAAATCCAAAAGTTTGCTTGTAATGTAGCATGGACTGAGTGAACCATCAAAGAAAAAAGACAGTATATAAGTCTCTCTTTATTAGTTTCTAAAGTCTAAGTAAATAACATTTCTTCTAAAACGATTATTTTGCATTAGATGCATTTTCACTTTTTACTGAAAAGCCTAACTGTGAATAATGTAGGAGACAAATAAGTTTGCACTAAAACCCCACAGCTCCTGATTGCAGGTTTGATAGTGTTCTTTCTCATTTTCAGCTAACTAAAATTTTTGAGATTTCAAATTGTTAACAAATTTCAAAATTAAAACAGAAAACCCCCAGACTTTATTTTTTTCCTTTTCTTTTTAATTCTGGAAAATGTTATCCTGTTGTTAACCTTTCTCCAGCATCAGTACCAGTAGCTATGAGACACCTCCTAAACTGTTTTAATACTCTTCTCCACAAAACTTTCTAAAGCAGTCCACAATTCTGCTTAGGTTTCCTGGATGGAGTCATCAGTGGAAGAATATTAAAATGGAACTTTATTTTGTATGTAGGAGCTTTTATCCAAAACTTCATTCGATTATGACTTGATTCAGATAGATTTATAATTACCATATTCTATGGATTTAAGAATAATACAAAGTTTGCAGACTGTAGCTACAGAATCATGTTCTTTGCTCATAAACTCTGAGTTGTCACCTGTTATAAAATAGATTTTATATAGATCACAGATTTACCTCGAGCAATGCTTCTGGGACAAGATGTAGGCAGGCAAAGATGTTTATTACGTTATACAGCAAATTTATACAGTCTATCAGAAGGCACATGTGTCACATCTTAATTGGTCATTTTCCTACTGGCATGCATGTAATTAAGGCATACAATAGGTCAAAATAACAAAGCAATATTTTAACACATCCAACCAAATTCTGCCTAATTTCTCTCCTTCAGTTACTAGGTGTTTACATTCCCGTCAGAGTCAAAGACAAAACATTGCTTTCTCTAATTTGAGCAAAGGCAAATCTTCCCTATAGCCTTCCAAAGCCATCCGAAAACAACCTCTTCCCACATCTCCCCCTTTCTGTTTTCTAATAGAACAACACTTTCGATTGACCTTTCTAAAATTCTTTGCGTACACAGAAGCAAGCAAGTTAAAATTAACTATATAGCAAAAGCTAAAGTTCTATAACGTAGCATTAAAAAACCCAACACCCTTTCAGAACAGATTCCTAGGAAGAAGTGACAAGAGCATATACAGTATTATGATCTACGGTTATGATCTTACCGTCCTCAGTTTCAACGCAGAGCTGCAAGCCCAGATTGTTCTGTGGATTAATCACCCAGTGATTGCTGGTCACAGTAATGTCAAACACAAACCAGCCTACATCAGAAGCTTGGGCCTTTCTTGTGTCTAGCAGGAACAGGTCTGCATCCCTAAGTTAATGAAAAAAGAGAGTTAAGACATTCAAATATTATTATTTTTTTACCTTAATTTCCTTTCTGATGATAGCTTCCTGGAGTCTAAATGAATAATCCTTTGACATATCCTTATCATGTACACAGTACATTATGTGCTGTAGCTAACATGCAATTGTTAACTATAATACAGGTATCTCCCCGAGAGGCATTTCTGAAATGAGTCTCAGCACATAAAAACTACAGCTCTGAGGAAACAGAAAAAAATCAGCTTCCTCATATAAATACACAAAATATATAACAGAGGCTTTGTATAAAGGATTCATCTTTCAGCACCAGAATGTCTCAGGAAGATAAAATTTTATAAGCCATTCAGTGTAAAAGACAAAAAAATGTCAAAATCATGTTCCAATTTTAAGTAGAACTCAAAGGCATACTGTTGCTAAAAAAATCTATTATTAACAACATATGGCAGCAGCTATATCATATGACAAAACATGAGTAGATGGCAGTTCAGGCAGTTTTATATTAGCACAGATGTTTAGAAAATAAGTCTCTATATCAAAGTAGAAATTATCTATTTATTCATTAATGAAGTTATTGCATTTTAACCCTCAGTTCTCTGGTATATTCTCAAATTTGTTCCCATGAAATCTTTCAGTAATTCAGAAGGGCTGCTCAAGAGAGTTAGTATAATTGTGTTAATAAATGTTTAGCATGGATTGTTTATTGGTTCTGTTTTCACATATGTCCTGACACAACTGGTTCCTGAATCACATCTGTATTGCAAATAATTTAATATAATGACCTCACTAAACCCAAGATATTTAACTCTCATCAGTTTTGTTTTACATGCTTCTACAAAACAGCGTGGGTTATTGAAAACTGGTTTGACCATTTAGCCTTTTAAACTTACATCTATAGTCATAGGAACCTATTTCTTTTCTGACCTAGACAGTAATCAAAACAATATAATCAAACAATTGTAATCAAAACAGACAATACTTTTTTCTAAGTTTTAGCTGTCCAAATCAACTAAAGACAGACTTGGCTTGCGTAGTCATCACAGACTGCATGAATATATGCTTAAAGGGGTAAAACAGAAATAAGCAGCTTTGTATATAAAAAGTGGATTTACAATGGTCCTGCCACTATTTTCTTATGTTGCTTAATTACAACGGCATAATAGGACATTACTGTTTTATTTAGACTAAACACTGTAAATGCATCCAAAAGATCTGATACTAAAAAAGACATCTTGTGTAGCTCTGTGATTGTTCAACACTCAGGGAAATACGACCAAATGAGCTATGACAAGCATACGTTTACTTCCTTACATATGAGAAATAGCTGCAGAATCAAATTAAAGAGCTTGGGAGCTAAAAAGGAGGTAGGAAAATAAAAGGAAAATAGGAGGGAGAGGAGAGGTTCAGAGAAGTTTGGAGAGGAGAGGTTTGGAGAGGAGAGGTTCAGTTCAGAGGGAGGAGGGGAGGAGAAAGGAGGGGAGGAGAAAGGAGGGGAGGAGAAAGGAGGGAAGATAAAAGAAAAGTGAGGATAAAAGAAAAGTGAAAATAAAAATAATGAAAAAATATGAGAAAAGAAGAAAAGAAAAGAAAAGAAAAGAAAAGAAAAGAAAAGAAAAGAAAAGAAAAGAAAAGAAAAGAAAAGAAAAGAAAAGAAAAGAAAAGAAAAGAAAAGAAAAGAAAAGAAAAGAAAAGAAAAGAAAAGAAAAGAAAAGAGAAGAAAGAGAAGAGAAGAGAAAAAGAAAAGAAAAGAAAAGAAAAGAAAAGAAAAGAAAAGAAAAGAAAAGAAAAAAAGAAAAGAAAAGAAAAGAAAAGAAAAGAAAAGAAAAAGAAAAAGAAAAGAAAAGAAAAGAAAAGAAAAGAAAAGAAAAGAAAAGAAAAGAAAAGAAAAGAAAAGAAAAGAAAAGAAAAGAAAAGAAAAGAAAGAGAGAAAAAGAGAGTTTGAAAGGGCTTTTTTCAAGTCCCTTCTGTTTTCTTCTGTTGAGGGATAATCTTTTGCTGAGTTCTTATCACTGCCATTCTGGTGGGACTGTGCCAGTGACCACGCAAGCAGAAAACATACCTTCTCCCTCTGGAGTTAACATGAAAACAGTCTTACCATTCAGAAGAACCTGGCCTACTATGCTAGCACTGAACAAATTAACTATGTACCACAAGCTCAGAAATAGTACTCTGTAGTGTTTTGAAGGCCAACTTTTTTCTCTAATAGGCGGTTTTATCAGAACTTTAAATATGAAAGGCTTCATTTTGAATGTGGTAGTCTTTAAGATTTTTGTTTAGAAATACTTATTTTATCAGTCAATAGGTTTAGTTTAAAAAACTAAAAATTGTTTTTAATATAAAATATTGCAATATTGAAGTGTTATAATTTCACATTCATCTTATCTCCTAATAGAATATGATAATTGTTTTCCAATGCAGATTCTTTCAGCTCCAAGCTTTGCTGGGACTGATACAAAACATTCACGGAAGTCAGACTGCACAATGTTTCATATGCTAAATCAGAAGAGGGCACTGCTAATGATAGCATCCAGAAATCCCTATAAAGCACAAATTTTCCCCATGGATCTCTCCGCTATGTGACTTTTTTACTTTATATTGCAGCAGAAACTAACACCAAAGTGTCTTTGCCATTAATACCTCAGTCTTCCTGCCTCCCTTCATGCAAGCAGTGATCTGGTTAAGGTAATAGACTCAAAGAGACAGATGGTTTTTACCCATCAACTCACCAAACGAACTGAAATTCAGTTGTATCTGGAGAAAACTGGAACTGATTCTTAACAAAGCATAGTAGAATTCAGAAAATATCTCCACACCAAAGCTAATGATTTAGCCCACAAAACAGCAATTTACTACAGAAATTAAAAGTATTTGTCAGGAAAAAAATCAACTTTTAATAAGATTTACACAAAGATAGGTTGAAAATCTGCTCCTTGAGAAGGCAGTAAGAACTCTGAGATTCCCATGTTAGCTGGGGTCTTCCACACATAGTTCTAATCACATTTTGTGTCATTTTTAATTAAAAAAATCTCCTTTATTCTGTGAAAAGGAAAAAAACCAACCAACCAAACAAACAAAAACCCAAAACACCCAAACAACACCACCCAAACAAACCTCCAAACCATCAAATTTAAAATGAAAACCAGTTGCACATTTTGTCTCTAATTTTAAAAATCATTCTGTTTTAATAATAACCTGCAAGGCATCAAGAATGACATAGTATGAAACTTACTATGAAATAGTATGGCACTGAGTTGTAAATAGCCTGAAATGCAGCAGTGAACAACATGTTCAGGCAGAGTACAGCTGATTACCTTTGAGGAGGCTGGTTAAGTTTAGTGATCTCCGTCTGGTCCCAAATGGCCAGTTGTATACATCAGAAATGCTACCACAGTTAAGAATTTCAGCAAAAAGGCTGTAGGCAGACCATCTAAGAAGCTTCACATCTCCTGGGCTACTTAAGGAAGTTAAGGATGGAATGAACCATCTATACCTTCCTTGAAAAACAGCAAAGTTTTCGGCCAGATCAAATCACAGTTACTATGTAATAGGGCATCCCAATAACACTGTTTCACCTCTTGCCTCATTCCAGAAAGCTGCTTTAGTGTCTTAATGCCACTTGAGGATTCCCTAATGTGGGAAAAATTCTTGGGGTTTAGTTAAATTAGTGGCTCACTGCCACCAGATCATGAACAAGGATTTGGCCTGTTGGACTGTATTACTTTTGTCATGAGAAAAGTTCTGGGTAGGAGTACATTGTCAGGGCTGTGCAGGAAAGTTTGCCTTGCCATGGGCTGCGCTTTACACGCTTCCTTAGAACAAATAGAAACCCTCAGTCCCAAGGACTGTAGTTTCAATAAACTACATTTGAATTCAATACACACACATTTCAGTTGCCTCTGCCACAGAGACAGAAAACTGTCTGAGACTACTTGGTCTGCAACTTGGAAACACTAAACCCTGACAGCTCCTTGCCTGAAAGCATAGCAGGACTTCATTTATGGTTACAGAACCCTGTCTGACATACATGTGTCCTGTTCAGAGCAAAGAAGAGTGGAGAAGCAGGACCAAACACAGCATTTCTTTCTGTGGTATGGCACTAGTAAGGAGTGTGGGACATTACAGAATCCTAGAATCATTTAATGGTTTCTGTTGGAAGGCGTCTTTGAAGATTATCTAGTCCAATCTTCCTGCCACAGGCAGCCACAACTTCCACTAGACCAAGCTGCTTAAAGCCTCATCCAACTCAACTTTGAATACTTCCAGGGAAGGGGTATCCACAGCTTCTCTCAGCAACTTGTTCCAGGCCCTCACTGTCCTCACAGTTCTCTCACCCTCACATTCTGCAGTACCAGCTTCTGAAAATTTAGCACCTAAAATTTCATGGATGTATGTAGGAGAAGATTGAGCTTACAAAGTCAAGAATAACCTCAGTGATGTCTGTCTGGGCACCAAAGCAAAATCTGAGGGGCCTAGATTAAAAAAACAAACAAACAAACAAACAAACCAACCAAAACAAACCAAAACAAACAAACAAACAAAAAAAACCCAGAAAAAAAACCACCATATAGATATATTCCATGTTTCTAATTTGAAGAATGAAGAAATTGAGAGCTCTTGAGTTTCTCACATCATGTCCCACTGAGGCATTTGCCTCTATGTACTCCATATATCAGTAAGGATTGGCAAAATCAACAACAGACAGTAGGAGGGAAATAGTCTAAAGCTTCTGTAGCTGTACTGATGAAATCAAATGGATGGTACACAGTTGCATGTCCCCTTTTCCAGCATCACACTTCCATGAAAGGACATGGGGCTTCTATGGATTTAAATGGAAATTAAAATACCTATAAGTTTATGTTTATGTACTTAAAGAAATCAAAAGTATTCTTTAATGGTTTCACAGGGAAAGTTTGTATTTTAGTAAGTCTGATAATATTAAATTGTGATAGCAATGGTGCCTTGCCAAGGGTATGCTTATGATCGTTTATTGTGTCCTTACTTAAGATAGAAACATGCAAGGTTATTCAACATCCCTGTCAAGAGGGTACCTGTTTGGATACTCCTTGATGATCTGATATATGCTGATCTGAATGGTTTCATTCTCAAAGCGGCTATTGCTTCGATCTTTGTATATGCGGAATTCAGCTGCGGTCACTGCCTCTCCATGCGGGATCTGAGTAAGGTCAAAGCGAAACTCTTTGTAGTGCCTTCGCTGGTGGGAGAAGTCCTTGTCCCTTTCAACTGTGAGAAAAAGAGCTGAATGTAAATTAAGGAGATGAAACAAATGTCCATTTCCCATGATTAATGGAGTGTTCCCTGTGCTTGGGAGTAAACAAACAGGACAATATAAAACTGTGCAAATGATAAAACCACAAGCTCAGACATACTTCCAGTTAAAAGAAATTCCACCAGCCCAGTGCCTTCAGTTCAAAAGAAAAAAACAGCTCAGTGGCTTTTATACAAATTCCAGAGGCTGAAGAGGAAAGAATGTCAAGAAAAGCTGAAAGGAGACATGTTGTAAAGTAACTGGAAATATGGATAAGCTAAAAGCTGTGAAAGGATTGAAGACTTCAGTGTAGTCGTAAACACAGCAGTAGTAATGTCAGTCATAGATGACTTTGGAAAACTCTAATTGCCACTAATAACCAAGTAGATTAGAGGGATGCTGGTTAATTCTACTTAACATAATAAATTCTCAAGTGGCATTAGAGCGTACTGTGACAACTACGTATTCAGAAAGCATCTACATCATGTAAATTAACACATTGTACTCTAATGGCATAAGCATCACCCAGCCAGTAGTCAGAAGGAGCTGTGAATCAGGGATGAGTAATTCTGACACCCTGGCAGCAAAGGGACTGCGCTCCTGTCTTGAGAAAGCCCCTCAGACCTGCTGTAGGTGAATGGATGCAGCTCCCACTGCTTCTGACAATCTCACAATTTGAGGTAAAAAAGTTAACCTCATAATTTCTTAATTCTGGATTGCACAGGATTTTCAAGGAGAGTAAGGTTTTGTTTCTTTCGGTTTGCAGATGATTAGGTACTAATTCCACTGCCTGATGCAGTTCTGACCCTGAGTTAGGAGTGTCTTTTACAATTGAACACTCATTTTGAAATGGCAGCAGAACCTACAGGCCACAGTACTGGCTAGTGACCATCTTACAGGATTAACACTTCATATTTTATGAATGTGGAACAGAAAATTATCCATGATTTTCCACTACCATGGAGTCCAAGGTCTAGTTGTTGGGTGGGTTGGATTGTTTGATGGGTTGGACGCGATGATCTTGAAGGTCTCTTCCAACCTGGTGTATTGTATTATTGTATTATTATAAAATGCTGTGCTCTGTGAGAAAAGAGAAATTCTCACTTCTGGAGAAGTTCTACCTGCCTTGTAAGATGGATGCTCTGGTTTGCTGATGGTACAAAAAGCCTAAAATACTCAGAGCTGGGGTTTGTTTTGAATAACCAGATAAATATTTGCACTTGCACTCGATTACACTAAGTGCTCCCTCCTATAACCCCTCTCTTTAATTGTGTTTTAGTATTAACTGTCCTTGGTCTGAGGGAAGAACAATGTCAGTACTAAAAAAACACACATTTAGGTTACTAAAAGTTACATAACTGTGTATGCTACTGCTATATATGTGTATTTATACCTGTGTGCTCTTGTATACATGTACACCTAAGTAATTTTGTCTATATGCACAATGTGTATGTGTTTGTGTGCATAAATATGTATATTTATATATAAACCTGCATATGCATATTATAACATATATGTGGTCTTACAAAATAGAAATGAACAGACACAGCAAAGGAAGAGCCCTTGAAGAGAAGGTATTTACATCCTTTTCAGAATAGAAGTTACTAGTAAAGTCACCTACGGCCATGAAGCTAGCCCCTTACTGTGTACTTCCCTTTCACCCTTCAAAAATGTGACCTACTCTTGCTTTCATTAGTACATATTCTTTTAAAGTGTACAAATCTATGTTGCCTTAAGAACCACCAAAAATAAAACATATGATATGGAGAACACTTTATCTTCAGTGTAAATGAGCTTTTTCCTGGTTGACAAAAGGAAAATTGTCTGCTAACTGTGAGGTTCACTTGGCTCAAGTGCATATTTAGCTTACATGGGTTTGCCATCATACACCATGTAGAAAAAGTAAAGCAGAAAAGAGGCAGAAACATGTGAACTAGCTGCTCAGTACCTGAAGATGAATGGGCTGCTACTGAAGAGAAACAGGATACAGTCTATTTAGCAGCTCCACTGCCCATTTCTAAACTGTAAGATATATACAGAAATCTGACTTGAGGTTTGGAGATTATTTGTTGGTTGTTTTGGTTTATTTTAATATCCATGTAAAGCCATTCATTTTGGAGAGAACTTGGCAGAGATTAGCATATGAAAATTCACTCAACCAGAGAGGATTTTTTTTTTCACCGTAGAGCCTGCTGCAAGTTTCTAAGGTTATAACTGAGCATTTCAAACCTGACATGGAGGACATATGTCAATAACTTTCAAGTGAGAATATATTAAAGGCAGACTTTATGCAGCAACCCTTTCTGATATCTCTCCTTAGTATTTATTCCACAAGTATTTACTAGCATGTATGGGTAACTAAGTACTACTCACTATGAGCAAGCATTGAAGAATCAAGACACCAAAAAAAGAAGATCCAATACTCCTGGCCTGTTTCTTTTTTGTTTGGATTTGAGGTTTCTTTTTGACTAGTTTCTTACGCTTACCTTCAAATTAGTAGCATTAGTTTGGAAACAGCAGTTCTCTCCTTACAGATTATAGTCCAGACAGAGAACTTTACAATACCCTGCAATAGCATCAGTGAGGTTCTCTCAGGACCTCTCACAGCTGCTGAAAGAACACCGATAACTTCTTCCTGATGGGCCCAAAACTAATTATTACAGCTCACACAGATAGTACTTATCTGTGTTTCCATATATACCCAAAGAAGAGACAGCACTGCCATCTGAAAGGAGCACAAGTTCAACATTTCCTCAGGTCAAGACAGCATTTACAGGCAGGACTTGGGAGCAGCAACAGCCTGCAGAAATGAAGGATTGTAGGAAACAGGCACTGAACACTGTGAAAAACTCTGAGGCAAGGAAAGTCCCATTGTCTGCAATGAAGCCAGAATCTCTAACTGTCAGCCAGTGAACAAAACATTAAAAATGTTTACAAATTTAGACAAGCTTAGATCTGGCATTATATGGCAGTCTGCAAAAAAAAGCAGTGATGGTGATGTTGCAGTAGTGACTAATGGCTAGTATGACAGCCAAGTTATAAAAGTGAAATGTTATTTCATTATATTGAGTATTTTAATACTGAAAATAATACACAAGTCTTGATCCCTTCTGCCTCTAATAAATACTCTGTCAGGGCAGACAATGAATGCTCAGAAGGGTATCTCTCAGGTCTTTTGTCCTGCTGAAATGGCATGAAGTGTAGAGGAGTACCATGTATCAAATATTTTTATTTCACATGTGAAAGCTTCTCAGTGCTAGCAGTCTGAAAAATTCAGGTTGAGACTTTTAAGTATTCAGTTCTTCCACAGCGTTCTCATGTCATTCCAGCTCTCCTCAGTTCATCTGCCAAAATGCTTCTCTGTGGGACCGATCACAGCATCTAAAAATGGGTTGGTCAGAAAATCAGGAAGTTCTTTTTTAACCATTGAATGAATATAATTTTTCTAAGTAAAAATAACTAAAATATTAGGGTTAATGGTGATTACAACAAAAATTTTCATTTGCTCTCACTGATCAGGATTCTTGATACCAAAATTTTTGCATGTTATTTTTATACCACCTGAAAATAACATATTCGGCCCTACGGCTACATCAGACAAATCATGGCTCAGGGGAATATCACAAACACCTGTGTGCAAGATGGGAAAGAATGAAGTTTTCCACCCATGTGGCAAGCTGATGAAATATTCATACTGCATTAACACTAAGCCCAACTCTAAGGAGAATAGAGACAAACTTACACCAAAAAGATATCTTGGAAAAGAGGTCATCTTTTACACCAAGACAAAATACGGTGCACTAATTTTCATTAACAAAAGTCAATGAAGTTCCAATTTCTGGAAAACAACAATAAACAAAAAAAAAATAATCCAACTATACAATACATATATGGTTGGACAATATAGTAAGTAATCAGCGTTTTACCAGTTCAGCTATAAATGTCTAATTAATTGTTGCATGAGCTTAAAAAATGTAAAAAGTGCTAGCAATGAGTTTAGGTCATAGTGCATTAGATATTCTCTTTCATTAGTGGTTAGCTACCCACTGACACGTGCTTTGCTTTTCCTGAAGAGGTTGGGATGTTGTGACATGTAGGGAAAGTGAAAGCTTCTTTGGCAAACCAGGGAACAAACCAAAGATATGTTGTAATAAGTTGATTGTACAATGAAAGATCCCAGGATCCCAGTAGGATTCACAAATAGTGTAGCCTCATTAATCAGCTTCATGTCACTGTTTAACTACTAAATATATATGTCAAGGAAAAACAGAGGTTCTTACTGATCCCATGTAACTATAAGGGGCCATTTACACTAATCTCACTGAATTTCATTGTTTAACTCTGAATTCTTTGTATAAGTGCTAAGTAAACCAGTCAGTTTTAATCACTTCAAGGTGATAAAGGTTACAGTAAGCTGATACACTACAAACGATGCTAGTTTACATCTTGAATATAATGAAATGATAGTTTATCTGCAGCGAACGCTCGTGGTTATCTGACAAAAACAGGTCAAAGGTTCCAGGAGTTTTCTCCTGAAATTACTCATTGCTGCTTCTAATGACTGTTAATTGAAAGCAGAGGCTGGAAATATCAAATGTGGTAGGTGACAGATAAGCAACAGATTAATGCAAGTACTCTGTTACAGGACACTAAAAGGTCAGAGGCCCTAAGAATTAGCTATTGTGCTACTGCAGAAAGACAGACATCAAATAGCTGTTTACCTCATTCTTACTCTTCTCTCCAACATTCAAATTCTGGAAACTTGTGTTCTCTCTTCCATGATTCAACTATTTAAAGTGGCTCACTTTTTACAAAATAAGGCAAAAAATGTTTTGCAGGGCATGTGGATAGGAGAAAAAATGTGATCCCAGAACAGAATGGAGGATTTTTGTAAAGAAACAGCTATGCTACGTGTAAATAGTTTAATGAAGCACAGAAGAGAGAAGTTAAGAAGCACATTCATCAAAGCATCAGTCTCAATTGAGGAGACCAGATGACAGATTTTAAAATATACACTTTAAATCATTGTAACTTTGCTTAGGCTTTTACACTGTATAAAACTAACATTAACTTTAGGAACTCAGATTAAGCTTATCTCAGCAAGTATATCTTTCATCTTCTTACTCTGGAAATCCTAAAATAGCAACATCTAATTCAGTTTGTTGAAGTAAATGTCAGCCTTTTGGCTGCCATTGTCCTTTGATTGAGGACTACAATCTTCTACCAGAGGTTTTAATTCAAGAGGATTTTTGAAGTCCAAGTGTGATGAAAAATGCTTTTCCTGAAGTGATTACTAAAAAAGGCCAAGACAATGTAGCTATTTGTCTATGCACTACTTCTTTAGCAGGTTTAATCTGTTTTACAGAATGGTAAAAATCCTAATCTAGACTCAGAAAATCTATTTTGAGTTAGACATTTTAATTGATAAAAATAGTCACCTGTCCTTGAAAGATTGTTTCAGACATCAGAGTCAGCTGCCAGATACAAGCAATGGAGAGACACTTCTGTTTGGTAAGGGTCCATTGTCTTGCACCAGCCAGTAAGAACAGATGAGTTTATCTATGATTCCCCTTTAGTCATCTGCAACTCCAGAGAACAGGACTGAGAGACAGCCTTTGCTCAGTCAAAGGGCACTTCAATCCCTATTAGCTGCTTTCAAGGACCATACCCTAACTGCCGGGATGCTAAGTAGCCCATCACTGGGACATTCTGGACCACTGCACAAAAGAAATGCAAGGTTTGGGGTCAAAATGAGAGTTAAATAAGGCTTTTTTCCATGGCTGATTTTTTTATTCATTTGACTTTAGACACTTAGATAATCTTTCAGGCCAGTGTTTTAAGTACAAAGCTTCAGAGTCACATGGTCCCTTATTGTTCTCCTTTTAGTACAAAGTCTTATGCATTTATTTTTACCCATTTTTATCAGCACAGTGAAGGAGGACTGGTGATCCATGCATATTCTATAGCCAGTAATAAGGGAAAGTGGGTGTTCTAGGCTTAAAAATCCATCCTTTCACATCCCATCTCCCTCCCTAGGCTGAGGTGAGAAAATACATTGCCCAGGCTTCAGTCCATGTGTCTTGAGGATGTTCAGAATTTACCTTCTGAACTGAGATCTTTGGGAACTCATCTTCAATCAAAATGGATCAGCCCATACTCAAAGCCCTAGAGCAGGCTTATAATGATCTGGAAGAAAGCCATAGCCTCCCTAGGCTGGCCAGACAGAGCTCCAGTGGGACCATGCTGTCACCAAGGTGCCAGGCTGCAGGGTGTGCTGTACTCTAATGCCAGTGTCAGACAGCAGCAGTGAACATCCCTGGGGAAGTGCATGCAGGTAGAGGAACTCCTCCACTTGGTGACAGAGCTCTGGGAGGAGATGACTAGGTTGAGGAGTATCAGGGAGTGAGAGAGATAAACAGTCTGACATAATTGTGCCCTACCTTCCCTGGAACAGGTCCAACAGGCAGACATGGTGCATGACATGGGGGATTCCCTATTGTCTCACTGCCTGGATGAATACATTAACTCAAGGGACATCAGGCAATGGCAGCAAGTACCTACCCAGCACAACAAACATGTCTCCTGTGTGACTTCCCAACCTTCCCAGGTACATTTGCATAATAGGTATGAGGTCCTGCAAGTGAAACCAAACAGTGACAAGGATGATGCTTCATCTAGGTTGAAGGTGTCACCAAGGTTAAGTCAACCTATGCCCTGCATCAAAAATTGCTTCTAGAAAGAAAGAAAGAAAAAAGAAAGAAAACCAAAACAAAACAGAACAAGAAGTGGATTGTTGTCATGGGAGACTAACTTCCAAGAGAACTGAGGGCTCAATATGCAGACCTAACTCTTTTCTTAGGGATGTGTGCTGCCTCCCTGGGACCTGAGTTAAAGATACAAAGAGAAAGTTTCCTGCTCTCAGATTGCTATTCATTATTGACTTTCCAGGTAGGCAGAGATGGAAGTAAAAGGGCAACCAAGAGACCACAGAGCTTTGGGATGAGTGATAAAGGGTCCAGGAGAACAAGCACTGCTCTCCTTTATCCTTCCAGTTGTAGGGAATTATGAGAGAAGAAACAGGAAAACCCATCAGATTCTGGCTCCAAGTGTGCTGTCACCAGAAGAATTTTGGTTGTTGTATTTTGTTTTTTTTTTCCTATCATTGATCAGCCTACATGACACCAGGCTTTCTGACAACTGATGTGGTACACTTGTCTCAAAAGGGAAAAAGAATCTTTGCACAGGAGTTAGTAGGGCTTATCAAGAGAGCTTTAAACTAGGCTTGAAAAAGGAAAGAAGTAAAGCTAGGCTCACTATAGATAAGGATCAGGGCAGCATGCAAATGTTTGAGGGACAGTGTGATAGTGAGGTCCTTTGGTCTGTCATCTCAGTGGAGATAGGGGATGTACCAGCAAAGGCACAAGGGCTATCGGTGTGTCAGAAAGCACCATGAGAACGGCCATGTAGGAGTTAGGTCTTCTTCCCCTGCAAAAGAGGGAGGTATTGGTAGCCCAGCTGAAGAGTATCTACCCAATGCTTGCAGCATGGGCAACAAAGAGGAGAAGATGTAAGTTATTATGCAGCAGGAAGACTATGAGATGATTGCCATCACAAAAAGATGCTGGGATAACTCTCACAACTGGAGTACTACAATGGAGAATTATAAAGTCTTCAGAAGGGATAGCAAGGAAAGAGGGGCAATGGGGTAGTCCCATGTGTTAGGAAATGTTTTGATTGTCTGGAGTTTAATGTTTATCACACAAAATCACATTGGAAGGGACCTCAAGGATCACCTGGTCCAACTTTTCTTGGCAAAATCACAGTCTAGACAAGATGGCCCAGCACTATTTGCAGTAGATTCTTAAAACTGCTCGGTATTGGGGAGTCTATCACTTCCCTGGGGAGGTTATTCCAATGGTTTATTGTTCTTCTAGTGAAAAATTTCCTCTTGTCACAAAATTGATAGCCCTTGTTTTCGTGGAGGACTTCAATTTACCAGATGTCTGCTGGAAATACAATATAGCAGAGAGAAAATGGACCAGGAGGTTCATGGAGCGTGTGGAAGATAACTTCCTGACACAGCTGGTGAGTGAACAGATCAGGAAGCTGCGCTGCTGGACCTGCTGCTCATGAACACTGAAGAATTTGTGAGTGATGTAGTGAGGCAGTTGTTGGTGTCATCTGCAAAGTAACAAGCAATAGGACAAGAGGAAATGGCCTCAAGTTGCACTAGAGGAGATTTAAGTTTTATCAAAAGAGTTACCAAGCATTGGAGCAAGGTGCTCAGGGAAGTGATGGAGTCACTATCCTTGGAGTTATTTAAAAGATGTATAGATGTGGCACTTGGGATATGGCTTATTGGTGGACTTGGCAGAGCTAGGTTAAAAGTCAGACTTCATGATCATAAAGGTATTTTCCAATCTAAATGATTCTACGCATCTGTGAGCCTGCAAGTCAAAAATGTAGGCAGGATTTGGCAGTAAGTGTCCCCAAAATTACATTCCAAACATATGATATCTTAAACACAAAACTCATTGTCAGAAACTTACTTCAAATTCTGATCCCCTTCCAAATGAGGCAAAACTATTTCCGCAATCAGTGAGAATTTTGCTTAATTAGGGAGGGTAAGTCTGCAAAAACCTTTTTTATTCATTGCAACAGCTCTGTTCTTAAGAACTGCTTTATTGCAGAACTGCATATTTTAGTTTCTCAGTATTTATTATTATTAGACTGGTTGTATTTAAAGTAATTATAGATTTAAAGATGTGGCTTTGAAAGAATGATGTAAATTGCTTTCACATAAAATATACTTTCTTATTAAAATAAAAAGCAGAGAACTTGATAGGTCAGATTCTGAAGCAAGTTACACTGCTGTAAATTGAGAGTTATTTCAATAAATTCTTTGTTTTCACGTCAGCTACTGACATCAATGAGCAACTTTTGGCTATTTTGCTTAACTAAATTAGGGACAGTTTGAAAATTATTTGATGCAATACTGGCAAGTTAGTGGCAGTTTCAATAAGTTAAAAATCATCCATTGTATATTCAATCCAGACTTTTAATGGTTTACCATCCCTTCCACAATTGCATAGAATACTGAACTGTATGAATTGCTTAATAATTCAAGTCAAGATAAATTCAATTAATAAAGCCCTCAGTAACTGCAACAAGAATCTAGACCATGAATTAAAAAAAATTAAAAAGAATACATTGCCTGGACTGTTTTTTTTTCTTTATCCCACATTGAAAAAAATGTACTTCAATATCATATTAAAAAATAAGTTATAATATTTGTGTATGTTACAAAGCCAAAATTTAGCATGACATCTTTTGAAAATGATCAGGAAAGAACTGCTCTAGTATTGACATTTTAAGTTCTTAATGTTGTTGTAGTCAATAAGATCTGATAGTTTCTTGCCAGTTAACAAAACAGATTTTAAAAAGTCAAAATTATTTGAAACAGTCAATTATTATTAAAGTGGACTTTGAAATGATCTGATATCTACTTTCCAATCCTCACAAAACATACACACAAGGTATTCAACTTTAACAAGTGGTAAGCAACAACTGGACAAATAACAGAAGTTAAAAAACCATGAAAGAATATAAATGAATATATAAAAGTCTTTGTGGGTTTGGGTTTTTTTTTTAAATCATTAATTAAAGAATTAGAGCTCAGTACTTAAAAGATTTCAGCATTCACCCTGAGCAGGAAAGCATTCCCATGAACTGTACAACAATGCCTGCCAGGAAAGTTTTTAGCAGAGATCTAAACCAATGCCTTAATCAATGAGATATAAACTGTGCTTTGCTTTATCACACATAATTTCCCAGGTGTTCTCTACACTGAGACTACCTGTGATGCCTTCTTGCTACTTCACTTTAAAATATGGGATATAATAGTTGTTTGAAGGCAATTGCTGGTCTTCATTTACTAGCCAATGGTTTGCTGTAAATTTCAGTGGTAAACATGTTTTTCATTCAATTTACTCTTGTTCCAAGTCAAATGCACTTGGTCAACAAGTTGAAACAAGTGTTATGCCTCAGCTGCTCCAATAATAAATAAATACAGAAAGTCTTTCAGTTGTTGATATAGAATAAGTGGAAAAGCAACACCCTGCTCTTCTTATGCTGATTTGATCCCAGCCAATGCAAGAGCAGGAGTAAATAACCAGTAAAAAAGAGGCTGAGTTTTGGATGAGAATAGAACTATAAATATCTACATCTTGGTATTATCACAATCCTAATATAAAAGATGGTTAACAAAATGATTCTTCAATATTTCATTTTCATTCTGTTTTGGACATTTGTAATGCAACGTATTCTTCAACTTTCAAATGCAAAACTTTCAGTCCAGTTGCTCAGCTGTAGCACGAAGCACAACAAAAGATTTTCATTTCATATGTGTGCTTCTTGATTCTGCAACCAGTGGTAGAATGATTCTCAGATGAATCTTCTTCCATAAATTTTAATGCTGTAAGTCCCGCTGGTAATAGCATCCAGGATTAACAGTAACAGGTTGGTTTTGGACCTGTTTTGCACTGCCAGTAGTAACATGTGCCAAAAGAGGGAAGCATCACAATCAAAATGCTGGGAAGAGGCAATGAAGGAAAAATCACATGCAACTTCCTATTTTGGATGTATTAAGTAAGGACCCTGTGATTTCTTCATTGTTTTAACTCACACTGTCTCACAAAAGTACTGCAATCACAAATACCTTTATTAAAAATATGAATGCATTAGATTTTTAGTTGTGTTCATGTTCATAAGTGATAAATCTTTTCTTGAAGGGATACAACAGATCAGACAAAAGATCACTGTATTATGTAGCTCTGAGCTAATGCATAGATAAATTAGCTAATCTTTACATCACCATGGCTGAGGTTGTTAATTCTGTCTGGATTTTCAATGATGTCAGTTTTGCCTGATCTTTAGCAAAGACAAATTTGTCAATAGAATTCTTTTTCTTTCCCACTTTTAATTTTGTTTTTCTCTAATCACAGATCATCACAAAGAAAACTAACAATTATTCCCAGGTTTCTAACTGTGTGCAGAAGTCAGGATGTCAGATCAACACAACCTCAAGGTTAACAAATGACAGAAAAAAAAGATCCCTCTTGGGTTCAGCTGCAACTGACTAGGAACAGAAGTTATACCTCTGGGATCCAATGGTCAGAAAATAGGTGTAAGTTATAACTGTTTTGACACTGTAAAAGTATACAGACAGAACATAACTTCAGAAGAAGGTGAAAGGGCGTATATCATCATAGGGCAACTGGCAGGGGAGTAAAAGCTAAACATTAAAGCCTATTCTATCTTCCCACATCTCCTTAGTTCCTGCTCATGTTAACCCTCTGCTCACTTCCACCCAGAGGTGTCAAGACACTCCACTATTTACTGCTCACACATGCAATCTAACAAACTCCATTCATTTCTCACCATGGAATTTGTCAGAAAAGTTTCCCTGGAAGTTGTGTCCACATGCCAATTGACGTTGCCTGGATAGGCACTGTTTACTCCTTACTCTGTGCTCACAACTATTTTAATATTACCTATACCCATTAACACTGACCAAACATTCCACAAGAAATAGTCCATCTGTAACAACAATGAAGAAGAAAACTTTCAAGAACAGCCTATTTAGAGAGTAGAAAAGTGTCATATTATATACAAGATATTCTGATATGATGTATTAAAAATAGGATATTAAATACATTTGGAAAAAAAATAGCTGGTCACAGGCCATGTGCATAGCAGGTATGTCAGCATGTCTCAAATAATTTCAGAGTTCAGACTGGAATTCCATCTTACATACTCATTTTGAAAGTCTGCCCTGTAGATGCCCACTGTTGGCCAACACCAAGGACCCACCTATGAAATCATAAGCAGTGGTGCTAAGAAAGAGAATTACAGGGGCAGAAGAACAGCAGGGATGGACCCTCTCAGACATATACAACAGATGTCAAGACAGGAGGACCCAGGAGACTGGCAGCAGTGGTGAGGAGTGGAACTTTCAGACAGCAGGTTTTAACAGCCATTTTGGGAGCTGGCTGCGATTTTAACAGCTTGTGATACTGATTCAATACCCATCCTCTCCTCTACTAGCTGTATTAGTCTAATCTGATCATTATTTATTCTTGGAAAGATAGATTATTTCAACTATATATAACCCTCATACAGAAAAAATCCCGTCAACAAGTAGGAAACACCTGTAAGTTTTTTGACTGAAAGAAACTTAAAACTTACCAAAGTTAATAAACAGTTCAAGCCTCTTTCAAGGGCAGAAACCAACTGTCAATGAATTAATAGATCTATGGGTTAGCCATCAAACATTACACCTTCACTGATGGAAAGGAGAGTAAAGGAGGAAAAGAACTCATCACAAAAGTCTTTTTGCCACAAAGAGATTAGCTCTACATGACATGAAAATAGATGGTGATCCCTTACGGTAGGTTACTTTAGTCAGAGAGTCTTGAGGATAATCAAAGTCTGAAGGACTCAGAAGTGTCAAAATGGCATAAAAATAAAAAGAATAATTTCTAAAACAGCAAAAGCATGATGCTTTGAGCAGACAGAACTTGTTCATCCAGCAATTGTCTGAAGAAAATCATTACATCACTCAAAAAAACCCAAAACCAAACAAAAAACAAAAAGGAAAAAAAAAAAAAAAAAAAGAAAGAAAAAAGAATGATTGGTGTCAATGTGAAAATAAGAGTAACATCCCTCCTCTGATTTTTCACTTTTATTCTGCCTGGGACTGCATTTCTGTATTCGTCACCAAGTTATTTACAAGCACAATACTTAGGTTGATTTCAGAGGTGTCTATAGGTGTAACAGAACTCTGGAGCAGCAAAGATATCTCCTGAAGCTCATTTTGTTTGTTATAATACTGGCTTCCCTACACTCCTAATAGTTGAACTGATATCTCTCAACATTCTGAAAATTAAGCCAGCCCTCCCTGAAACTTTCATGTATTTGTACGATTTCAGTTATGGATACAGCTGTTTAACTCCAAAGAGAGTTTAACTATATCTTACTATGACATTCATCAAATTCTATATTTTATTTTTAACTTCTAACTTAAATCAACATGTAAAAACATTTAACTATGCAAATTGTGTATAGTTGACATGTAGATTTAACCTTTGCTACCTCTAAGATATAGTATAGGCTTTTAACTTTCTCAACAATATTGTTCAGTTCATGGTCAGAATCATGGACAGTACTGCGTCAACCTAGAATCTCTCAACACAGCAGTAACTTCTCTGTTTTATTCAGAATATGACTCATGATGGGTGTTCATCCATTTGCAATAATTCCATAATTACAGTTTACTACTACAGATAATTCTTCATAGCACTTCATTCTCCAATAAGTCTAATTATCAGTGTTTTAACTAAATAAAATTGAAGACATGTTCTTAAGCCTTGTGATCACTGAAGTCTTGGGTCTAGATTTTCACCTGGTATTTATCATTCCCTTTTGTTTTCATTTATAGGAAATTAAGTTTACTTAGTGTTATAAATCAAGTTTATGGAAAGTGAGCTATGGAACAACAGCAGTAGAGGAAGTGCATATAAATATATATATATATATATATGTCATCCTTAGTGAAAAGAAAAGCAATATGGTTAAACCCATGTGTTTCAAAAACTGCCACCTATATACAAGCACTATCAAATAAGAAGTGTTTGAAGTTGTTTTCTGAGCCTTTAGAGCACCCATTTTCAAAAACTGCATCTATTTCTGGCTGTTGATTTTTTTTCCTTTTTTTTTTTTTATTTTATTGTGACTATGGGGGATAATTGCTGCACTTGAATAAAATCTAAGGTATGTCCAGAATTCATTGATGCACACAAAATCTCATAGTAAAGATTATAGAAGTCTCAAAAAGCTCCACTGTGAGAAATGCAATCCTAGAGGAGCATAAGGACCTCTGAAGTTTTGGAAAACAATAGATATAATTTGTGGCAATAGAGTCTTGTCTCTTATATCATTATATGTGAACTTCAGCCTCTGCAGTACTGTTGATCAGCTTCTCAATCTTTCCTTGATCTCACTGGAGAAAGCTCCATGATGAGATCAGAGAGAAGTCCTTCTCACAATGAAGAAAATGGTATGATTTTATTCTCAGAAGTACCAGGGATCCTCAAAGAAAAAGGAATGGTTTAAGGATCAAATTTTGCAATGAACTGGACAAGGCACAGCTCTCATTCCCCTAACTAGAGATTACTCAGCTCCTCATACCACTGAATTCTGCTGCCGTTTAAGTCTTCAGCTTTTTGGAGCAGATCCATAAACTCTCCTCCTTATTTCAAAATGTCACAACAGGATGTAATTAAGTACAATTAACAAGGAGGTCAAATGGTCATCTGATAAACACTGGCCCAAACAGGCAGCTTGAAAGGTCAGGGCTGCTAAAGCCACATAGAATTGATGGGAAAGAATATTGTGATTTAAGAAGGAAAAAATCCCAATGACTAAAACTAAAGATGTCCGTGTTTTCTATGCTACGTACACAAAGCCATACACACAGATTGACATGCATGCACACATGTCTCAGAGAAGCACAAACCTATATTCTGAGAACAAGAGCCTAACAAGCCCACACGCCATCCCTCCATTGCACCAGACCTCACATCTCAGCTTTGGTGCTCTAATTCCAGTGTTTCTTTTTCTTTTCCATTATTTTGTAAAAGTGTCTGGTTTGTGAACAGGAAATAGATTTGTTGCTCACTTTTTAACCCTCTCTAAAGTAACACTTGAGATCACCATGAGGAAATGTCAGGTGCTGCAAGGCTCTTAGGAGTGAGGTATTCTACAGCATGCACAGCCAGAATAAAAAGAGGCTTCACAAGAGGAAAGCTATTCCAATATTCCATAGGGTCAAACTCTTCAGGTTTTTCCTGTCTGGCTGCTCAGACATTTCACTCTCCAGCTTTCACATTTAGGCTAGTCTGGGGGCAAGATAGACTCACTACAAAACATTGGCACAGATTTAACATATGAGGCAGCAGGTGACCTGGTCAGGAGTAGCAGCTTAACCTTCAGGATCACTAGCATGTTATGACTTGTAGTTATTGACAGATACTCCAGCTGAGCTAACCTTAGGAACAACCTTCCCCAAGCTATGCTCTGGCTGGATCTCAGCCATCATAAATCATCACAAAGACTATAGCTGTCATGGAGTTGTATGCTGGGCTCCCTTTTGCTCCCACGGCTTCATCACCACGCTACTATTTGCCCATTCTTTCAATTTTTCAGCTGACATTTTTGCAAACCATACCACTAGAATCCTAAGGCTCCAGGCACTAGGTGCCATTAGGAGTCATCTATCCACTGCCAGGACAGACACCTTTACCTCCAAAACTGATGCCATCCATATGGTAAAAGTCAAACACAGTATGTTTTTGAAATTATTTTGAAGTACATTAAAGATGAGTGCCCCACCCATATTTCCCCCTCACTTTAAAGAAAAAAGAAAGGATGTTTTAAATGGGTATGCCTAAAGAAATTTTTATCAGTTTACAATTATTCTGGATTATGGGTACAGCTTTTCCAGATGAGATGAATATAGCTTTATTAATCTGACTACAGTGAAATAAATGAGAATTAGAAAAACAATAATTTTATTTAGTAGACACAGTCTACAAAGTGATACAATCAGATAATCATTGAGGCTGGAAAAGATCCTTAGGTTCTCATGGGGTCTGAATGGGTAATATTGCTCAGTTGAAGACAACCTAACAGAAATTTCAGCTATTCAAATTCCTACCTCCTCCTCATTCTTCTCCAAAAAGAGATTCAGGTGGAATTTTGTTTCTGCAAAGTGCCTGGGTGTTAGCTATGGATATGCACCAGCACCAGCTGTCCTGATTATAGGCTTTGACTCATTAATAATTGTTATCTCAGTTTGCCCTGAATTACAGTGGAAAGAAAAAGTAAACTGACATTCTGGCAAGGTACATTCTGGCCATTGAGCTGTATAATAGCAGTCAGTAAAACCAAGTTCTCAAGCTATTTCACCAGATCATTGACTCAAAAAGAGTTGGAAACTCTTAGATGTTTAGATTCATCTTTTGGAACATCTCTAAACAGTAGTGAGAAACTTCTCAGTGGAGAGATGAGCTGTAAAATCTCCTCTTCCCTATTTGTTTTACTGTCATTATTGGTACAGCAACAAATTCATAATTCAATACAAAACACAAACCAGCTCCTGCTTGGTGTACCCCACCCACAAACTTAAATAATGTAGTTGTCAGGGTTGACATATTCTGCCTGCTGTAGCATTTCTGTGTTTTATAGGAAATTTTAACCAGGGGTGTTATTTTAAGAGATGAGCAAATGGGGAAACCCCATGGCCCAGCCAATAAAATATGAACTTAAGGTGCAATGGAGCACTCATAAATATGACTCAGAACAAGGGGATTCATTGTTTCTCCCAACCCCTTTTAGCTGCTCCTCTGATCTCAACCTCTCTGTGTGCGTCATGGCAGCCCTCATCCTTTAACCTGCGGTTTTTAAAAGCTGGTTTCTACGTTATTTATGGCTGCAAGTGTTAGCAGCCTGTCTGTGTACTCCCTGCACACATAGTGAAGGGTGGGGGAAGCTGCATGTTATTTTGCAAAGACAAAAGCTTTTGCCCAGGGAGCCAGGTGCCTGGGGAAGTTGAGGTAGTCATTCTGCCATGAGGGACTGAGAAGAAAATTTCTCCCTTCACCTGCGAGACTTACTCGCATAAACCCATATGCGGACTCATTTTCTCTTTTGTACTCTCATTATCTATACTTGTGATGTCCTTTGCTCTTTATCTGTCTGCAAACACCTTCTCCCTACTATGATGAACTTTCCTCTGCTTTTGTAGCTCTGCTGGCATGAGAAATGCTCTCAATGCTAAAACATCACGCTCCCAGTGAGACACAGAGGAATGGGACTTAGCACCCCAGTAACACTAGTTCCTGCAGAGGCTGTTTCTCAGTTGTGAACCTTTTCCATGCCTGGCAGGCCTGTGTCTAGCCCTGCACATTCACTGTTGCCTGTTGAGAAGAAAAGGGTTGTCCTCCCTGTAACGCTTGTTCTGAGCTTTGCCATTTTTCTCTCATGCCTGCTCTCATTCCTTCCCTTTCCATCTCCTGCACTGTCACCTAGCTTGATTGCTTCTCAGCCTTTAATCCCTTCTGTAGCCAAATGCCATGACACAAAATTAAAGTTTGGTGACCCTGCCTAGACAATGGAGACTAGAGACAAGAGAAAGGGCAAGTGGAAGAGGATGGGGAAAAGTGTGGGAATAAGTCTGGTAGCAGCCAGAGCTCTCCCAAAGCCCTGGGGAGTCTTTCTTTTGCTGGAGGCTGCAATTGGCACTTCATAAACTGTTCATTCTCAGCTATGTGGAAACACCAGATGACACCTAGACAGATCAGACTGTAATCAATCAATTTCATACAAAACTCTATTAGTTTGGGGGCCTATGAAAGCAAGCTGAAAGGAACTACAATGGCTAAACAGAGAAGAAAAAGGAACTGTCCATGTCATAATTGCCTCCATAACTCAGGCAGTAAGTAGGTAGGTAGCCATGGTAAAATTCTTTGCATAATTTAACATTCAGAGAAAATAACAACAGAAGCAGTAAGTGTGGGAGATCATGTATGTGCCAAAGTTGTCCTGTGATTTAAGCAAATAAACTGGGTTTTAGGAAGAGAACCAAGAGGCTCTCCGTCCACTGAATGGCAGGCAGATTCATCCTGTAATATCCTCCGTGCACAGGCATCTCCACAAACCTCCCTCTTTCTCTTTCATGGCTAGCCAGTGTCTCGCAGATTGTGTTTTCCTGGGAAAATATGTACTGTACAATACATACAATCCCCACAACCCCACCCAAAGTCTGTGTTTAGTCTAGACAGGAGCACTTTCTAAAGAAGAAGCGGAACTGGGTCAGCCATTCTCCCCAGTGGGAAAAATATTAATATTAATATATATTTTTTATATATCCATACATGCATATAGCTTTTCACCATGCATGTCTAACCATCTGCTAAATCAGTTTCTCTTCAGTTATCTGCAATTTCTTTCAAATCTGTCGGCAAGGAAAGTCAGACAGTTTTATACCCTGGTTAATGGAGAGCTTGACATTTTTTTGGCTGGGTAGATACAATAATTTACTTGGGTTTAAAGTGTTAACTTTGGCAAAAAAAATTAATTGACAGTTATAAAAACATTATTTTGTTAGATGATATTTATGGATTGCACAGAAACCTATTTTGAGGTAGAGCTATATAATTCATAAGGTTCGTGTAACATCAGAGAGATTTCAAAGGAAATACAAAATACATGAATATAAAACAACAAATGTGGTGTAATTCCAAAAAGGAATATGGAGAATATTTCTTGCTCAAAACAAAAAAACAATTCCTAACAACCTGCTCTGTCATCACATAAAATTTGTTAAAGCTTCCTAATAAATCATAAGGATTGGGAGAGGGGTTTTAGGGAATGTTTATCCCATGGATAAAGTCCTTTTGTTCTTGAAATAAATCTATGTTGCAAAAAGCTGTGTTAATATTTAATTTGACCATCACAAATGATAAAATAATTAATAGTTATTTATAATACATCATTGCATATATAGGTCACAAAAATATTAGTTCGGCTTGCTGATTGGGTGACTTAAATTTTATTGAGGTTAAAAAAATAAATAAATCAGGTTTTCAAGATGCCAGTGGGGTCTGCTTTGGGTGAAGATTAAATGAGACATGCTTAATCTAATCTATTTTAAACTTATGTAAAAGAGTGAAAAATACCATCTTTTGTCTTTGCATTGCCATTCAAAATAACTTCACAATGTTTTCTCATTTTTTTCCTCAGTATTGATCCAGCTCTACAAATAAAGACATGGGGTCTATTTGTTATTTAACAAGTTTTATCTCTGTAATAGCATCCCTCTGTCCAAGGCAAGATAATAGCACTATTTCCGTCACTTCAGTTAGGGCTGTGTCAATATTTTCATTGGAAGCCCGCATTTTTACAGACTAAAACTGTACCTCAGCCAAGGAAATCCACGTAAGGTTAAAATTAAGGCAGCAACATCTGAAATCCAGTGGAAAAGAAAGAAAGTGTGCTCATTCCTAAGCCTTGAGGAGAGAAGTTAATGATCCTGAGGCCTTTTTGTGTGTATCCTACAAACCCAGCTCCCCTTCCACAGCTCCTGGCACTTTACAGCTTAGCACTCCATATCCCTCGCTGATGATATGTTAACTGTGAGTAGAAGGTTGTAGAAACCGAATTAGTCTAATTTAAGAAACTAACTACTATATACACTCAAGGTCCAATTGCAGTCAAGAATCCTTTTCTATTTTGTGCAGTGAGAGTATGTTTATATTTTGTGTGAATTGACGTACTGTTTATCAAAGTAGATGTATGAAAGTTGTTTTCTGCCATGTTAGCATTCTCCGATGAATACAATGGCTGTAAATCTTGTGAGCTTCTGTATTTGCGTAGTGACTCAGGTTTTAAAGCACATAATCTCAAGCCAGTGTATATACTTGAGGCAAAGAAGTTGGAGAAATGTGAAGAACCCTCTGTGACTCAAATAAGCAAAATTTCCTTTGATTTCCATGTCTGATTTAAGAACTGATCACAGCAAATGTGGTTTCAGAATTATTGTAATTAAGATTGTGGAATCGCATTGTGTGTGAAGAATGCAAATTGTCTTTCAGTTACTTTCAAACTCTCCATAATATTGTATCCTTCTTTAAATCACCATGTGTAGGTCAGAGCCACAAATTTTACAGTGATCCTCACATTTGAGTTTTTAAAGTAATTTCATATTATGAGAAAGGAAACATAACAGAAAACCACAAAACTTGCATATATGCCTTATCTTACAGAAAGTTCATATCAACTCATAGGAAAACGTGGAGAAAGAAAACCATTGCGGCAAACTCTTAGGAGCAAAAATTACAGAGATATTGTAAACAAATGAAATACAGACCATTGGAATTGCATGAGAAGGAACACTTAAGTACAGCGGATTTAATGATCACTTTGATGCTAATGGAAAATTCAATCCTTGAAATTTTTAAATGCAGTTTATAAAATTGCTGCTGTTTCCCCAAGCCTGAGTATTGTACATATTTTTTCATTCAAGTCCCACTCTTTTGGTGAAAGGTGAAGAGTGAGAATACTAAAATTTATCTTTAAAAATTCCTGCCCTAACTAGATTTTGAGTGAACAGAAAAGTGAGTAGGACTACATGAGTATTATTTCTATGTTCTCTGAGGAAAAAGGTATCCTATATATGTCATTTTGGGACACTGGCCAAAAACAAGATACCAGAATTCTAAATAGCCATGGCTTTGCAACAATACAATAAACAGGATTCAAACAAACAAACAAACAAACAAAAAACAACTCACAAAAAAAAACCCACCCTAAATAAAATCCAGTAAGGAAGACAAAGTCCTGAACTTGTGGGTGATATAATCAGATCTTTGAAAACTGCAGTGTATTTAGTGAAGGATTTATTCTTTGACTGCTGGACCAATCCCAGTTAACTCTTCTGTTACACTCATCAATACTTATGGCAAGCTGCCAAAACACACAGCCATACACAAGACAGGACAAGGCATAGTCTCAGTCTTGTCATATCTTTAAAGAATGAAAGAGGTGGAAATTCTGGTATAAATTCCAGTATAAAGAGCAGGTGTTTGGAATTTTAACTTCAGAAATAAATGCAGTCTTGTTTTTCTCCCTAGCTGCTTGACAGAATTATAATTGCAGTTCCCTTGATGAATATTTTGTAAATTTGCTTTTGAAAGAGAGGCATTTGCAAATCTGACAGGTTGATATTTATCAAAATTAGCATATAGGTTTCAATTTTTATTCTGCAATATAAAATCGTCCTTCTCAATTTTCTTACTTTACTTTTTAATCTTGTTCAGCTTTTTCAATCTTATGCTTAATAATTCCCATCCAACATCTCAGCTACATATATTTCATTTGAATATATAGGTCTTAAATTATTATAACTGGCTACAAGTATATAGAAAAGTTTCAATTTACAATATCATGATGATTAATAAAGCTTTATAATTACACCTTATATGACTAATGGTGTGCAAGTATGAATATGGTGAACATTATTTCCAGCACAGATTAATTTGATGGAAGTTGACTGATGCTTCAAATCTAAAACCAGCTGAGTTATTACTGTGCTGTATCAGCATTTATTGATTTTAAGGTACAGTGTTAGCATTCACTTATCACTGCATATTTTTCCCTATTGTGCATTAAAAGAGCTTGCCCTCATCTGTCACAATCTTACACTACATAAATCATATTAAATGGTTACCTATCTCCATGATTTACTTCATTTTTATGTTAATTATGCTGAAACATAGGATTGTTTAATAAAAATGTTGAAGCTAATCTAGACTGGCCATCAATATTTCTTACGCATGTTACACAGTGGAATGTGTGATAAACCACAATATCCAATGTGTACAGAAGGACATTTAAGTGAATTAAGACTTAGATTCACTTGGAGCTGAGACGTACAAACCTGGTATTTACACAGTCATTTTTAATGAGCGAGCGGTGTCTATTAATCATAACAACTAGAAAAATTAAGCATCTCCTCCTCAGTTTTCACAATTTAGAAATGTAATATATCCTTTAGCTTCTTGAAATTTCTTTCTTAAGGTAGCACTGGCTTTCTGATAAAATGAGAAACACACTAGAAACTTCCCCGTCAAAGCAAGGCACTCAGTGGAAATTTGTGTTCTCCCAGAGAGGGATTTTTTCCCGGGAAGTGCAGCAGGATCAGACCAGGACATATCTGACAATGAGCCTTCAAAGACCTCTACTCATGTACTGCAAGAAGCCCTCTTGAACTCAAAGACATTTTGTGAAATCAAAGGCTAGGTCACATTGTACATAGTCCTCAGGGCCACTGATAATATGTTCTGTGACTTATTTACTGGTGGTATTTTTCAGGACACATGAGGAAATTTTTTGCAGGATTGGGGCCTTGGCTAGTACTTGGATCAGAGTTATTTCCTATTTTCTTTTGTAACATTGCCATTTTACAATTAGCTGACTCCAGATATTCGGAGTAAAGCAAGGCATACAACAATAACTTCAAAGTAACACGCTGATAACATGCAACTCGTTCTTAGGAAGAGGAACACATTTTCAAATAACAGAAATGTCTTCTTTTTCCTCCCCTGGTCTGCTATTTTAGGAGCAAGAGCAGCAAACAAATGCATTCAGAGTTGTGGACATATGTTACTCTTAAGCAAAAATCAGTCAGAACTGAACACCTCTTTATCTGACAAATAACCAATGAAAGGTAATTTTACTACTATAACTAAATTCTGGAGTGTCTTTTTCCTAGAAATGTGAGTTGTTGAGGACTTTACCTTTTGGAAGCAGTTTTAATCCTGCAGCAAGCTTTGAAGTAGACATAAAAAGTACAGAATACATGTGACAATCTGAAGGTGTTTCAGAACGTGAGCTGTTGTTTTAAAAGTTTCTACAGAAAGTATTATATAAAAAAAAGCAAGAGTTCATCAGATGTTTTTTTACCAGATTATGGAGAAACTGAGTTTTCAGTTAAATTTCTTGCTCTTCAGAGCAAAGAAGAAGGATTTATTTTTTTTTTTGCTAACTTCATGAGTCTTGAAGCATTTAAAATACTTGTAAAAACTTATTTACAGCTTTCTTAATAAGACTTAAGTTGCCTTCTACTAAAGGAATCTGTAACTACTTTTTTAGCCACAGTGTAACTGGTAAGCATGTTTATTATACTCAGAAGCTAATATAATTTAGTTTCTTCAGTTTTTGTATCTGAATTGATGCAGTTTTCAAAAGCATTCTTCGCTTGCATGTTTCTGCTGTTTAATAGCCTATTTATTTCATTTATTTATTATACAGAAAATAAAAACTATTGCAGACTCTGAGCACCATGGCAGTGTACTAAAACCCAGCCTGTGGTTATTGAAGAGAAATAACAAAGACGCAACAACAGATTATTTAAAATCCAGCCATCCAGCTGAAAAGATAATAAAACTCTGACTGATACTAACAAAAAAGACTACTCAAATAACCCAAGATACTGTTGGGTTTTTTTAATGGCTTGATTTTCACTTTCCCTAACATTCAAGGCTTTAAAATATTAAAAAAAGCTGTTTGTTCACATTTGAGCTTTAAAGCAAAACAGTGAGGGAAATAACTGAGCAATCGGTGTAAGTATTTGATTTTTGGAGATTCAGGGAAAAAAATAGAGTTAGTTGGCCTAAGGCTAGAATTTTCATTACATGAATGAAAGAAAGAAAACAGAAGCCAGCAGAGGGGAGTTATAGAAACTGACTTTATATAAACAGTGAGAAAAATCTTTTTTCCATGGCCACCTACAACGTAGCCACTTTACCACCAGTACAACTTTTACCAGTAGCACAGCAGCCTGGGCCCGATCCTGCTGTTTCAGGAGAGGCTACGATCCAGCCAAGAGGTGTGCCCCTTGCAAGATCAGGCTAACAGTTTGTCAAAGAGAGCAGAAACAAAAAAATTTTCCACGTACCTAAATTGACAAAGCTCATGACCATATCAGCATCATTCAGAAAGTTGGTGTCGTGCAGGCTGGCTAAGGGAGGATTCTGTGTGGTCAGGGGGGTCATGCGAGATAATTGTATTTTCCGTGCATATCCATTTGGAGAGGCAGGGTATCCTTTCCGTATCCCTCTGCTCTCCCCTGCCATTGATCCCTTCAGTGAATATTCCAGCTCCTCAGTATCCTCTTCATTTGTCATGGCATTATACAGGTCCAGCATGAAGAGGGGTGCAGAAGAAGCCTGCTTTCCTGGTGAAAATGGTCTGGGTCTGTGAGGTAGACCCAGGATAGAGAGAATCTCTCTCTGAATCTCCCTTCTCTCATGATTCCGCAGCCTCCTGTAAATAAAACTTGAATGGACATGATTGTCTCCTAAACCTCCCTGTGCGTGACCCACCAGAACCCAGCAATTCCAGAGCAAGCTCACGAAAGCTTTGAGTGCAGTTAGGTTCATCTTTGAAAAGGAAAAGAACGGGGGGGGGGGAAAGTAAATTAAAAAAAAAAAAAAAAAAAAAGAAAAAAGAAAATTTTCTCCTACTTGTTCTGAGTTCCTATGAGGTCTGCTTTCCCAGTGGCTGAAAAACAAAATTTACCTATTCTTCATGTCAATGTCATCTCTAAACGTAACATCTTTGGTGACTTCTCTCCCCCCACCCTGTTTAAATATTACAGAATGTGTCAGGCTGCAGTTATTTCTAAGAAAGCTGAAATTCAGACTTCCAGTTTTCCACTGTTGTTATCGGGTTTTCTGCATTTATGGAGCAGAAGATAAGTATTTTGTCAGCTGACCTAGGCATTCCTATATAAACCTTAGATAACCAGGTCTTTGGTGGGGAGCTGTATTAGCAAGAGCTGTTCTTCTGACACATTGTAGTTCCCAGAGTTATCTTCACTTGTTATTCTGATTTCTTCGTACACCTTGTGCTCTTCCCAAGATAAAATCTTGAGTCACGGATTTCTCTTGATCTGTACCTTGGTGATGTAACACATATTTGTCCAGCAGCCTGGTGATAACTTTAACATCTTTTGAATCGCTTGAGTGTAAAGTAATTCTAAAGCATGTACTAATCAAATTAATGTGTTGCCATGAATTTACTTGCAAGAAAAAACCTTCTGTAAATCCATTCAACACTTTGCAGCTTCTGAACTGTTATTTCCAGCTCTAGCAGGCACAAATATAACAGCTCTCTTCAAGAGAGATCTAAAGACTAATGTAAGCACAACCCTGCTGGGAAAGAAGAGGCTTCTCATTGTAATTTGAAACGGGTATAGCAAAAAAGTCCTTAACCCCTCTCTTGCCAGACAGAGCTTTAAACCTTCCCCCCACCACTCCAATTTACAGTAGTATACCTAATTTTGGCTACCGGACGGTTTGTTGTTGGGTTTTTGGGTTTGTTTGTTTTGTTTTGTTTTGTTTTTCCTGAGAGCTTGCAGAATTTATTTTAACTTCAACAATTTTTGGAAAGATAGACAGATAGATAGATAGATAGATAGATAGATAGATAGATAGATAGATAGATAGATAGATAGATAGATAGCTAAAGGGTGGTGTAATGTGGACACTCCTGTGAGTCTCCTTAGAAGTTTATGGTTTAAAACATTTGAATAGGAAACTCTCATAACAGATTACATAGCATCTCATTAATTCAAGAAATGCTTATATTTGAGGCAAGTTTATCAAAGAAAGGTGACCTTTTTAATAAACTATGTAGGAAATTTTGTCTGCAAGGCTTGACCCATTCTTCTCTAAAAATGCTAGGAATACAATTTGAATGAAAACAAATTTATTCAGTAAGCAAGATTTCAAGTTGTGCATAGCCAACAGTGCAGTTATAACTGTCGCCACAACTTCCAAAACCTGTAATTTGTAATGATAATTTATCCAAATTATATTTTGACTCATAAATG
Organism: Picus viridis; assembly: GCA_033816785.1. Classification (NCBI taxonomy): domain Eukaryota; kingdom Metazoa; phylum Chordata; class Aves; order Piciformes; family Picidae; genus Picus; species Picus viridis. The sequence goes on along the minus strand of CM066576.1, from coordinate 21,692,461 downwards.
GCTATGCTACATTTCCCAGTAAATATCAAAAGGTAAGATTTAATCCCACAGCCTATTATGAACTGGAGAAGTAAACAGCTTAATTGAAGAAATAAGAAATAAGTATTAAATATATTTTAAACCTGCTGCCCATGAAGTTAAGGTTCAGTTTACAATTTTTTGACTGCCAGCAGCTGGTGTCTTCCTCTCACTAAAACAAAATCACAATGTGAAAATTCACATAGCTCAGATTATTGGTAGTCTTTCTGCTCACTCCTGTAATTTGCCTTTGGTCTTGAGGAGACTTTACTTTGTTGAAGCAGGGGGCGGGGGGGGAAAGGGACAAAAAAGGTCAATACATGATGGTGAGGGGAAAAAAACAGGTACATAAAATGCATACTGTCGTGTTTTCCCTTACATGAGTAGCACCTACTCAGCAAATCATGCAGTTGTTAAGTAAATTTGGGAGTGTAACAGCCATCAGCCAGGAATAATTTATCTAGTGTATTAAGCACAAATGAGCTTTTCTCATATATTGTGAGTCCTAGTCTATATCATTTAAATGCAGCTGACTCTCTCTCGTAAGTCAGCACATGTAATGGACAATGCTTCGCCCAAGGAAGGATTTATTTCATGCTAGACCTGTGAACTCGCACTAAAATTAATTTTGAAGCTATTCAGCAAAAGTTTGGCTCTTTTCAAGCAGAAGAGAGGTCAGAATCAGAATATGTTTTCTCTCCTCATTGAGATTTTCCCTCAAAATCCATTTGTTACAAGAAAAGTATTATTTCCTGGGTTTGTTTTGCTTTCACTTGTCCTGCTCAGACAATTGCAATAATACATGAGACTTTACTATACATGCCTTTTTTTAAATTATTTTTTTTATTTGACCACCATGTACTTTGCAACAAGGTTTATTTCTCTTTTCTAGCAATGTATTTCATTTTTTTCCCTAAGCATTCATAAAAGCCAATGGATTGATTGCTCAGAGGATTTAAGTCCTCAGCCCAACAGTATGTCCAGCAATAGAAACTCCCTATATTATCCCACTAGAGTGCCTAGAGTTCCACATTCAGTTAATCTTTTCCTGTTTAAAAAGCCAAAAAATCCCTCAAGTTTGAGGATGCTTTTATGTAGTAAACATTTTCCCAGACAGAAACCGAGTAAGAAAACATACAAACTAGTAATCACATGTTTGACAAAAACTGCTCGTTATTTTCAGATGGAGCCACGAGCAAATGTGTAACCTAAATATATAGGATTTATTTTACATTAACCTACCCTACACTGAGGCATCAAATATCCTTGACTAGAAGAAAAAATAAAAATAAAACTTGCTCTTATTAATTGAAACGTGTTGTCTTTTTGTAATAAACCTGTGTTCCATAAACAACTGTTGGTAACGTGAGTATATCATACATGGAAGAGATAGGCAGTTCTAAAATTGAAAGCCTTTGCTAAAGAAATTTAAAAGATCTGTAATATGTGATAGGTCCCATTTCACATTTCCAATATGAATCGATTTACTTCTAAAGAAAAAAATACCACATGCAATTTCAGCATGTCAAGATACCTTATTTGATAAGTTATGCAAAAATAAACTGGCACAGATTATCTGGACACAGTTTAGGTTAGGTCCCAGTTTCAAAGTCACCTCAGATTTAGATTTTAAGTTCTAAAACAAAGAAAGTATTCTGAGCTGTTTGCATAATAGTGAAAGCTTCTGAAAATGACCAAAAATCAAAACCAAGTGTTTGAACAAGATGCTCCAAGTTTCCAGTGTTACCTTGTGTCTAAAACTGGCATTTTGAAATACAAAACCTACCTACTGATAGGCCTTCTTTCTTCCCCAGATGTTCATAAGGAACATAATAAATCACCTGATAAGCCTTTATCCTGTCCTTTAAATGTAAGAGGAAAATTAAAATTACTTCAAAAGTGAGTTCCCACTGGGGATAGATGTCTGACAGATGAGCACATTACCAGTGGAGCACCTGAAGAGCAGCATTTCAGAGTCAGGAAAGCAACAGAGCACTATGCAGGCACCCTTAGCAGCATGAGATAGGAAGCAGTTGCATGACTTTCTTAAAACAGTGTGGCATATATGTACACAATGAGTGAATTCAGAGCTCTTTACATTCATACTAACCTAAACATTATAGAACAAATATCATAAGGGAAGTAATGAAACCCCTGAATCCAGATCTTGCCAATCTCAGATTCCAATGGATAGTAACACAGTGGCAGGGGGCGGAATTTAGGACTGCCTATCAGGTCACTGCAATCACTGAGAGTGTCATTGTTTTTATGGGCAATGCCCACTACTCAAAAAAATATTTAAAATAAGTGGATGGCTACTGAACACAGAATTCCTCTGGGTTCTCTATATCACCAGCTGAGAGTGATTTCCCACAACAGTGGTTCTCTATTAGTAACAAAATGCAGCCCCTCTCCAGGATATTTGCAGTCTAAGTCTAAAACCTACTTGCAGACACTGAATAATTCAGCTTTTTCCCTCTTAATGACCAGATAAATTTGGCATTCAGATCAATAATACACAATAAATCAAGGAACCAGTACTAAGCACGTGTCTACCCTTGTTCTACCTATGCAAGGCTTTTTGTGTCAAAGATACATGGAGAAAGATTTTTGTGGAAAGGTTTTAATAAAAGCAGGAAAACCATTAGAGGTTAAAACTATAGATCCCCCAGCAAAAAGAAAACAAGTCATTCAGGCTCTTCCAGGCCAGAATTATTACACAAACACTAGTTAGATACATGGTATGCTACTGTATTCTAGTCAGATTTACAATGGTATGGACTGCACGAGATGTACCTTCAAGCCTTTGAACGTAAGTATGTAGATGTTCATATGTTCCAAATGTTCAATCAACAAAACACTTCTCACCTCTCTCACTCTTTTTTAAAAACTTTGTCGAGTTGGGTGTTGCAATGGTAGTTGTACTCTTGCCTTGAAAACATAAGAAACACCGACATGTTCTTCACTATCAGTCTCCTAACGCAAAGGGAATCCCTTTTGTAATGGACACTGTGAAAAATGATGGAATTTGACAATTGACACTTAAATTGAGGATGATATTTGTAAATGTTGCATATCAATATAAACCCCTTCTATTCTGAATAATCTCACCACATTTGCCAGCTGATAGACAGAAATCATTTCAGATGTAGAAACAGTGTTATTTTTGGAATTAACAATTTATTCCATGTTATTTATTTAACTTCGTAACGGGACGGGAAGATAGCTGTCCCAAACCATCAAGATAGCTGTGCTCCCCAACCACAGGGGAATTTTAGGATAACCTCTGGGGTTTTACCTGACATCTATATGCTTTACATGTAACTCTGGGGATCGTTAAAGATTATATAAAGTGTTTCCATTTTATGCTGCATGTGGAGGAATGCATTACAAAATAATACGTGCCCTGTGGAAGTGTTCAATACTTAGATTATAGTGCTATTTATTCAGTTACCAACCAGTTTCCTGTTGCAAATGAGTTTTTCATCCTAGATTTCAAAAGCTCAAGCAAAATCAGAAATCAGCCTAGGAGGTAAGTCAGCAAGCATTTTATAGGTGGCATTTAATAGAACACTTCAGTTAAAATTTATGGAAAGACCTCAAGCTTTAAGTATAATCATCTGTGAAGTTTGTTCTATTCATAGCACAAACAAAATGTTGTAAAGCTATCAGCACAGAATAGTCTGTAACATTAAAGATATGCTCTTCTTTAATATTAAGAAAAGGGAGAAAAATAATTTTGTAATCTCTGAAGATTTTTTTGTTAACTCACTATATCCAAGGACTTGCACATACCCTTCAGAATATGTGAATTGCAAAGAATATAGTTAATAATACGATCCAACATCAGAGTGCTGTAATTTGCATAATTTACAAACCCAAAATGCTCCACTTTGGTTTACAATAAGCCTCTAATTAGTTTAAAAAAAAAAAAAAAAAAAAGGAAATTAACTGAGACAAACACAAAACACTTGGACAACAGCAACGTTTGTAAGTAGCAAAGCATAGCACTTTTAAAGATTACTCTTGGCTCGGATTGCTGAAGGGTTTTATTGTGCCCCAGCTGCAGACTGGTACCTTCTGGTCGACTTGTTCCCTGTCTGCAGCACAGCCATAAGCATTTTGTGATATTCCTGGGCTGGTCCCAGAGCTTTTTCAGGGAACTTCTTCTGCCTCTTGCTGGTGGTTTGGTTTTTTTTTGTTTGTTTGGTGGGTTTGTTTTTATTTTTGTTTGTTTGGGGTTGTTTTTGTTGCTGGTTGTTTGTTTTGTTGTGTTGTTGGGGGGTTTTTTGGGGTGGTGTGTTTTTATTTGTTTGCTTGTTTTGCTTTGTTTTATTTTGAACTACAGTTGCGTATAGAAACTCATTCCTAAACAGATACCTTCTAGGTAGCTACACTGCACTACTGGTCATGTCATACAACTATCTGTCTAAATACAGGAACTACTTTTCCCCTCGAGCATTTTGCTACTAAATTCTATAGCCATGGCTTTAGCACCTCTACTGGCAATTAGATGATGCAGCAGTCTCTCAAGGGCTGTAAATTAGGTTTGGGGAGGTTATACCCTTTCCCTGTGCTTTCTTTTATACGTGTTTTTCCTCTCTTTCCTATACTTCCTCCATGACCCTCTTTAGTTTAGTTTACCACTTGGATGTGGTAGAGTTTTTTTTTATTTTAAACCCACTTCCCTCACCATCTATGTTTTCACATTTCTTTTTTCCCTGGCCATATATCTATAGACAGGGGTTATTTTCTTCTTTTAACATTAATTCTTTTAAGTGTCCTCAGATAGTAAGTAGAGCTGCTGCTCCAGTACTTTCAATTAAGTGAGCACTATCATGAATCACACAGCTCTTGAGAGACAAGCCATCTCTTGCTGTTGGAGAAAGATTGCAAAAGAAACCGTTGTGCATGGGACCATTGCTAGACTATGCACATCCCAAAATCTTTGGTGTGTGCTAATTGATCTTTCTACATAGATCTGCTGATGTTTTTTCAGGTGTTGGGATCCATCAGGAAGTTAGGCCAGACCCAGATGAAGAACTGGCAACAACACATCTACAAAATGCTGCAAGGTTTTCACCACAATGGCATTTTCAGGAAAACAGACAACATCAAAGTCAGATATGAACCAGCAGTATGATACTAGGGATTTTGTTAATTATCCAGTAATGTCAGCAAATGGTCTTCTACTGGCACTGTTTCCATACTAGCTTAGCCAGAAAGGACATTATATGTATCCTTTGTGTTTGTAGTAAATTATCAACAAAAGTATTCTGAAGATGCTAGCAACCAAGCTTCACTGAGACAGGCATGTGTGTCAACACATCACAGAGACCATTGCAACTCTCCAGGGCTGAGTTTATTTAATCAGCCAACATGCAGTAGTAGTGTAGTGGCAATGGCCATAACACAAGCCATGAAACATCTGTAAAATAAAATATTGGTTTTATTAATTTATTTTGTAAGACCACACTGCCTTCTAGTATGTAATGCCTTTATCTTGCAAAATGATTGCAATTTGCCACAGCTGATGAAATTGGTTTAATCAACAGTGGGCAATTGTTGCCACTACAACAGTCTGTTCAACCCAACATTGGTTTAGCTGTCAAAGCAAAGTTAAAAAGCAAAAAGACAGTTTATACTGCTGGCCTAGAAAACCCATTTATTTCCCTCAGAGCTTCGTTGCAGTGGTTGAGAAAAACTGAAATATGGGAGAAGGTATATACTTCATTTGCACTAAAATCAGTACATTGAGGTTGAACGATCAATTTAGCTGCTAAACTCACCTTTATGCAGCCAGAGGTCTGAAAACATGATGTTAAATAGAGTAATCCATGTCCCTTGTGATCCAGGCTTAAGCAAGAGGAACATGATTTACATTGCAACCTTTGAATCTGAAACTGCAGTGCAATCTAAACATGGTAGAGACACACGAGCAGTCCTTCATTTTTGTTTCTTTAGCTTTACTACATACAGTGATCCTTCCTTAGCCTTCAGACCTTAATTTAGAACAAATGGTATTTCCTGGAGGAATTCTAGTTACGCCATGTAAATTATAAGACACATAGAAATGCAGACTGGGACTGCAGAACAGTCTTTTCCTTTGGGAAGTGGATTCACAATAGGTTTTATTATTTGTTGTTCAGCGCTACTCATCAAAAAATGTAACTGGCTCTCTAGAAAGTTAGCACTCAATCATAAAAATAAACTGGATTTTATTCATTCATAGTTTAGACTAAGATGACACATGGGAAATTTCTTTAGTTTACTCAGTTATATCAACAGCAGCCAACAGGTATAGTTTTCTTCTACAAGCACACTGGGGTACCTTCTCACAGTAGTTTCTCAGAACAGCTGCCCAATATTTTCTGTGCTCATTTTCTCCACTTTATCATCTTTTGGTGATAAAATGTGCACTGGGACAAATCAATGAAAACACTCTCTGACTTTCAGGCAGGTATTTCCCATATGCTCCTGTGAGCATTGCTAGGACAGGAAGAGGCAATGGGCTGCAGGGAAAGATTAGACCACAGCTTTGTTAACCACCTGTGAGATTCTGCTGCCCCAAAATGTGCTCTGGCCACATCTTCCACTGGCAGGAAAAGTATACTGAAAATCTGAGGTCAGTCTCATGGCAGAAACATTTTGCAATGATTTATTTGGGGGTCCAAGTTTAATTAATTTCTATTTGTTCTTATTTCTTTCTTGTAATTCAAAGTTAATCAGTCTTCACTATTTCTGTAAAGAATCTTGAAGTTTGTTTTCCTGTATTTATGGGCCATTGAAGAACTCAAATCCTCTGCTTCCAAGCAATGAAAGATCCTCTTGATGCAGAGGAAAAAAAGAAATATGTTTATACTACAGGATGGCCAGAAAGCTTCAAAACCATAAAACTTCTGGCTTGTTTAGTGCTCTCCTAAAAAACATAAAGATGACCAAACAGATTATTTATACTAACAGAAAAAAGAAACAAAACTTTTCAGTCTAAGAATGTCTTTGCCAAGTTTCAATCTAAATTTTTTTTTTTTTTTTATGGTTGCATTAGAAATTGCTTAAAAATGGGGTTTATAATGGAAATGGTGACAAAGTTAACTATGGCGGCACTAACAGGCGCCAGCATAATTACAGTCTTCTCAAGACATAACTTATTATGGGCTACACAGCAGAGCCAGTATTTTGTATTTTAATTAAGAAACCTGGATTTTGTTTGTAATAATTGACTGTTATGCCGCCTCTCTTGCCAGGACCCTCTTGTAAAAGAGACTCTTGCCTCTAGTAGTCTTTCTTTGGTAAATATTTAAAATGCAATTTTTATTGTTGACTGGAAGATTGCATGCCTTTTATAGGTCATTATTAGCTGTCTTTTGGTGACTTCAGTTGTTCTACATTTTTTAATGGATATTTTTGTTCCTCTCATCTCTGACCAGAGAAGGTTTACAGCTCAGGTCTCTGAGAAGTATAATATTCTAGCATCCACGTTACCTGCCTCTACATTAGATAGTAGGAAAAAATTCTTCACTGAAAGGGTCATTAGGCACTGGAACAGGCTGCCCAGGGAAGTGGAGCAGCCACCCATCCCTGGAGCTATTTAAAAGACGTTTGGATGAGGAGCTTAAGGATAACAGTTGTGGTCTAACAGTTGTGGTCTAACAGTTGTGGTCTAACAGTTGTGTACAGGGAGATGTTATGGTACGGTTGGACTCAATTATCTTAAGGTCTTTTATAAACAGGCGATTACATGATTCTTAATCTGTACTACACAGGTCTTCCATAAGGAAATAAGCTCTTTGGTGACCCTCTTCTAATGCCGTAGGCATACAATACAGACTCCAACGATCCTGAAACACTTAGATCTTCTCCATGCTGCCCTGACCTGACATCGCCGCGGCTCCAGCCCTGCAACATCTCCGCTGAGATGCTACAGAGAATGTCAGTTGCATGCCATAGAGACGTATCTGCTCCTTGCAGACAAGCTCTTTTTATTGTACGTGATTGAAATAAAAGCCAGAGCAAGCAGGAGCCCGGGAAAGAGCGGCTGTGTGCGCGGGTAGTGCCGAAGGCTGGGCGGCGGCGGCGAGGCGATGGCGCAGGGGATGCTGCCATCTCCCGGCGTCCCGTCCCTCCGCAGCGCCTGTGCCGCGAGCAGCACTTTGGGCTTCGCCTTTACTGCTTGGTTTATTTCAGTTTACTCTCACGCTGCTGGAGATTGTGTCCGCCCATAGCTAACACTGTTGTTGGTCAGCTCCGCAGTTGCCTTACCGCTCTTTACATGCGCGATGAGGAGAGAGATGGGGTTGTCTGGTCGGGAGAAGAGGATGTTGAGAGGAGACCTTCTCACTCTCTACAAGAATCTGAAAACAGGTTGAAGCCAGGTCGGGAGCAGTCTGTTCTCCCTAGTAAAGAGTGATAGGACAAGAAGAAATGGCCTCAAGTTGCACCAGGGGAGGTTTAGGTTGAGTATTAGTCGATATTTCTTCACTAAACAGGTATTCAAACACTGGAATAAGCTCTCCGGAGGGTGGCTGAATCCTCATCCTTGGAGATGTTTAAAAGACGCAGATGTGGTGCTAAGGGACATAGTTTACTACCAGATTTGGTAGAGCTGGACAATGGTTGGACTTGATGATCTTAAAGCTCTTTTCCAACTGAGGCAATTCTATGATTCTAAAATCCACAAGCACTGGGTATCTAATTTTAACAAGAAAACTGTGGTGTTAATTAGGCATGCAGAGAAGGACTCTGACAAGTACAAAATTAAGTATGTCACACTAGCACATGTGTAATTGAATGTGCTGTAATAGTAGTACCGCACAGGCATAAAAACCAACAAGATCAAAAGCAGTGTTTAACATTTTTAACTGAAAAACAAAATATGAATATAGGCAGCCCAAGATTAAAAGACTATGCTTGTCAAATTATTACTTTTATGTTTTCCTATGCCTGGCTGGCCCTGGGTTCAGTGAAGACTCAGCTGAAAGGGATGCTCACAGTACCTTTTTCTCTGGCCTTGGAATGATGTTGTTCTAACAAACACTGTTCAGTCATTTCCCCCCAGGACTATCTACCAACCAGAGACATTATCAAAGTCAGTTATGTCACTTCCTTTCTTTTCTTTTCTCCAACACACTCTCAGGCTAAGAAAAATGATAAAGGAGTCAGGCTTACCAGCAGACCTCTCCTTGCTCCCTCCTACAGAAGTTTGCCTCCTGCCAAGAGAACTTCAACAAGTCTTTGCTGCCTTTGGATCTTCCAAGTAGAACACAGGGAAAAGAACATGGGAAATAATCTACCATTACATAGTCTGGGGGGGAAGGGGAGGGAATAGAAAAAGCAAGGAAATTATGTCTTTTTCTTGTTACTTTCTTCTGGGTCCTGAGGCAGCTATTTGTGTATTACCAATGAGTTATAATTATGGCCAAACAGCTGAATGAAAATAGATATGCGGTATTTGTTTTGATTTTGTGTCCCTTTAGAACAAATTCAAAGTAAGGAAAAATTTAAGGAAGGAAATACATAGAAAGAAAATTGATAGAAAATGCAACTTCTCAAATATCTGTATTAGTCTTCTCCAGCTACATGAGGAGAAAAGGCTGGAAAATATAGCTTCAGTGGTAATGGTCAGACAGAAAAACTGGTGAACAATCAAAAATCTATAGTGTGACTGGAAAGGCTGTTGTCTGAGCCTAGGACGCCCATGTCTAGTCAAGGTCCAGTGAGGTCCCTAGGAACAGCAAAATCCAATCAATGCCATGGTGGATCATTTTCTGGATGCTGATTTTCACTCTACTTTTATGCATGAGAAAGACACAAGTTTATAACATGAGGCTTAAGTAAGTTCCAATCAGCTGATGCTATATAAGGGAAGGAGCATCCTCAGCTGGGTTGTCCATAGGGAAAGGCACCCAGGACTGCCCAAGCAGGGTTGTGGAGGTGAAAGCAAAGAATCAGGGTGGGGTGTGACCACAGAGATTTATAAAGGACAGTAGATTTCAGGACTGATAATGAAGAGTTATTGCTGTAAGTGCTAATGTAGGTTTAGTTCCATAATTTTTTCTCTGCTTGGCTATATGCTAAAACACTTCTTTATCAGATCCTACAAATAAAGCTCAAGTAATATTTCATCACACAGGAAATGAGAGGGACCAACAAACAGACTCTACGTGACAATGAAAAAGAAAGAGAACACCAGCTCCATCATCTGACTCCTTTATCCAAACTGACTAGACTGATTGCCTCGACATCATGTTTATCAGTTCCACATGTTTGGGGGGCTTGGGGCCTTTTGTAATTCCCAGAAAAGGATGCCTACAGAGGTGAAAGCAGAAACCAGTAGAGTCCATCTCCTAGGAGTATGTATTTGACTGCAGTACTTTGTTATTTTGTACTATGGAAAGGAAGTTAATAAGGTCTTTTAAAAACAGAAAAATATGTGAAAAAGAAGATGCATTTCAGAAATTAAATTTGCAAAAAGAAAGTCTGGCAGAAAAAGCAAATAAAGAGGATGATTCTGTCTTCTGCAGTCAAAAGGAGGACACTGAAAGACAGGAATCTTTGAAAAGCAAGAGGTTTTCCTCTGGAAGCATCTTGTAATGTGAATTTGAGTTAATGTCAAGATTTAGGATAGTGAAGAAGAAAAGAGAGATAATCAGAAATACTATGGGGAATGATTGCTAGAAACCAAAATTAGCTATAGGTCTTATAAGGATGATATACAAATAAGAAACTGATGGAACTAAATCTCTGCCACCAGATAGCAAAATAACAGGAAAAAAAAAGTACAATAAATGCAGGTTTTCTATTGGAAATAAACTGTTATTTTGCAGGAATTGTTGAAACAGAACTTCTTATGCAAAATGTATGACAGCTAACAACAAAAGCTTAATTTTGTTTAACAAACAGGTCATTGTGTAAATAGAAGGGTCGTTAAATCTGGGAGATCAACAGGAGTTGAGGAATGGGATTATGTAATGTAATTAGCTATTGTCAATCCCTGTGCAGGTTCTGCAGTCATCTTCCATCTGTTCTCTGAATGAACTGTGGATCATGACTGCTGCTCAGCTGGAACTGCTCTGGTGACTTCTGTCAAAACACTGGAATGATAAGAAATGCTGGCCAAATCATGCAGACTTTAGTCAGGCAGTTTTCCTAATTAAGCCAGTGGGAGATTTTCCCTTCATGCAAACTGTGGAAATGGGCCTGGTTTCTTTATTTACTTTCAGATCTTGATTCCTACTTTCTTCTTCTTTTTTTTTTTCTTTTCTATTTTTATTTTTTGTAATGCAGCATTGGAGAGTTTAAACACTGTTGGGCCATTTAATGTGATGTACCGACTTGATCTTGCATACAGATGGAGCTAGATTTAAAAGTGCGGGTTACAGCATGTGAACAAACTAATTCCAGGTAACGGTAAAATGTGCTCTGGCCCTCTCCCAGCAGAGCATTTCATCACATGCCTATCAGTTAAAAGAGTGAGTTATCAGTTACATGGATGATTCAAATACTTCAAATTATGAACACGCTTTCATGCCTTGTTGCATTACACCCAGAATGTTTGCACCATTAGCCCAGAATAGTATTCACGAAAGAGTGAGAGTGATGAAATGAGGAAAGGTTTAGAGCAAACCGACATTCCAAGCGCCGTAACACACAACTGTGATATTTTGATCCTGCTAATACTCTTCAAACTCTTTGTACAACCACCTGCTTAACAGATGAGCTCTCTGATTAGACACTTAAGTCTCTGATGTTCAGAAGTACTAATTTAAACAAAACAAACCAAACATTTTTTTTAAAAAGTAGTCCTGAACCATCCAACTTGTGTTTAAATTGGTCTCAACAATATTTTAGCTACCTGAGCTGCATACTGAGAATATTCTAAGGTTTTTCCTTTTTCTAAGACCCTTCCTCTTATTTGCTGTGGATGATACCATATCAAACAAATCAGAAGCGCCTGCAGACAGACACAAGTCCCAGCTGCCTGTGGTTGATGAGCAACTGAGCTTACAGACAGTTCTACGAAGCAGTTCGCAGTCTGACACAACATCTTTTTCACAGCCACGCACCTTTTGCCTTCTGAACCACATCCACCTGTTTCTAATGAAATAATACAAGAAGCATGATAAAGATTTGTACAACAAAGTAGTAAAGAATGGAGCGCTTCCTATAGGTGATATAAAATAAGTTGATTTTTAGTTACTGTGTGGTTTGATAAAAGGTAATAAAAGGAATATATCAAACCAGAAAAATTCAGGCATTAAGGCAGGCAAAAGGCAGTGGTTGCCAACAGTTCCAGCTGTGCAAATGAAATGCATACACAAACAAGAGAGAATGATAAATGGAAAATTACTTCAAATGGGAGAGAATTAGAAGTCTGATAAAAGCAGAAGTAGGACAGCAAAAAACAGGAGGGACTTCAATATCTTTATGATATTGTAGAAAACATTCATTTTAACTTAAGAAAACCCAGGGAAGGACTAACTGCATATATAATTGATCAGTCTAAGTTTCTCAGGAAAACCAAACAAAACCCAAGCAAAACCAACTAACCAAAAAAGAAATAAAAGAAAAAGAAAACCCAACACCCAAAACCAAAACCAAGTAAATCATAGATTACATTTGGCCCCAAAATTTTGTGGTTACTATCACTCTGCATAGACAATGTGTTTAGATTAAATTTCACTATTTTTTTGGTACACTCTTAAAAAAAATAAAGAAAAAAAGTTAGCAACAACCTGTAAAAGCAAGTGCCTACCATCACCTTTAATGGTAGTATGAAGAAGATACTGACATTGTGTTCATTCCCATGCTCACTAGACATATTTATCAAAAGGCATGAGTAAAAAAAACCAAAGACATCCATTTCCATTTCTTATTTCACCTCTACTTACAGCAATGTGAAATACTTGCCAATTTGTTTCGATTATTAATAACTAAATAGAACAACCAAAAAAGCATAATCCATTACTTAAATCTCCTCTTATTTCCCATGGAGGTGGATTAAACAACTGGAAACTGATCTTTGTAACCTTTCATCTTAACTTCACCAGTACAGCACCCAATTTGGCATGAGAGAATCAACCCAGTTTCCTGTTGGCGACTATTAGGGAGCTGTGTGGGACAGACAGCAATGCCCACTGCTTGATTGCCTAGGGGAAATGAAATTCTTATCAATGGACCACCATCTCTCTGGAGGTGGCCTGGGGTCATATGCATCCAGCCTAATGGCAAGCACTGCATGGGGCTAGGCACTTTATAGTCAAAATGAACAAAATGGGTTTAGCTAGGATATATGTCACAGTATCACTGTACATTAGCGGTTGGAAGGGACCTCCAGAGATCGTCAGGTCCAACCCTCCTGCCAAAGCAGGATCACCACGGCTAGTTTGCACAGGAATGCATCCAGACAGGTTTTGAATGTGTCCAAAGAAGGAGACTTCACAACCTCTCTGAGCAGCCTGTTCCAATGCTCCATCACTCTCACTGAAAAGAAGTTTCTCCTCAAGATGAGGTGAAATCTGTGTTCAGGGTTTGAACCCATTGTATCATGTCTTATTACTGCACACCACTGAAAAGAGATTGGCCCCCTCCACTTGACACCCACCCCTCAGATATTTATACACATTGATCAGATCCCATCTCAGTCTTCTCAAGACTAAACAGCCCCAGGTCTCTCAGTCTCTCTTCATAGGGGAGGTGCTCAAGTCCCCCAGTCATCCTCATGGCTCTCTGTTGGATTTTCTCCAGCAGGTCCCTGACTCTCTTGAACTGGGGAACCTGAAACTGGACACAGTATTGCAGGTGTGGTCTCACCAGGGCATAGTAGAGGGGGGAAAGAACCTCCTTAGACCTGCTGGACACACTTTTTTTGATGTATCCCAGGATACCATTGGCTCTCTTGGCCACAGGGGCACATTGTTGTCCCATGAACTTGCTGTCCACCAGCACTCCAAGGTCTTTCTCCATGGAGCTGCTTTTCAGCACGGCATCTCCTAACCCGTACTGATGCCTGTTGTTATTTCTCCCCAGATGCAGGACCCTGCACTTGTCCTTATTAAACTTCATGAGATTTGCCTGCACCCAGGTCTCAGCCTGTCCAGCTATTGAATGGCTGAGAGGGTGTCAGCCTGAGAGGATGTCAGCAACCCCCCAGTTTTGTATCATCAGGGAACTTGCTGAGGGTACACTCAATCCCCTCATCCAGGTCATTGATAAAGATCTTGAACAGAACTAGACCCAGTATTGATTCCTGGGGAACACCACTGACCATAGGCCTCCAAGCTGACTCTATGCCACTGATGACAACTCTGAACTCTGCTGTCGAGCCACTTTTCAATCCACCTCACAGACCAACCATCTATGCCACATTTCTTGAGCTTTTCTATGAGGATATTATGGGAGACTATCAAAAGCCTTATTGAAATGAAAGTGCATGACATCCACTGCTCTTCCTTCATCTATCCATTTGGTTTCACAGAAGGCTATCAGATTAGTCAGGCAGAATCTCCATTTGGTAAATCCATGTTGGCTACTCCTGATAACTTTCCTGTCTTCCACATGGTTAGAGATAACCTCCAGGATGAACTGCTCCTTTTTTCAAGGGAATATATTTTTCTTGAGCTTGGAGGAAGTAATATTTGAATATTAACCAGCTCTCTTGGGTCCCCCTTCCTTCTAGAGCCTTACCCCACTGGATATTTCTAAGTAGAGTCTTGAAGAGGGCAAAGTTAGCCCTCTCAAAGTTCAGGGTTGAAATTTTACTTACCACCCTGCTTCTTTGTCTGTTGATATTAAACTCTAACATGTCATGCTCACTACAGCCAAGATTAGCCCCAGGCCCATCTACAGCCAGTCCTTCTTTATTAATACCAGGTCCAGCATCGCACTCCTCCATGTTGGTTCTTCAACTACCAGCAGGAGAAAATTGTCATCAATACACTGCAGGAATCTTTTGGACTTTTTATGCTTGGCTTTGTGATCTTTCCAACTAATATCAGAGTGGGTGAAGCCACCCATGAGCACCAGGGCACTTGATCTTGAGGCTCCTTCCAGCTGTCTATAGAAGACCTCTGCAGCAGCAGCTTCTTCCTCGTTCAGTTGTCTGTAGTAAATACCTACAAGCATATCACCCATGTTTGTATGCCCCTTCACTCTTACCCATAAGCTTTCAACACTTTTATCATCTCCCCCTGGGTTAAACTCAATGCATTCTAGTTGCTTATTCACATAGAGAGCAACTCCACCACCTTGCCTTGTCAGTCTGCCCTTCCTGAAAAGTACATAGCCGTCCATAGCCACATTCCAGTCATGGGAGCTGTCCCATCATGTCTCTGTAACTGCGACAAGATCACAGCCCTGTGACAGCACCCAGATTTCTAGCTCATCCTGCTTATTTGCCATGCTTCTTGTGTTGGTATTTCATGCTGTGGTTCGAGCCCCACGTTGGGCGCCAATTAAAAATATGTGGTGGAGTAGGAAGGTTCCCCCCACACACACACAAAAGAATTCCACAGCTAACTCAGCCGGAGAAGCAGATGAAAGCTATATTTTACAAGCAGATATGGAATGCAATGAATATGTACAAAAACATACAATATTTACAATATATACAGAAATATACAGCAATGTATGTAATACAGGAAACCTTTCCCCAACCCCCCCCCGCGGCCAGGGGGGTTCAGCCTTTCCCTCCCTTTTCCCTCCCTACCTCCCCTTTTTCCCAAAAGGGTTAGAGAGAGAGAGAAAGGACGGTAATTAAAAGGGGAAAACTTTGTTAAAGCTCAAAGCGAATGCAAAAAGTTAGTTTTCTTATCTGGTTAGCAAGAATCGTAGAGAGAAACGAGCCAGCTCACAGTACAGGGGGAAGAAGAAGACGACTCACTGCCCCCCCCGACTGAAAGACTAAACAAGAACCTTCAGCCGGGTTCCACCAATGAAATTGGATTAGCATATCGTTGTTTTCATTCATATACCAAAACATTCGGCCAGAGTGTTCAGAAAGTGTCCTTCTCTTAAAGGCACAGCCTGAACCGGTCACACATGCCTCATGCATCCTGTGCTGGGTTAGACCCATCCTGGGGGAGGGCTGCAAGAGCCCTGCTTCCCCAGAGGACAAAAGAAACCAGATCCAGGTGAACAGAGAGGGACTTGGTTTCCCCCTCCCAGGAGGAGGGGTCCCCTGGGTCTATTCCACTCCCCCTTCCTGTCTAGCAAGCCTATAAAAAGGAAGATGCTGTGGCCATTTGTTCTTTTTGCTCCTGCCTCACCTGTCCGAAAGGATCAACAGCTGCTGCCAGCCTCCTGGTTCTGCCACGGGGTTGGGCCTGATCTTCTTCCTGCCACATCCACACTTCTCTACAGGACTGAAATCCACATACATCAAGGGAGATATAAGGCCATCCAAATTTGGTTTTGTTTATATTCCTATTCATCCTTACTCCTTACCCTTGCAAATCCTCCCTGATACTGATACATATATATATATAGATAGATAGATATAGATAGTGAAAAAGTTTACTTCTTCTACTTCCAAATCAACTCCAGATTATTTTTTGGTAGATTTACCTCCTTCTCTTTTCCCCTGCACACACACACACACACTTTTTTTTTTTTTTTCCTGCTTTCTCTTCTTTTTCCTTATCAGGAAAAACAGGAAGGGGGGAGAGGGGGAGGAATTCTCAGTTTGTTACCATCTGAGCTCTTTAACTGCAGTTAAGGCTCAAACCACTACACATCTTCGCCTTTATCAAGAACTTACAAGCCACTGGAATTCTGTGTTCTTCAATTCTCCTAAAAAGCAACATTTCCCCTCTAACACTCCCCAGCTTTTCTTTTTAACAAGAAGTGTGTGAATGATTCATGAAAACAGTTGTGCATGAATTATGATCACCCAGTTCTTCCATAAACACGGAGAAAAGGGAACTAATGAAAAATACCATATCAACAATCTGCAGCAGCAGAAGGCATCGATCTGACTTTATCCAATACATCTAGAGGTAATTTTCAACACATGTGTGCCATTTATTGCTCACTGGTACTAGTACCAGTGTTAAAATAACTGTGGTACCCTCACAAACTGGACATGTCTAGAAGACAGAATACTACTAAAGACAATCTCTCGTAAAAGTCAATGACATTTTGATTAAATTGAATGAACAACTTACTAAACAGCTCAGTGAATTATTAAACCAAATACACCAAGAATCTAAAAATCTATAAATAATGAATTTAAAATCTGTCACAATATGGGTTAAATTTATTGCATGATAAATATTAGCCTCACTAATAAATTTTCTTGCTTGCTGGTTTATACTAGAGTAATATATAGCAAACACTGGAGTTTCCCTTAGAGCTTGGTCTTGTACGGTAACAGAACTCACCGATTTTCTGAGAAACATAGATTTATAGCTAGAGGAGACAGCTATAGGACAATCTTGATAGAGAAGCTGGTCATACTGTGGGCAAATTTAATAAAGAAATAAATCAAACATTAAAATAATTCTCTGAGGAAACTTACTTCATTTGAGGGGAGAAATAAAGGTTCACCAGTAACCATAGTGAGTTCATATTATTGCCATTGTTTTTATAAGTTGTTGCCATGACTTTTTTGACTTTTGGGCTACATTGGACTTAAAACACAACAGATGGCTACAATTATGTGTCTGCAACTTTTTTTTTTTTTTTTTTATTTTTTTTTTTTAGAATAACTAAACAGAGCACAATAAAATAAACAGGCTTATATTCCAAAGCGACTCTTGCTGTTTAAGAGAGCTGTACACGGTTATTAAAAAAAACCCAAAACACCCCCACCAAAACCAACAAACAAAACACTCGAGATTCTATATACAACAGGAATAAAGCATAAATGAGCAATGAGCTTCACAGTAATGCGTTTTCAGTAAGCACATGATTCATTCCTATCATCTAATTGATCAGCAATTTCAAGAACACTGAATAAAATGAAATCACATTATAACAGTGATTATATGGGGTCAAAGTGTGCTTAACCTTTTTGCTAGCATTGCTATTTGCTATTTTATTTTTAAATGAGGCTTTAAATTTATTTCTTCTTTACAACCTTCCAAGCTATTAAGGCATTTATAATCATATAGTTTAGACACATAGGTAGGGTACTCAAGACTTTGGACATTACTAGCAATGCCTTGGTCGTGCTCTGCCAGGGTGGTAGGTCTGCAAGGAAACATCCACAGCACAAGAATGAGCTTTTCTGCTCCTGTCACACCCCAGGCTGCTAAATCCAACCCAAACAACCCATACCAAATCCCACAGTTCAGCTGCCCATCTATGAGGCAAAACCAATTTTTCAGAAATCATTGTAGCCTGACTACATGACCATGTATGTCAAGATGAAGTTTTGCCCTCATTAACAACATAATCTATCTGAACTTCATGACCTGTGGATCCTGTAGGCAAATGTAGAATAGTAGAGACTTGGACATAACAGTGTGAAGCTCTATGCGTGTAATCTTCAAGTTCTATGAAAAGCAGAGATAACTTGCACAAGAAGAGTCCAGAGAGGGTCTGGATCCCTAATGATGCAACATCTTAATTTCTGCATGTTTGTGGAACTCTATTATCACAGAGATTAAAAATAATAAATAGATGATATACACAGCTCTTCCCTTATCCACTGATGTAGTCACTCCATCATAGAAGGCCACTAGATTGATCAGCCAGGACATTTCCTTGGTAAAACCATGCTGGCTGTCTCAAATCACCTCCTTGTCCACGATGTGCCTTGACATAGCTTCTAGAAGGATATATTTCATGGTCTTCCCAGGCACAGAGGTGAGGCTGACAGGTCTGTAGTTCCCAGGGATCTTCCTTTCTACACTTTAGAAAAAAATCTATGCAAAGTTTTCCTTTTTTCAGTCACAAGGAACTTCACATGACTTCAAATATTGTGAAGAGTGGCTTGGCAACTAATCAGCCAGTTCCCTCAGGACTCAGATACATGTCATCAGTTTCCACAGGCTCTTGTATGTTCATGTTCCTCAGGCAGTCACAAACCTTATGTTGTCTTACAGTAGAAGGGTGAGAGGAAGGAGCTTTGTTTAAGGCCAGCTAGACCAAGATCAAGATGGCCACTAATTAAGTTTCACCACCAATAAATACTGGAATTTATAATTCAATCAATATGTGAGTGTGGTTCATAGAAATTATCTTGACGAAAGATATTCACAAACATTGTATAGTTGGGGGTTTTTTTGTTTGTTTTTTTATTCAGATTCACTGAATTATGAAGAGATACAGCTTTTTGCTTAGATTGGTTAATTTTTAGTTTAATGCTAATTTCTAATTTATGGAACATGTTTTGCTTCTTACTTCAATGGTTCCTTTAAAGTAATTTCTTCCTTTCAATTCTGGCTAGTTAAACATTTCCTAAGAATCTTAATGAGCAGCTGAGGACTACAAGAAAAATACTGAGGACACCACATGAAAAAGAAAACTCTACTCCAGTTCTTTCAAACCAAATTTCATCAGCTTCTGTCGAAATCATGAACACACCACTCGCTCGTAAAGCTGACATTCATGAACCCAAACACTCCTCAGAATTTTACAAGATTTGATGAAGGATGAAACAGTGAGGTCTTAGATTTGTTTAATAGGTAAAGAGACACGACCACACCAAAGTGTAAATGGCAATTGCCAGGTTGGTGGGAAGAGTGAGTTGAGTTCTGCAGTGCTATTTATATGAGACTTTTCTCTCTCCTACAAGAAAACTGATGGGAGAGTTTTCTACAACTTGCTCAAACACTTCATGGAAAGGAGATTAGTTTGGCTTTAATTTAACCAACTAAATTGAGTGTTATTACTGGAAACAGCTCTAAGCTTTTCAGTTCCCCTAATGAGGTCCAAACTTCTATGGATGCTATCACCTGAGACTACTGTAATATTTTATTTGGATTTAAATCTTTAACTTGGCAGCACTGCTGTGTCTCTATGGACACCTCTCATTTTAGTTTTATATTCTCCCAGGTGGTTGATTACTTATCCCCGTAACAGGATTCCTTTTCATATCGACGAAACTCTGACCTCCATTCCAGCACCATACTGAAGTTGTAGCAGACATGAGATGCTGGGTTTGTTTGGTTTGTTTCACTATCAAGACCAAACAAACCACTGTACTGAATTTATTTGACAGATTTTTCAAAATACCTTAATTTCCTGACCTTCTTTATTTCTTAATGTCATTTGCAACTAATCTCTTCTGCTAACTTGTAAGCAAAATAAAAGCCAAGATTTTATGGGAGATAGGAAACTTATATTTAAAGGAGTTCTGTGTTATCTTTTATGGCAGTAACAAAGGGAATATAGATCCAAATGACACAGCTGATTTTTTAGCTGGTTTCAAGTGCAAGACTTCTTGGACTATTTATAGAGTACCAGGAACATTACAATACAATACAATACAGTACACCAGGTTGAAAGAGACCTTCAGGATCATCGTGTCCAGCCCATCAACCAATCCAACCCACCTAAACAACTAAACCATGCAACCAAGCACCCCATCAAGCCTCTTCCTGAACACCTCCAATGAAGGTGACTCCACCACCTCCATGGGCAGCTGATTTCAATGGGCAATCACTCTCTCTGAATCACAAATAACATTACCAGCTACCCTAACCTGACTCAAGTGAGTCCATGATCAGTTGGGAATGTCATCAGAAGAAGCTATTTCACAGAAGGAACTATTAACACTATCCTTTAATACTTTGATTCTGTTTTATGTTTAGGAGCAGAAAAGTAGGAAAATAATCTAGACAACTATTTTAATATCTATATATAAAATATATACAAATAATATATTTTATATATATATAAAACCCCCAATTTTTCATACACAAGAAAGGATGCTTTTAGAGCAGTACACCATTTTGCATGACAGACCCCACTAGAAAAGTTCCCTAAAGCAGTATAGAAAGAAATACTATACTGTCCAGAATATCTTCTTCCTATTTTGGAATAAAATGTGTTTATATAGATTGACTGGTCTCTGTGAGTAGCTGAGGGTAAGTTGATGTCTACAGTGCCATTAAGATACTGATGTAATAATTATTTCTTGAGATACACTATTTGAAAAGCAGTAGATGGTATCTGATAAGGCAAGGGAGAGCTCATGTAAGATAAATAATTAACAATGTGTTGCTTCAACAGAAGAAAAGTGACATCAGTTGAAGCAGAAAAAAAAATGTCAATGTTCATATTTTCTACCTAATAAATGGATGAAAGAAGCAGAGCATAGCACCCCCTCCCCCAAATATCCATCATAAAGGGCAAGCTCTAATGAGTTAAAAAATAATTTGCTTGCAATCAGCACATGGTTTTAGTGGTTTAAAGTAATGCAATGGACTTCCTCAGACCATGCAGCAGAGAGAAGGATACCTTTGGAGCATCCATCTGTGTTCTGCTCTTCCTTATGTAGGGTTTAGATGTTTAGGGTAGCATTAGAGTAGTTTTCTCAGGCTTCATCCTGCACAACACAATTCTTGCAAGAACACATTCTCCTTCCTAAGGCTCATGACAAACTGGAGGGAAAACATCTTAGTTAAATTTCAGCAGCAGATCACTGTCATGTCTCTTGGTAACTGCTTGCTTTCACCCAAATGAATCCTTAACTCTGTCTTAATAGAATAAAAGAGACTTCTATTCCTGAATATCTGGGGTAGTATAGGAAGTCTAAAGGAACAGTGAATTCTTATTCAGAGTTGGACCAGCATACTCCAGGCAGTCAAGAAAACAGTTGGGGTTTTTTGGGAACTAAGGGACAGGATGGTCACTAAGCTGCAGGAGCTTTGTGATCTGGGGACTATTCCTGACGCCAAAAGTGAAGAGGTGCCTCTGGGTACTGTTAGAAAGTCTCCTCTGTCAAGCAAAACAAGGTACCTGAAACCAATTTATGCTGAGAATATGAAGTCTCTGTATGCTCAGTTTCCATCTCCAGAACTGCATATCCTATTCTCTCAGTGGAATTGTCAGATCAGATTCAGCCAGATTAGAAATTTATATTTCTTAGCTAGGCTACCCCACCCCCTGGCAGTGGCTGACATAGATGCTGACATCTGAACTGCGCAGTGATGAATACAGCCTGCACCTTTCCCATCTCTGGATGCAGTCTGTTGGACTGGCATGTGCTTAGTCATGTGAGTCACTACACAGACTCACCTGACACAGCTGGGAGCAGTGACAAAGGGCAGCTTTCTCATCCATGCTGCATGGGTGCTGCGCACCCTTGCTAGCATAAGTGTGTGCTCTGGAGACAGGCACAACAAAAAATGAGGGAATTACAACAGCCACATTCAAGGATCAGCTGTGCAAAAAGCTTGGAAGAGATCTTCTCAGGAACAGCAAAGGTTATATCCTGACTGTAAATTGCCTTTTCTTACCCATTCCTCTCTAGAGTAATTTCAAATTCTGACTTCAGAGAATCAAACAGCAAGAGTTACTCAAAGAAAAAAAAATCCCAGTTGTTGGGGGGTTTTGGTGGTTTTTGTTTGTTTGTTTGTTTTGGAATTTGGGGTTGGTTTTTGTTTTGGTTGTGTGGTGGGTTTTTTGTTGTTGTTGGTTTGGGTTTGCTGTTTGGGGTTTTTTGTTGTTTTGTTTTGTTTTGTTTTAACACGGAATATATAGCTCATTTTCTTTTGGCTTTTTTGGAAAGGGCTGAATCTTCTCAGCCAAAAAATTCCCTAAAGTTCAGCCTGAGGCACAAGCCAAGATATAAAATACTGCCCTGAAGAAGTGTTACAGTTCAGAAAATTATAAGGGCCTGGAAACACAGGGTTAGAAGTGGAAACATTAAAAGCAGGCATGATTCTATTAGCCTCAGTAACATACAATTTAACCATATCTAGGAAGCATTTCAAATCACAAGGACAAGTTAATAAATTAGTCTGCCTTAATTAACTTATAACTGAGGTGGTGTGGGTTTTTTTATTAGGAAAACTCATCTATTCTGTGGATATAAAACAATATATTCTATCACTCTCAACCTCAGAGGTAGCTGGATTCTTCATTTTTCACCCTGTAGATGTTATTGAAGCCAGACTTGTGTGGAAAACATTCACAGTAAAACAATGGCATGTGCAACTGTCTCACTTGCCTGTTGGTCAAAGAAGCACTAAAGGAAAAATAAGTCAAACTTTAGATTCATATTTGCACACATGTACGCATGCTAGAGAGGGGGATTTCTCTGTATATGTCCACTACATACTTGCATTATTCAGTGAAGATTAGAATAGAATAGAATAGAATAGAATAGAATAGAATAGAATAGAATAGAATAGAATAGAATAGAATAGAATAGAATAGAATAGAATAGAATAGAATAACCAAGGTTGGAAGAGACCTTGAACATCATCGAGTCCAACCTGTAACCACAACCTCACAACTAGACCATGGCACCAAGTGCCACATCCAGTCCTCTCTTGAACGCCTCCAGGGACGGAGACTCAACCACCTCCCTGGGCAGCCCATTCCAATGACGAATCACTCTCTCGGTGAAGAACTTTCTCCTCACCTCGAGCCTAAACTTCCCCTGGTGCAGCTTGAGACTGTGTCCCCTTGTTCTGGTGCTGGTTGCTAGGGAGAAGAGGCCAACCCCTTCTTGGCTACAACCACCCTTCAGGTAGTTGTAGAGAGCAATGAGGTCACCCCTGAGCCTCCTCTTCTCCAGGCTAAGCAACCCCAGCTCCCTCAGCCTCTCCTCATAGGGCTTGTGCTCAAGGCCTCTCACCACCCTTGTTGCCCTTCTCTGGACACGTTCAAGTGTCTCGATGTCCTTCTTAAACTGAGGGGCCCAGAACTGGACACAGTACTCAAGGTGTGGCCTAACCAAAGCAGAGTACAGGGGCACAATGACCTCCCTGCTCCTGCTGGCCATACTATTCCTAATGCAGGCCAGGATGCGGTTGGCCCTCTTGGCTGCCTGGGCACACTGCTGGCTCATGTTCAGCTTCCCATCATCCAGCACCCCCAGGTCCCTCTCTGCCTGGCCGCTCTCCAGCCACTCTGACCCCAGCCTGTAGCACTGCCTGGGGTTGTTGTGGCCAATGTGCAGAACCCGGCACTTGGATGTGTTAAATCTCATGCCATTGGACTCTGCCCATCTGTCCAGCCTGTCGAGGTCTCTCTGCAAAGCCTCTCTGCCCTCCAGCAGATCAACTCCTGCCCCCAGCTTGGTGTCATCTGCAAATTTACTGATGATGGACTCAATGCCCTCATCCAGATCATCAATAAAGATGTTGAAAAGCATGGGGCCCAGCACTGATCCTTGGGGCACACCACTAGTGACAGGCTGCCAGCTGGATGTGGCACCATTCACCATTACTCTCTGGGCTCGGCCCTCCAGCCAGTTCCTAACCCAACGCAGTGTGCTCCTGTCCAAGCCATGGGCTGCCAGCTTGGCCAGGAGTTTGCTGTGGGGGACGGTGTCAAAGGCCTTGCTGAGGTCCAGGTAGACCACATCCACAGGCCTCCCCACATCCACCAGGCGGGTCACCTGATCATAGAAGGAGATCAGGTTGGTCAGGCAGGACCTGCCCCTCCTAAATCCATGCTGGCTAGGCCTGAGCCCCTGGCCATCCTGTAAGTGCTGTGTGATCGCGCTCGAGATGACCCGTTCCATAATCTTGCCTGGCACTGAGGTCAGGCTGACAGGCCTATAATTCCCCGGCTCATCCAACTGGCTCTTCTTATGGATGGGCACTGCGTTGGCCAGCTTCCAGTCTTCTGGGACCTCTCCAGTGAGCCAGGACTGCTGGAAAATGATGGAGAGCGGCCTGGACAGCTCATCCGCCAGCTCCCTCAGCACCCTAGGATGGATCCCATCCGGTCCCATGGACTTGTGGGGGTCCAAGCGGCTGAGAAGATCTCTAACTATCCCATCCTGGAACAGGGGAAATCTATGCTGCTCCCTGGCTCCTTCTGCCAGCTCTGCAGGCCAGCTGTCTGGAAGCCGTTCTGTCCTGCTAGTAAAAATTGAGGTAAAGAAGGTGTTAAGCACCTCTGCCTTTTCCTCATCCTTTGTTACAATATTCCCCTCCATGCCCACCAAGGAGTGGAGCTTCTCCTTGCCCTTCCTCTTGCTATTAATATATTTATAGAAGGACTTTTTGTTGTCCTTCACAGCAGAGGCCAGTCTGAGCTCCAAATGTGCTTTTGCCTCCCTAATTTTCTTCCTACAAGACCTAGCAACATCCCTAAACATTCCATGGGTTGCCTCCCCTTTTTTCCAAAGATAATACACCCTCTTTTTTTTTTGCTGGAGCTGCAAATGGTCTAAGAAGAGGTAGCAAAACAAGGATTACTGCTTTGTCAGGGTGCTGTAGCATAACCACATTAAACTGAATACTCACAAACATTTTAGTGAAAACTATTGCTGAGTAAAAAGTCTATCATGCAGCAACTCAGTAGGCCACATAATATGCTTAGACACACCATATACAGTCACAAAACATAATACACTTAATAATGGACACATTATAGTAAAAGTATTTGCATTAGTTTTATTGTACCTTTCCAGCTTCTCTTGGATAAGTAGATTTTAATACATATTCATATTAAAGACATGTCTTTAACCAATGTATGATTTCAATGCCACTGAAGTAGAAGATAATTTTGTAATCAAACTTTTGTGATTTAGCATTTATTTGCAGAGAGAGTAGGTTTACATATTGAAAGTATTACTTCTAATAAATAAAATCTCTGCAGTTGTGGGCAAACCCCACAATTACAATTTTTTGTACAAGTTGCTGCAATGCTGGTTCAAAGTATCTTCTGCCATCTAGTGGGCAATACGCGTCACAGGCTGCCTTTAGGCAAGGTTCTTCCCCGCTCCTCTGAGAAAGCGGAGTATTTGCACTGATCAGAAAACCAATTGTATTTGTTATGGAATCTTCTTTAACTACAAGTATTTCTCTATCAATTTTTCATTAATATTTGATTCTATGAAGGAAAACTTTAAATGTGCAACCTGATCTAGGTGTACCTGCGTTAGCTGAGGGGTTGGACTAGCTGATCTTCAGAGGTTCCTCCAGCCCCTACCATTCTGTGATTGTATGAATGGAAGGAACAGGCAAAGTTGCATTGTCTTAGATCTCAAATCTGCCATCCTCTCAAGTCACACAGGAAGGTATACTTTCTACTACAGAGCTTCTCAAGCAATTTACAGTTCATCATTCACAGAGGTAACATTATAGAAAACATCCAATTTGTTAGCGGAGTTCAAATCTACAGACTTGTTCAGAGGAGACTTACAGTCAAAGGTCAGAACAGAAATATCTGGGAGATTCATCTAGCATGTGAATATGTACTACAGCTGGCACAGTTCATGCTGGATTTAGAGCAGAGACTCAGCTGCCCATTTTCCACGTCCATGCATTTACTACTATTTGCTAATTTTCACTGGCAGGAAAAAAATAAATCAACTTTAGCTAACTAAGAAGCTGTCCTGAATTAGGATTTTAACTCCAGATGAAGAAATTTAGATGACAAGAGGTCTAGACTGGCACAAGCACAGCAGATTAGGGACAGCACTGCAATATTAAAGTTCTTTCAAAATATAGACAAGATGACTTTAAAGCTAACTCTACTACCAAAACACAAAAGGGAATCCAAGTTTAGCATTAAGCCTGCACAAAAATCACTATTTCTTTTAACATTATCAGAAAATTCAAGCACAAATTAACTGAACTACCTTGCCACTCAAGGCTGATTACAAATCTTTAACAGAGAAGAAGAAATAGCTACTATTCACTGATGACATAATGAAGCAAGTAGATTAAAAACAGGTCTCCCAGAAAACTATAAAGAAACAAAATAATACCAACAACAATAAAACACTGGGGGAAAAAATAACACCAGCTCATTAATTTCAAGATCTTGAAATGTTTTCAATGTATGCAGCAAGATTCTGGATGGACACATCATTTCAATTTTATTCACCCCTGAGACTATTGTTAAATCTGATATTCTGTGACACTTCATTAAGAGAATCCTTTATCATTTATTAAAACTGACCAACAAGAAAAGGATGGGAACAGAAATCAAGACTTCGTAGCTTCCAACTTTAGCCTCCATCCCAGATGAAGAGGCAGTTCAGTGAGAAAACAGAATGTACCATTTTATCTCTTGATTAACTTCCTATGATTGCAGGGGTAGATTGGGAAAACACAGATTGCAGACTTATTTAAAAATTATAATGTGATCATAGAATTAGAGATAATGTTGTAAATCATCCTGATGAGGAAGCAGAAATAAACATCTATACTCGATCTTAAACCTGACATCTTTCTTCTTGATTCTTTTACCCAATTAGATAGCTTTAGCTTTTTCTTACATTTATAATTAAACAACTCTCTAAGATGTAGCATGTTTTTTCCTTATTATCCTGACTCACCAGCAATCACGTACAAAGCATAGCTTAATAGGAAGACAATAAAGCTGTCAAGGTGAGATGAGGATCTAGGTAGCCTCTTCTTTCATTAGGAGGTTCAAATATTCACTGTCTTCCTACACTTGTGCAACCATTTCTTTACATCCTCATACACAGCAGGGACTATCTTCCCTTGAAGTACTAATTGTCCCACAGTAGAACGTAGAAAAATCAAATCAGCTCTAGCTTTCTGCAGCATTTGCAAAACATTTTTCAGTGTTAAAAATGACTGTCTTTTTGAGGGTCTTTTCTCTACTTTGAGTTTCAACCTCGCTGCAGTAAGCAGCTTCAGGATGAAAAATGGGAAGAGTTATAAAATGTCGTTCACTGGACGTTTACTTTAGACAAAATGTATTTTTGTATAGGGACTGAAAGAATTATTCTGTATTTTTTTTATTTTATTTGTGAAATGCTTACTTTAGCATACATGTAATAATTTGTAGTAACCACTCTAAGCAATGGCACTGACTGACCTTTAAGCTCCACAAGAGTCATACCAAACATGAGCTGGTCATAACTGTACTTTTAATTACATTCTCATTTTAATGACATTCTCATTTTAATTACTATTTAATCAAAGAAATTACTTTTATAATACTACCCACATTCTCTTAAGCAATCAGTCCTTTTTTTTTCCTTTCTTTTTTTAATATACAACCTTAAAGAGAGGTCACAACAAAAGCAAGCCATTAAGTTATCACAGATAAGCCTGGAAGTAATTATGTAAAGCCAAACAAATCCTGACAGAGGAATTAAACAAATCAAAGTTCATTGTTAGAAGGACTAGAGCCTGACCCAGTAACCTCGTGTGTCTGTTCCTCAGATTCCAGGAGAAGAGAAAAAGAGGTCCTCAGAAACCCAAGATAAAAAAGATTAGTATTAAACATGTTTATTAGCATGGCAGTCCTTCATGACCAAGGAGAGTTGGACTCCATTATACTGAACACTGCAGAGGCATGCAGCAGACAGTACAATGTCATCATCAGAAAATCATTATGCTAGTTTAACTAAAGTTTACCCAAACATCTGCTAAAGAAAGGCAGGTTTTGAAAACTTCCTTAGAATAATAAAAAGACTTTTTACATGGAAATCCAGAATCAATCCCCAAATTAAGTTGGAAATCAAGACTGCTCCATTTCTCATCAGACTAGATGTAACTGCAGCTGGGTGTAGACCGGGTTGTAGGGGGTCTTGCAGTTTTTTTCTTTGCTCTCAAAGATACTTTTCATTTACAGTTCAGAAAAATGTATGCATTTAAGCAAGTTGAGGTTTGGGAGGTTTTTTTGTGTTTGGGAGATTTTGTTTGTTGCTTTCCTTCAGATTGCCTATATTTTTAGCAGGAAAATCATCACACAATGCCTGCCTAACATAATATTTGAGAAGCCAGTATTAGTAACTGTGACAGTTTTAGGCTGATACCTAGGAAATTCTTCCACAGATTGAGTAGAAAGTGGTAGAATGTAAATAATTTACCACTGGATGTAAAAAGAAAAACAACGACAAAGTCTAATCAGTCCCACTGGTCTGATAACTAACAAAGTTAGTTGTACAAACTAACTCTCTCTCTTGGTTTCTTCACTCTAGCAGATACTAGCTGGTTCCTTCTGCTGGCTTGCCGACCTTGGCTGCATTCTTGTTGTGGCTAAGTACTAACAAGCCACTCTTGCTCTTCACTCTCTCCTTTCCCTTGTACAGGGAAGGGAAGGGAGCAAAGAGGAGGAAGCTGTTAGTAACCCCCTGGTTTTGTCCAGGGGGGTTCTTGTGTTGTTTATAAATTGCAAATACATGTAAATATTGTATATTTTGTACATATTTATTGCATTTCAAATTTCTAGATTTTAGTGTGCTTGTAAATACAGCTTCATTTGCTTCCAACTGAGCTGGTCTGGCAAATTAATTTTGGGGGGATAATTCTCCAAATTAGTTCGGGGTGATTTCAACCCAGCACTATAGCTTTCATAACACTTTTCTTGATCTATATAAGAGCCATATTCTAAAGAGAGAATACAAACTTACAAGTTGCTTATTATTGAGACCAAATGAAAGTAGATATTCAAAATCAGCTCCTTTTTATTGGTCATGGATGCAATTTAATCAAAGTAGGAACTGGAAATCAAACTTCTATTTGATTTAAAGCAGTGAAACATCTCCAGTTAAGATCTGGGATGAAGATCCACCTTTATTTTTAAACTTATCTTTGGACAACCAGTAAGGATACTACACCCCGTTGCAGTGTCTGTCTTATGAATATAAGCACGAATATAAACAATAAAACAAGAGAGGTATCTCAGCTCCTGAGGGAACCAATAACCCCTAGATGTAACTAGTCTCTGTAACAATTAAATGCATTCATTGCATTGCACAAACTCACAAAGGTTCAGAAAACCTTAAAACGCACTTGCATTGAAAGATAACAATCGGTTTTATTTCATTGAGGTAAATAGGCTGGTTACAGAAGGTTTGTTTCAAGTGATTGAAGATGTTCTGCTCAAGGACATTAGATTTTAAATAGTAGACAAATTAAGACTTGTGTACACCAGATGGCAATGTATTCTTTAAAAAGGCAGAATTAACTGGTTCATAGTGATCAAAAAGTCATAAGTGCATTAGACCATTTCCAAGTAGTTTATCTATAGGACTGTATTGATTAACTCATCACAGGATGTGAGATCAAACCAGAGGACACTTATCCAAATGCTTTGATGAGCAGACCTGATTTTCCATCAGAAACTCTCACCAGGGACTTTTCAACAGGCTAGAATTTCAACTTCCTTTCTAAAAGGCTGTTTTCAATACTAAGTACTCCAGTTGCTTAAGCTGAGACTTCAGATTTATATGAGTAGTTGCATTGCATTCACTTTTCTGTTTGAGAATTACTAACACAGTCTAACAAAAAAGGATGCTTGAAACAAATTGCTGTTGTAAAAACAGCATTAGTGTTCAGCTGCAAGTGAATTCTACAGGGGTTCATCTGACAACTTTCAACCTTGTACTAAACCTTAACATCTCTACAAAGTTGTCAAAGAAGCATATCTAGCACTGTTCAACTGAAAAAGAGGTGAAGGCATATATGAAAGTCTGAAAAATCTCCTTATATGGAAAAAATATAAAATAAACCATCTTGAACATATTTCTTCATTTTTTTCTTCTTAGTAGTAGCATAGCTAACATCCAAATTTAGCTAAGACACACTGAAACAGACTCTGAGTGGTGACTGTGTGTTTTAAAGTCCTAGAAATAGAGGCTTAAGCCTAAAAATCATGTAAGTATGTACCATCCCACTATAATAATTAAAAATGTTTCTTGTGGAATGCCTGCCTTAGTCTCAATGCAGTGGATTTTTTCAGTCATGTTCTTCCAGTGGGGATGAAAACTGAAATGAGTCTCTAAATACAGTACTGAGAGCTATACTCTTCCCCATGGAGACAAATCTAAACAAATGTTTGTTCCAGCACTGAGGGTTTCACCATCCCAGACACAAACATTCCCTTACAGTTCATGTGATCTTTGCCTCCCAGTAGCAGGACTTGTGTCATCAGATTTTCACCAAGCACTCTTTCAGGGTCTTAGTCAGATCTCAGCTTTCTACAGCAATGTCTGGGAAACTTCCTGATTGTCTCTTTTAAAGGTCACCCAGTATTTGTCCTGCTCATCACAACAGCTCTTGTTTTGTGCAGTTTCAGGTTCCTGCCTTCAATACAATACACCAGGTTGAAAGAGACCTTCAAGATCATCACATCCAACCCATCAACCAACCCAACCCACCTAAACAGCTAAACTATGCAACCAAGCACCCATCAAGTCTCCTCCTGAACACCTCCAATGAAGGTGACTCCACCACCTCCACGGGTAGCCAATTCCAATGGGCAATCGCTCTCTCCATGTAGAACTTCTTCCTAACATCCATCCTAAACCTGCCCTGGCACAGCCCGAGACTGTGTCCTCTTGTTCTGGTACTGGCTGCCTGGGAGAAGAGACCAACCTCTGCCTGGCTACAACCACCCTTTAGGTAGAGAGCAATAAGGTCACCCCTCAGTCTCCTCTTCTCCACGCTAAGCAACCCCAGCTCCCTCAGCCTTTCCTCATAGGGCTTGTACTCCAAACCCCTCACCAACTTTGTTGCCCTTCTCTGGACACGTTCCAGCAAGACAACATCCTTCCTAAACTGAGGGGCCCAGAACTGGACACAGTACTGAGGGTGCGGCCTAACCAGTGCAGTGTACAGGGGCAGAATGACCTCCTTGCTCCTGCTGGCCACACTGTTCCTGATGCAGGCCAGGATGCCATTGGCCTTCTTGGCTGCCTGGGCACACTGCAGGCTCATGTTCAGCCTACAATCAACCAGTATGCCCCGGTCCCTCTCCAGCCACTCTCACCCCACCCAGCTAGACCAGAGCTTTGCATGCCGGATTTTCAGTTCATTCTGTTATCTAATAGCATATGTTTACATCTTTAACAAAATCCCTAAGAAATATGTATAACCTGAAAGTAGATAGTCCTGGCACTGAGGGCTGGCAGATGGCATTTTCCAGGTTGTCCACATTGTTTTCAAGCTATGTCTCTCCTGACATGACTTTATGTGCTGGGTAGAGTAGTAATGTTATGAATGTATGGTTATTATTAATATTTAATAGGCAAAACAAGTAATAAAATATTAATAACTTTAATAAAAAGCTCACAATATTAATAAAACTGGTTCAAAATATTCAGTTGTGGAACAGATGCCACACCAGCAAGAACATGTAATAATTAAAACAATATTAGCAAAAAAGCCCAGAAACAACAAACAAATTTAAACTCTAAAGAAAAATAAAGAGATCATCAGCAAGATGCCTGCTTTTCCCACAAGGTGGGGAACTCCAGAACTCTCTAGGGCAACAGACCTTTTAACAGATGCTTATAGAAATCAAATTTTGTAGATTACTCACTGCAAATCACTTTAGTCCAGTATATTCTGTCACAATGTTTATAATCCACAGATCACAGTACCCCACAGCATGTGTGGCGATTTAAAACCAAAATGACATCAAACACGTGAAAGCTGCAGGAATACAGTTTCACTTTCTGTTGGCTTCTGCAGCTTGATGCTGTATCACATACAGGGTTTGTCTCCGAAGGCTTCATAGTTGAAAGCTTTGTAGATAAGAGGCTGCTGCCAAGGCTTGCAGGGCTTGTCCCCTTTGTAGCTTTGCCCGTTTTGGAGAGGTTCTTCAGCTGCAGTCTTCACAGTGGTTCTTGCTTCTTTTCCCAATAAAATGAAACTGTCCGGGGGTCTTGGCTCCTCCAGGGCTTGTCTCTCAGGTGCTCACTACAGCCAACTATAAAGATAGTGAGCTTAACTTAGCAAAACCCAACAGCAAACATGCTTAAAAATGTGGGTAGTTGATCTGTACTGCCATCACCGCTGACGCTGCTGGGTCTAGTTTGTCAAAACTTTTCCTACCTCTCTCACATGGATTTCTATATTACTGTTAGTTTAATGGTTCCCCATAACCTTATTTTGCTGCATAAGTAAAACTGTAAATTCTTAGAAATTAGCAATTCCAATTAAATCAGCATATCTATTAAAGATTTTATTACCAAATAAAACATCTTTAGTAACAAAAGTATTGATCCTGATGCTCAGGGGCATGGTTTGATAAATTACATCCTGCCACACAGCTGCTCAATTGAAGTTCTTGGCCAGAAAAAAATGACCCTGACGTCTATGACACATTAAGTACATCCTGCAGGTCAGACACTAAAGTTTATATGCAGCAAACACATGTTTAGTGCATAATATATTAACTGTACATTGTTAAACACAGAGCAATGGAAACTTGTGTCTAACTATGTATGGCTAACTAGAGTTAATACTTCGGTTCATTTGCAAAGTAAGAGAAAAGGAAAAACCTACAATGAACACTTGTCCACGTTCTTCAGCATCATCAATAAATGACCCAGCAGTATGGTTGTTATTTAAGGATATAATGTTCTTAGTGTCTCACACAGAACAAAGTCAAATAAACATGAGGCTGATATACACTTCTTTTATCTCCTATCACCCTTCTCTCTAATGCCCACATACAACCACACTGGTGCAGGGAACACCTATTGTCCAGGGTGTGATTGCATCCCAGCACAGAACAGAAATCAGTATTGTCACTCAGTAGAGAATGCACTTTGCCCATAACAAGTATTTAGAAATCAATGAAAGGAAGTTGTTTTTCACACAGCACATAATTACATCTTGGAGCTCATTGCCACAGGATGTTATTAAGGCCAAAAGCATAAACAGTGTTAAAGAAGAGACTAGAAAAATTCATAGCTAAAGGGTCCAAGAGTGGCTATTAATATGATGGTCCAGATGCTGCTTCTAGCTCAAGAAATCCCTAAGCCATTGATTGCCAAAAGCTGACAAGATCTATGTAACTGCAAGATAAGGATTATGGTGTCTTATTCTTTTGTCTAGATACTTGTTAAAAAACAAACAAACAAAACAAAACAACAAATAATCAATGTCATATTGTATACTGTCCATCCTACCCACAAAATTCTGATCTCAGGGTAACCAAAAGTTAACCATATTTGGCAAAGAGCTCATCATGCTGGTGGAAATAAGTTAGCAAAAGAAAGATTGTATGAATGCTGTAGTGAAGCATATAATGAATACTTAACACTCAACACAGATTTAAGCTCAAATAAAGCCCCCTAAATAATTCAAACCCCAGAATCCATTCAGCTGCTCAAATGCAATCACTACATGCCATGAAATAAAGGAGAAAAATCACTCTTAAAACCAATAAAAATCAAAGCTGTTTATGTTTGATAGTCAAAATTTACATTTTGCATTACCAATTATTTCCAAACACATGCCATAAAGACACATCTGCACCAAATGTTCTATTCCCTCTCTTTGAACTCCTTTGAAATGTTTCCTTAGTCTTTTTAAAGGAGTGTAAAAATGGACTCAGACAACTAATTCAAGATCTGTTTTGTTTCTTGCCAAGAATCCCTTCCAGATTATTAAGTGGGCCTCAAAATTCAGCTAAACAAAATAAGAGTGTTGGAAAATAAATTAGCAAGTCATTAAAAAAAAAGTGCTTCTTGGCAAAAAGGAAACTAAGAGAAGACAAAGGCAATAACTGAAGTACTTCCTTAGAGAAATAAGCATGCATGAATGTCAACACTGACTCCTTACCATCAACACACAATATAAAATCGTATTAACTCTTTGCGTGTAGTAGAATATACATGGCAGACCACTACAGACAAAACCAATTGAAAAGTCAGTGCTGGTTCATGACTTAACCTTTTATCTATCAAAACATCTTCATGGAATTCCTGAGAGAGCTGGGGAGTCTATAAAAGACAGAAATAAAAATCTATGTTGTTAGAAGTTATTGTCCATTTGGGAAACTCTAAACCTGAACAGAAAGCATCAGTATAGAAAGATTACAATGCTTGACCAGAAAAATAACATGCCTACAGAATTGCTTTTTGGATTGACTCTGACTTCAGTATATTTATTTATGAACCTGAAATTCCAGCCAGTAATAGTTCAAAACCACAATTTCATCTTTTCATATTACATCAGAAGTGGTTTATATGCTGCATAACTTACAGCATGTTATAAACTGACATAAATCAATTAGAAAGCCCTGAAGACCAAACTTACTAAAAATGGTTCAATACTAAAACTTTGCTTGTAGTCTCACTGAGTTCAGTAAGGCAGTTCATATGTTGAATTGTGAAGGCTCACAACACCTTGGGGAAAATGAAGAGTGGATAATTGTTTCTAACATACCATTTACATGTTGTGAGCTAATCCCAGCTGGCCACAGGAAAATCTGCATTAATTCACAGCTTCAGTCACAGAGAGGCAAGGAGTCTGGATATTAACCTAGCATTCAGGGAATCCAGAATGCTAAGGCTTGCTTCATATTGTAGCTTTCCCCCCCCCCCAAGTAATGAAAATTACATCTGCAATTGTCCATGTCAGACAATCAATTTGCCAATAAGAAGGAAGCTCCTTTAGAGGAAATGCAGTACAGAAACCATTTTAGGAAAGCAAACATTGCAGTGCCTGGAGAGGTCAGGGAGAACATCACTGTGTGCACAAGGCAGATGGCTGCAATCAGGTGCCAGCACCAGCTCCCTTGTACTTCTACACTGCAAAGCTTATATCCTCACCTGCCACAGAGAAAAGATTCTATTAAACCCACGTCCATTCACTCCCTAATATTATGCAATGGCAGTACTTAGGGGAAACCGCACATGTGTCTGCTAAGATACTCCATATCACTTTACAGTGATTTCAAAAGAACTCTACTTCAAGTAAAATCCCATCAACTTCCAGTCCTCCAGCCATCATATAATTGCCTGATGTAAGCCCATTGGAGTCTACCGGAGTCTTTCCAACTGCTTTAATATGTCTGGGGATTGAATATATCAACTGAACTGACTAGGTAGTAATGCTAGGGCAGATTGCCTAGGACTCCAGATGAGCTTCCCATCAGCTTCCCACAGCTCTTCTCCCCAAACAGCTCTCTGATTAGGAAATAGCAACAGCTATACTCCACTGACTTTTGATAAGGAAATAATGCTTGTGACTACTGTGCTTACACTGAGAGCTGAAGGCTTCCTCTCAATAAGAGTTTGAAGGATAGCAGCTTAACTATTTTCCAAGGGCTTAAGAGTATTACTTACACATGTCTTCATCTAAAAAGTAAACATCTTTTACATTATTTTGTTTCTCACATGAAGCATCTGTCTACAATATGTAGGAACACATCTCCATTCTTTTCACACATCTCCATTCTTTTCACTAATACAAATGGTTCAATTCACTTGTCCTCACACAGGCATCTAGTGCCATTCGGGATATGCAGAAGTCATTGTATGGTCTTAGAATCAGAGGAGTATTCTTCCTTTTGGAATAAACAGCACACTTAAGATATTCAAATTCTTAATTACAAAGAACAAATGTCAGAGTAAAGTTTCAGTAGTTAACATTGTCATAAATAGGTCATCTCATCAGAAGTACCATCAATTTAACACTGGCATTCTTAAAGCACATGTAGGGGGGAGTGGGGGCAGTAGTATTGGACATTTGTACTTCCCATCATGTTCATGCTGAATCTGGAAGATAATTTCAGAGGTGATTTTGCAGCTATGTTCTAGAGTACAGAAAATGTCTTTCATTGCTGACCTTACCTGTCCAAGTATTAAATTTTACCCTGGTAGTCCCTGTTTAAATAAAAGAACAGTGCAGGTAATACCTTCAACAATTAGGATACATTTTAATCACACCCTCAAGAAAACTTCAGTTAATTACTGAGGGCCTAAATGAGGCAAAGTCATCTAATGTACAGTTCGGGTGTGAATATACAACACAATAGAATAAACCAGGTTGAAAGAGACTTTCAAGATCATCCCATCCAACCCATCAACCAATCCAACCCACCTAAACAACTGAACCATGGCACCAAGCACCCCATCAAGTCTCCAATATGGGAATAACAATGTAAAATTATCTCCGCTAAGGGGGAAAAAAAAAGTGTAAACTCTGAAAGTTTTCAGCCTGATGGGACTCCATACAAATATTCAAATCTATATGTACATCTGTATACATCTGAAACCTCTTTCAAAGTTTGTCCTAGTAAGATTAAATGCCCCTGAAATGTAGGTTTCTGAAAGTTTATGTGACTTTCTGCAAGTAAATGGTTACTTAAAAATAGTGTGAGAGTTTTTTTCACCTGTGCCTGCTTCTTTTTTTTTTTTTAACTTTGCATCCCAAAGAATGACTTTCCTCATGAGTATTACAGAATATTCATTGAAAGCACTTACTAATCACAATCCCAAATCCTCAAAACCCAGTTATATTTTCAAAGAAACAGACATGTTGTCCTCTCAATTTAAACTGAAGCAGCTGCTAGTACACTGATTGCAAACTGTAATCAGTCTTGCAAAAGCCACTGATAACATTAATTTTACAAAATTACTAAGAAAATACTGCAACTACATCTGGAACAACAGGTTTTTTTGCAGCCAGCTTACAAACCAGAGAGAAAGTTTGTTAAAAAATGTTGAGAAATTTTTATACCTTAAATCTGTTTCTCAATTAAGGTGTGCTAAGTAAAAGAAGCCTGATCTTGCAAACTCACTTAAACTTGCAG
Organism: Picus viridis; assembly: GCA_033816785.1. NCBI lineage: Eukaryota > Metazoa > Chordata > Aves > Piciformes > Picidae > Picus > Picus viridis. The sequence continues at coordinate 21,654,835 of CM066576.1, read as the reverse complement.
ACAAGAATTAGATTATAATTTGCACTTATAATACTTTCATGATCCTTTATACGTTCTTTGGACCAGCTCATGTTTTCCCTGTACACTAGCAGCACCCTCTAGTGTGTACTGGCCCCATCCTCGCAGGTCTTTGTCTGCTGGCATCCAAGCCTCTCCATCTCACTTACACTAAGTAAATCATGGGCTTTTACAGAGGCTACATTTTAGAATTCTGGGGTCTGTTGGCTATTTCAAGAACCATTTTCAGGCCAAGCTGAAAACCTTCAGTAAAAAGTCACCCAGTAAAATACCCATAGGTGACAATATTGTGGAATTCTGCAATCACACATTCTCCTTTAGATGGAGGCCTTCAGTCAAACTGTCTTTTGCTCATCTGTGACCTTTCTCCAAGTAAGAAACATTTTAACATGCAAGAGGTAAACCATTCCAAATGTTATGTGTGAGAACTACATGTTCTGCTCCAAAATAGATCTCAGATGTTTTCTACCATATGTGCTACATTATTTCTACATAATGTAGGAGGATCATGGAGAGATTCATACTGACTGGGTAGGTGTACAATACATTTGCCCCAGCAGACACTGAACAATTAAAATCACAGTGTGATTCTCTTAGAACACCATCTCAGTTTGCCAGAAAATTATTATATTTCAATGGATCCCTGAGCACTGTTAATTGTACAGTGCAAAATGGAAGAAAATTATTCGTCTCACTCTGCTTCACAGTAATAGGCAAAAATAGCTAGTACTTTTAGTCAAGCTAAGCATTTTTTACTTCCCTCTCCCCCTCCCCCCCTCCCCCATAAGCAGCTTCAGAATCCAGTGACATAGATCTGTTCAAACAGGATATAAAACTAGAAATAAAACTCATGCAAATCCACCAAATTCTGGCTCAATGTAAGTTTTATATATTGTCCCAAACTGTAAATTATTCTGTGTTTTGAATGAAGTCCAGTTTCCAGAGTACTTAAAACTTGGCCCCAACTTGATGGAACATAACCAAGAATCACCAAAGCTTCGGCAAAACCTAGGAAGCCTGGCCTGAGAACGTAAGCCAAAGCCCATAGAGGTTCAAGATTTCAGTGCATTTTAATATGACCAGGACAGTGGCTGTGACCTCCCCTTCCCTTAAATTTTAACTTGTGTACACCTGAAAAACATTAATAGGTTATCACAAAATACAGTGTTTCATCAAAACATGGTAACAGCATTCATGTGAAAAAAAGCTGGGTTTGTAGCAGTTATTTTGGTTGTGAATAAAAGTGCCATGTTTGGAAATGGGAGAAGACACAGCACATCTGGGATGTGATCTGCAGATCAAGTGACTTGGTTGTTTTTACTGCACAAAGCAGCTGGATGGAGAAATCTGATTTTCTGTAGGTGTGAATTCTGTTAATCAGGTATTTGCACTTCTACCCTATTAATATCCAAGTAAGTCATGAAGACATAATGTAGCTTTAATAGTGACTGGGTCTGATGTCTAGAATACCTAGAAGTTAAATGTCACTTTTAAATTATTCAATTAGGGGGAAAAAAAAATAAATCAGATAAGTACACCAACCTTAGACTGGAGAGAAAAGTAAAGGTCACCGAGTAATTGAGAGTAGAAATCTAACCAGAATCTCCAAAGTAAAAGTCATGCATTAGTCACAGAAATTACCTGTTTGAGGATGCGTTGAGAAAAGTATACATACAAGCAGAGGGTCAATTTAAAATAACACAGTAGTCAGAAGGACTGGCTGGCCAGATATCCCCCTAATTTGGAAAAGGAATGGAATCACAGTCATTTTGCTGTGAGTTATAATCATCAAGAGCATCATTCCCTCATTACGTATCCTTGCACATCTTTGTTCAAAGATGCAAAGTCATTTTAATGCAAGAAGAGGTGCTAGAGTCTCTTCAGCATAGACAGAGATAACAAAAGGTTTATAAAACCATGAAATATGCAGAGCAATCGAAGAAGGCAGCACTAGCCACTTTTTTTTTAGTATAATAATCAGAGAGTACCCAGTTTATTTACCGGTTTAAAACAAAGGAAGTAATTTTTCCTCACATAATTAAATCTCTCGCAAAGTTAAACTGTGGAACTCATTATCACTGACGTTGTGGAGGTCAAAAGTCCAAGAGGCATTAAAAATGTCTCACGGAGAACAGATCCATCAGAGGCTACATAGCATGACAGTCTGGATGAGACCCACAGTTTAAGAAATGCTTACAGCCACTGATCACCATAAATGAAGAATTCACCTTGGGGAAGTGAGCAGGTTAAGCACACTCTCTCAAATTCATATTGTCCGCTAGTGGTCACTGCAAGGCACAAAATAACAGGCATGATGACCACGTAATCTGATTCAATACTGCATTACTTGTGTTCCTTTCTGCTGTTATCTATATGAATGAACAGTAAATACTGAGTGATTGCCATTTTGACTTGGTAGAACCTTAAAATTAAAACAAATTGGGTAACAGGCAACACAAGGTGCACAGTAACGTTTGTATGTTCCCGGGAACATGCTGACTAGATCAGCAAAGAGCTCCAGTTCTCCTTTTGGTTACAGTTTTTCTGTTGGTTAAGAATCCAAAAGGATAAATCTATGCTCCTTTCATGCTCCTCAGAAGCACACATTGTGAATGCCCCACATACTATTTCGCCTAATTCCACATAATCAGCCTCCAAAGGTATTGCATCACTCTAGCAGTAAGGATTTGACAAATGATTTCATTATGGATTGCATCATTTAATTAATTCTTTAAAAGCTAGTTTTTCCTCAAAGATCCTGATGACATCTGTGGAATACTAATGTATGTTTGAGAGCACCATTTAAAAAAAAAATAAATAAATCAAAGAAACAAACTTCACAGCATGTTTCCATTGTTGAGGAGAGTGTTTCAATGCAAAGCAGTATTATCACAATTACTATGTTTAAAAAAACCCTCCAAAACCACAAAACAAAATAGTATACAGGAACTTCTAACACATCATGTTAAAATACAGCACAAAGCTATAGCAGTGTGTCTTAATAGGGAAATTCCCATCTCTCCTTGCCATGTTTATGGAAAGAAGCAGTATGTTTTAACACTAGGCAGAAAAGTTTCCATCAGCAATGACCATAGTAACAGGATGCATTTTGGTAGCCAATATATGTGGTAGTTCAGTTCAGAGCTGTCAAGCAAGAATCCCCAAAGATCAGCACAGCACACGGAAGCACTTTTGCAGCTACATTTACTTTTTTTTTCCCCAGCTCAGCAAACTGTGCAAGTAATTTGGCTAGAAATTAGCTGTTACTGGCAGTTTTAAGTGCTGGAAGAACATATGCTAAGTAACTTCCTAGTTTGTTTTGCATTCAGTGTATTTGAACAATGAAAGAGCAGCAATGATTTTGACACTGTTTCCTATGTGGCTTGAATGAGCACACCCTCTGCTGGATAAAACACCGGCTGGGCGAACAGGCCCAAAGAATGGTGGTCAGGGGAGTTAAAACCAGCTGGCAGTCAGTCACAGGCAATGTTCCTCAGGGCTCAGTGTTGGGACCACTTCTGTTTAACATCTTTATTGTTGGCTTTGAAGACCTAGAGCGTGTCATCAGTAAGTCTGCAGATGACACCAAGTTAAGTGGGAGTGTTATCTGCACAAGGGTAGGGAGGCTCTGCAGAGGGACTTGGATAGATTGGATCAATGGGCCAATGTTAACAGGATGGAACTTCAAAGGCCAAATGCCAGGTCCTGCACTTAGGCCACAACAACCCCAAGCACTGCTACAGGCTTGGGGCAGTGTGGCTGGAAAGCTGTCTGGCAGAAAGGGACCTGGGGGTTCTAAACGACAAGCAGCTGAATATGAGCAAGTAGTGTGCCCAGGTGGCCAAGAGAGCCCATGGCATCCTCACTTGTATCAGCAATGCTGTGTCCAGTAGGAGTAGGGAGGTGGTTGTCCTTGAGTATTGTGCCCATTTTGGGGCACCTCAATACAAGAGAGATATGGAGGTGCTGAAGTGAGTGCAGAGGAAGGCCTAGAGAATAAATCTCAGGAAGAGTGACTGAAGGAGCTGGGGCCATTTTGTGTGAAAAAGAGGAGGCTGAGGGGAGACCTCATTACCCTCTACAACTTCCTGAAGGGACATTGTGGAGAGATTGGTGCTGGTCTCTTCTCACAGGTAAGTAGTGATAGAAGAAGAGGGAATGGCCTCAAGCTGTGACTGGGTAGGTTTAGACTGAACATTAGGGGGAAAAAAAGTTCACAGAAAGAGTGGCTAGAGGTTGGAATGAGCTGCCCAGGGAGGTGGTTGAGCCACCAACCCTGGAAGTGTTTAAAGGTCATTTGGATGTGATGCTTGGGGATATGATTTTAGGGGTGAATCTTGTAGAGTAGGGTTAATGGTTGGACTTGGTGATCCTAAGGGTCTTTTCCCACTTGAAGGTTTCTATAATTCAGCTTCCCAAAGCAGCTCCTGCACCCCCTCACCCCCACCCCCTTCATCTTCCCAAGGCAGCTCCTGCTCCCTCTACACCACCCTCTACCCTGCCTAAACAGCTCCTGCTCCACCACCATCATTTTTGCACCCATACCAGATCCAGGGGCAAGACCCTGGACAGGTTGGACTTGATGATCTTTGAGGTCTCTTCCAACCTTGGTGATACTGTGACCTCAAACAGCCAAGATACCACACAGAGGAGCTCAGCCCCACTAAAGAGGCTCAGCCAGCACCCGTGGATGATATTGGAGTAGCCATCAATGTTCTTCCTACCTGACCGGGGGCCACCAGCCCCGGCCTTTGTTGTCACCACCACCATCACCCAGTGTGCACCATGGGTACTCACCAGCGATGAGAGGAGGATCCCTCAGCCCAGATGGGCTCAGCTTAGGGCTCCTGCCTTTCCTGAGGGGAATTAAAAAGGGGAGTGGGTGGAGAGGGCAAAGTGGCCACACCTGGGGTGGGAGGAGACTCCAACAAAGCCCAGGTGCTTTCACCACCAGGTGGTGGTGAAAGGAGGGGATTTTAAATTAACTTTATTTTCCATGAATCTTTCAAAATGCACAACTGCAGTTCATGGTTTGCTTTGCTTTCATGCATAAAGAACAAACCCATCAATATTTCATAAAATAAAGCACAATTCAAGGCTGCACCTTGAATATTTGGTTCAATTTTGGGCCCCTCAATATCCAAGAAGGATATTGAGTTGCTTGAGTGTGTCCAGAGAAGGGCAGCAAAGCTGGTGAAGGGTCTGGAAAACAGGGCTGGTGAGGAGCAGCTGAGGCAACTGTGGTTGTTCAGGCTGGAGAAAAGGTGGCTGAGGGGAGACCTCATTGCTCCCTACAACTCCCTGAAAGGAGATTGGAATGAGGTGGGAGTTGGTCTCTTCTCTCTAGTATCAGGTGACAGAATGAGAGGAAATGGCCTGAAATTGTGCCAGGGGAGATTTAGGTTGGAGATTAAGAAAAACTTTGCTGCAAGAGTGGTCAGGCATTGGAAAAGGCTGCCCAGGGAGATGGTGGAGACTTCATCCCTGGAGGTGTTCAATAAAGGTGTGGCCATGGCACTTGAGGACATGGTTTAACGGCCGTGGAGGTGTTGGGTTGATGGTTGAACTGGATGATCTTGGAGGTCTTTTCCAACCAAAACAATTCTATGATTCTATGGTTTTTGCACATCTCTGCCTCTTTGAAACACCTCCAGGGATGGGGTGCTCCCTAAGGAGCCTGTTCTAGTGGCTGAGAACCCTTTCAGTGAAGCAGTTTCTTCTAAGATCCAACCTAAACCTCCCCTGGTGCAACTTGAGTCCATGTCCTCTCACCCCCACCTGGTTCCAACCTCCTTTCAGGGATTTGTAGTGAGCAACGAGGTCTTCCCTCAACCTCCTCTTCTCCAGACTAAATCACCCCAGGTCCCTCAGCTGGTCCTCACCAGTCCTGTTCTCCAGACCCTTCACCAGCTTCACTGACCTTCTTTGGATTCTCTCCAGTCCCTCAGTGTCCTTTTTTGAGTGAAGGGCCCAGAACTGAACCCAGGACTTGAGATGTGGCCTCACCAGTGCTAAGCACAGCTACACAGTACTTGAGATACACCACAGATGTAAGCTGTTGAATAAAACCTATCCAGTCTAACACTACTCTCTCTCTCCCTCAGCTTCAAACCATTCCCCCTTGTCCTGTCTCTAGACAACTTTATTAAAAGTCCTTCTACAGCCTTCCTGTAGGATCCCTCCAGGTATTGGAAGGCAGCTCTGAGGTCCCCCTAAGGCCTTCTCTTCTCCAGGCTGAACAACTCCAACTCCCTCAGCCTGTCCTCATAGCAGAGTTGCTCCAGCCCTTTGATCATCTTTTTGGCCCTGCTCTGGACTCATTCCAACAGCTGTGTCATCCTTATGCTGGGGACACCAGAAGTGGACACAGTATTCAAGGTGATACCAATACGGTGCATATTCAATATGGTACTAGGCACATCACTACGTGGTTCCTACTGTCATATTGCAGCTGCAGCTCCCCAGATGTAATATTCTTTCATTCACCTGACTCTTTCATACAGGGTTGTCCAATAATGAGTTAAAAGCTCATGACAGTCTTGCCAAAGGCTTCCTGTGCAACCTAAATAATCTAATGTTGTAGGTGAAGTGAAATCAAGAGTTAATTGGTATAACCATAAAGGAAAGTCCTCCCAAGGCTAGAGAGTCCCAGGGGATAGACAGTTTGTCCCAAGATATTGTAATCTGTTATTCTATTCCATTTTCATGTATCCCTTTATTTAAGGGAGTGTACCTGTAGCTGACAATATCAAACTGGGGGCTTGGCTGAGACACCTGAAGGCTGTGTGGCCATGAGCCACACAGTGAGCCTTGGACAGACTGAGAACTGGGTAGAGAGCAACCTAATGAGGTTCAAAAAGGATAGGTGCAGAGTCCTGCACCTGGGAAGGAAGAATAAACTGTACCAGTACAGGTTAGGAGGTGATCTGCTGGAGAGCAGCCCTGTGGAGAAGGACCCGAGAGTCCTGGTGGACAACAAGTCATTCATGGCACAACAATGTGCCCTGGTGGCAAAGAGGGCCAATGGAATCCTGGGGTGCATTCAGAGCAGATTGAGGGAGGTTCTCCTCCCCCTCTACTCTGCCCTGGTGAGACCTCACCTGGAATATTGTATCCAGTTCTGGGCTCTCCAGTTCAGGAGGGACAGGGATCTGCTGGAAAGAGTCCAACAGAGGCCTACAAGGATGATGAAGGGACTGGAGCAAGTAGTGTGCCCAGGTGGCCAAGAAAGCCAATGGCATCCTGGCTTGTATCAGAAATGCTATGTCCAGCAGGAGCAGGGAGGTGATTGTCCCCTTGTACTCATAGAATCATAGAATGAATAAGGTTGGAAAAGACCTCAGAGGTCATCAAGTCCAACCTGTCACCCAACACCTCATGACTAAATAAGCCATGGCTTCAAGTGCCACATCCAATCCTTTTTTGAACACCTCCAGGGACAGTGACTGCACCACCTCCCTGGGCAGGACATTCCAATGGCCAATCACTCTTTCTGTGAAGAACTTTCTCCTCACCTCCAGCCTAAACTTCCCCTGGCACAGCTTGATGCTGTGTCTTCTTGTTCTGGTGCTGATTGCCTGGGAGCAGTGACCAGCTCCCACCTGGCTACAACCTCCCTTCAGGTAGTTGTAGACAGCAATATGGTCTCCCCTGAGCCTCCTCTTCTCCAGGCTAAACAATCCCAGCTCCCTCAGCCTCTCCTCATAGGGCTTGTGCTCAAGACCTCTCACCAGCCTTGCTGCCCTTCTCTGGACAGGTTCAAGAGTCTCACTATCCTTCTTAAACTGAGGGGCCCAGAACTGGACACAGTACTCAAGGTGTGCCCTAACCAGTACTGAGTACAGGGGCACAATGACTTCCCTGCTACTGCTGGCCACACTATTTCTGATGCAGGCCAGGATGCCCTTGGCCGTCTTGGCCACCTGGGCACACTGCTTGCTCCAGTCCCTTCATCATCCTTGTAGCCCTCCATTGGACTCTCTCCAGCAGATTCCTGTCCCTCCTGAACTGGGGAGCCCACCTCGAGTATTGTGTCCAGTTTGGGGCACCTCAATACAAGAGAGATGTGGAGGAGCTAGAGTGAGTGCAGAGGAGGGCAATGAAGCAGGTGGTGGGCCTGGAGGATAAATCTTATGAAGAGTGACTGAAGGAGCTGGGGATGTTTAGTCTGGAAAAGAGGAGGCCTCATTGCTGTCTACAGCTATCTGAAAGGACATTGTAGAGAGGTTGGAGCTGATCTCTTCTCACAGGTTATTAGAATAAAACAAGCAGGAATGGCCTCGAGCTGCAACAGGGCAGGTTTAGACTGGACATTAGGAGAAATTCTTTTACAGAAAAAGTGGTTAGACATTGGAATAGGCTGCCCAGGGAGGTGGTTAAGTGACCATCTCTGGATATATTTAAAGGTCATTTAGATGTGGTGCTTGAGATATGGTTTAGGGGTGAACATTGTAGAGTAGGTTCAGTGGCTGGACTTGACAAACCCAGGGGTCTTTTCCAACCTGCATGATTCTATGATTTGATTCTATGATTAGAATACATTACAATAAAATAATCTTCACTGTAATAACCAATAACCAATTCTGAATAGAAAGCTTATTTGCAAGTTCTGAGGACTCGGATTACTATAATGGTGTTCCAAGGTCACCGTTTGATTTCAATAGACTTATGACACTGTCTTGTCATTTCATGGTTAACTTGAAACATTCTATAGTGGAACTATACTATGATAGAAGTTCTTGCAAATTACACAGGATTCCATCTGGCTAATGATTAGAGGTATCAAAAGTAAAACAAAACATGTCACAAACATGCTGCCATGTCACCAGCAAATAGTTTTACTATTGGGATAGTAGCAATTGCTTTGGACAACAGAAGCTGTTAGTTTCAGAAGTTGATCTGGGTATTCAGTGTCATTTGATGTCCTGATCTGACAACAGTAAAGCTAACGAAGGGAACTAACTACAGAATCCAAAAGCATAAATGGTTCAGCCAGCCTCAAACATGAGCATGCTCCAAATGGGTTTGTACAAGCTCACAAAATTCAGATGTTTGTAGCAGATCACATCCCCCAAGGCTGTTTTCATGCATAGTTTGTATGGGAATGCATGGTGTGGATGGAACCCTTCTAGATTGTTTATTACTTGCTTCAGGCTAGGCTCAGTCTAGTCTTTCCTCTTTTCCTCTTTTTCCCCCTCCCTCAAGAATACCACAACTAGAAAATTAGATTTCTGTTAAAGAACTATGCCCTCAGACAATGCAAAAGGTCAGTAAAGGGAAGCATTCCATCTCCGTTACTTCTGCCTTGATTGGTGTACTGGTGATGAGTGGCTTTGAAATAACTCATCTTCTATGTTCCTGCCCTTGTCTGTTGCTCCTGGGCATCGTTTCTGCTTTGCTTTTTGGCACCTTCTACATCACGCCTTTAACATACCCAGTATTGCAGCCTGTTGTGGTTTCAGCTGCAACAGTGTGAATTTTCCTCCTAGTAGTTTGGACAGTGCTGTATTTTGTATTTAGTATGAGAATAATGACGATAATCCTGCTTCTGTGGAAGCCGTTATGTACATGGGGATGCCAATAAATATAAGCATGTACTGATCATGATTTTTTTAAAGACTGGATCTTGCATTCACTGACAATCAGAAAGGAAAAGAAAATTAAAAAGTCTGTTACAATAGGTGCTCTTAGTAAACTCTCTCAAGAACAGGAAACCTTGGGAAGGAAGTGAAACATGAGAAATATATATTTGCATGAAGCAGAAGATCTGGAAATATGAAGGTGCTAGGTTATCTAGGGAATCTGAAGCAAGTCCACCAGGAGAAAAAGAATGTGGCTGCTGTTCGGGCAGGAAATGCTGTTTGCTTAGCCCCAGCAGCGAATGTCAATAACCGATTGCTATCTTGGTGACCAGCAAGGAATCTGCACTAGTGATTAAAAACTAAATAAATAAAAAAATGCCCTGAGGACTCTGCTTCTTTGTAGTGGTGCTTATACATTTCAAAGAGCAGTGCTTCTGGGATTCAGCATTGAATAAGCTGGAAGAATGGATCTGTTAACTTGTGAATTATAAGAAAGTGCCATTGCAAAGGGCCCCAAATGCACTACAGAAAAGCTGCCAGGTCTCATCAGAATCACAGAGTACTCCACCACATTATTAACCCACATATGTACTGATGGCTCCTCTGAGACTAAAAGTGAGCAAAAATTACTAGAGCCAGAGGCTCATATTGTATTCTCCTCAACTTTTTCAAAAGCATGAAAAAGTTAGACAATGACTGACCCCTTTTGGATAATGTAGTGCATGCGCATGCTTTCAGGGATAGAAGAGCAAAATAAAAGCACTTAGCAGAGGGAAAAGAAATATACCCTGTTTATGTCTGTACCTGCTCTGGTAGTACTTTGGCTTCCTCTATTTAGGGTAAGGGAAATAAAGATCACACCCCTGGCAGCGACAACAGTCATGGTCTGTAACTAACTAATACAGTAACAAACTGATGAAAGCTTTTTTGGGGGTGTGGTCAACCAGTGCAAATATCCAAAAGCACAAGAGCTAATACTTTCCCAGGCAACAGAGTTAGTTTTAACCTGAAGGTTTATTTTTCCCCCTCTCCATAATTTTAAGTCTGCTTGAATCTTCACATTTCTGACTTTACACCTGCACCCTTAGAGCCCTTTTTAGTTCATTGAAATGTTTGTTCCTGCTTTCAGTGGGATTTCTTCAATTTTCCAGCCACTGAAGAATATTTTATATTTGTTGTATTTTACTGTATTTCCCTTTTTCCTCTGCATCAGAATATTATTAGGCATATCTTCAAAGCACAGAGAAAACTGCTTCTATTCAGAGATAACATTGAGATGCCTTAAATATATCTAAGGTATTTTATTGCACATTGAAATACAGAAGAAATACAAAGGGTTTATTGGTTAAAGATGTTCTCTGAGACACTCACAACATATTTGACTTGGATGATAGCATTAATACTTTATAATACATGTGGACTGTGTAATACAGAAGTCTCAAAGTACTCCATGGAGAAAAACTTGTTTACTATTTTCATGCTTTCAACAAGTTTATATAACCTAAAGCATGGGTTTGGGAGAAAATAGAAAAAAACCCCATGAAATTCCAAGTGAAACAAGATGGAACTATATGACTGCCAAAATGTAAGCAGAAAATGCATGAAAAGTAACTATGGAGTTTCCTGAGTAATTAATAGGACAAAAATCAAAGTGCAGCTACAGACAAGCATAACAAGCACAGTGTATATTCGGCACCGTGTTAGAGTGGAGAAGTCCTTCTCTTCTTCCCCCAGATCTACTTTAACTTTATTGAGGAGAACAATTAATCAGCAGAACTAATGTTTTAAAAAAGTTAAAAAAAAAAAAAGAAAGAAAAAATGGCTAATAAGATTTGCAGGCATAATGGAGACATTTTAACTAGCAAGTTAGGATCAAAGTGAAATTAAATATCTATCTCTATATATAGTAGGAAAGAAGAAAATAAACATATTGAAAGTAAGAGAACAGTTTAAATAACTAAGTCAACACTCAGAGGGAAAAATATTAAAATTGTAAATGTAAAACCATAGCAAAACAACCAAAAAACATTAGTAAGAATGCAGATGAGGATGATCATTGGAATGTAGTATGCCTGACTTTTTTCAAAGCTTCTCAGCAAAATCTCCTGCTAAACTGAAGAAACTAACTTGCAGCACCAGAAAAAAAGTCTTCTAAGAGAAGAGTAATTGGTTTAAAGAGACAGAAAGCTAGGCAGAAATATATAAATAGTGAGATGGGAAGAATCTGCTCCAAAGTCTTTCTTACTGCACAACATTTTCAGAAGTTATTTGGAAAATGGAATGAATGAGTTCACAAATGTTGCCAAGTATACAGATGACACAGAAATATTTAGGGTCATCAAATGTAAAACTGACTAAACAGAGCAAGAAAACCACAGATAAAGAAAGGGGGGGGTGTGGGGGTGTGTGTGTGTGAATTTTTTTGTTACTTATCGAAGACTTCAGATTTAATCTGAATGTATTTGTTAAAATCTTTAACTTAAAGCTCAGCCACAGTCAAAAGTCAAATACAATTTGTTACTAGTAAAATAAAAGAAGGAAACACAACAGTAAAAATAATATAGAAAACATAAGGCAGTGCATCATGCCATGACGTCATGCCTTTCAGGAAAAGCTCAGGAAAGGAGGCTATGAGGATGACTTCTGGACAAATGACAGGATTAGATTAAGTCGATTATAACCTGAGAAGGCAGTATTTGAGGAAGGATGTGGTAGTGATCTACAAAACCATAATAAGTATGGAAAAGTTGAACAATTTGTCTCACAAACAGTAGAAAAGAGAAGTTCAGTGAGCAATCCATTCTTGTTTGGAGAAAATGTGGAAGCTGGATGAGCGAATTGGACAGCTGAGCAAGAAAAGAGACATGAGTAAAACCCTCTTTGCAGTTTCTATCACAGTAATTATGTGCTGCTTTGTCTTTTTTTTTTTTTTTTTGGGGGGGGAAGGGGAAAGAAAATAGCAACTCCCTCCAACTACTAAATCCAAATGGTTTTCATCTCATGTAGATTGTCTCATAATTAAGTTGTATGTAATAATTATCTACTAATAATTTATCTACAAAAGGTTATCTACAAGTAATTTCTCATCTCATTTTCTGTGCTATTTTATTTAACAAAAATTTTGTATGAAGCAAAGAATAAGGCTTTGTGCCTTCTGACTGCCTTCTGATTTGTATACACATATGCATTTTGTTTGTTTGACTGTAATGGGTTTTTCTGCCTTGCTGGATTTCTCCCTCCCCACTTTTGTATCTTTTTTCTCCAAAAGGTTTGTTTGATTTTTCTGGAATGAAAAAAAACCATACCAGGTTGTGAACCAAAGGAAATATAACTATTTAATAGTCTTTTAGGATGGAATCATAGGAGGAATTTTATAGGACAATTATAAACTTCGAGGTGAAGGGTTTTGTCTTTTATGTGGATAGTAATTTAGGACCAGGACTGTAAATGGCCAAAACCACAAAATAACTGATTGAACGTTTTAGTCAAAGCCTGTGATCCTGAAATCCCCCTTACCCTCCCTGACACTGCCTGATACAGAGAGCAGACCAGTCTCAGCACTGCTGCACCTTCTCCTTTGAAGTTACCCAAGTGCTCAGACAGCAGTGATATTGCTTCTTAAAAGCCAGATGTAAAGTTGGTCTGGTGCCCAAATTCAAGCTCTATCTTCACTGTCCATGTGTGGGTGCACCAAAAAGAAAGCTTTGGCTCAAAATAGCCTTGCTGGTCCTGTGGTGCTATCTGTGCCTGGCCCAGCTACCTCCAAACACCTCAATAACCCCTGGGGAGGCGCCATTCTCTCAGAGCTCCCCAGTCTGGTGGGATAGAAACTCCCTTCGACTACATGTGCAGTCAGTTCAAATTCTGGTTGCTGGGAAGCGCTACGAAGGTAGCAGGTTTGACATGAAAGACTCGGCAGGCTCCAGGGTGCAGGGCAGTAGCTGCAGAGGACATGCCAGGAGCAAAGCTGAGAAAATCTGCACATAGCTTATTTCTCAGCCAGGCAGGATTTCTGAGCTAGATTGTCTTCCACAAAAATCCTGTCCCAACTCTCAGTCCAGACTCCCTGGCCAGGTCTGCCACTCACGATCTTCTTTAAAGTGCAGCAACCCTTTTGTAAGAGGTTTGCAGCAGCACCCATCCTAGCCCAGCTGCTAGGGAAAATGTCTGGCAATAGGGAAAGATCCTCTTATCTTGGAGATAATCAACTTCCTAGCCAAAACACCAGCTTAAAGACTAGCCAGGAGTACTGTCACTCCTTGTTTAATTCTTGCCACTCTGTAAACATTTGCACCAGGATGAGAGTACAACACAGTGGTCTGATAGGGGCATTTAACCAGTTTCTGTAGGCAATGGACATTCAAAAGTGTAAACTTCTTTGGACGTAGGATTAGGATTTCCACTTTCCCACACACAACTTCTGGGTAGGTGCCCTCAGCTTAGGCTGCATAGTAATTCTTTTGACCTGCTATTTCTTGCAGCTTAATTGAACCCTTCAGTCTCAAGCAGACATGCAAAGTTCTCACCTATACTTTGGATGAGTACTATCAAAATTAGCTCTCTTTACAGGAAATGGAAATTACCTTCATATTGGTATGTATCAAGAGAAAATCTTCATGTGCTTAACTTCAGATGGGTCTAACAGGATGGATGCTTTGCTCCCCTTTCAGCACTAAAAGGTGCCTCTGGAGCAGAATCCAAGACTTACTTCCTAAAACTTTCCCTCTCAGTTCACTCTCAACAGCTATTTACTAGTTCAGGAAATCCAGGTACCTCACCCATGGCTCTGAAGGCAGCTCTAGGGACCACTGGCTACACAGGATCTGGCTTAATTCCCTTCATCCCTTGAACCCCCGCATGTCAGCTCCCTGAGCAGTTATATGCACTCTCAGAGTGGCTTGGTAAGTCCAGATAGTTTTTTCACTTCTTGGAAGAGCTGATTTCCTCACTGTTTTGTGTCACAATGAGGGAAATTTCAAGCCTTGTCTTCAGTCAGTCTGGAAGAAATCTCTTTTCCAAATTACAGCCAATCTCTGCTTTCTTTTAGGGACTTGGCCTTATGTGCTTACTTATTGCACTAAAAGACTCATTTTCATTCCAAATAATTAGGAAATGCCTGCTGCCTGATTTGTATCTTCCCCTAATTTGAAGAAATATCAATTAGAAAACCAGCCTAATAGCTGCAACTAGAAAGGTAAGCATTGCTTCAGACCTGTATTTTACCCTTTCCTTACTAGACAGACTTGTTCTAATGAGGAACGGGGACTATACAAGGCAATATCCTTCACCTGTAACTCTAGGAATGCTTGAAGCTCTGCTGTTTCTGAACAGCTTTCAGCAAATGCTTTTCTTGTCCAAATTCTGGGTTGGTTTCTTCTGTTTGTTTGTTTGTTTTGTTTTTAATTTGAAAGCATACACTCAGTCCTAAATAATATAGAATGGTAAGTTGCATGCATTGACCTTGATGCCATCTTATTTATGTATGTTGGCTTGATTTTCTTCTTTACCTGGGACTTAGCTGCACTGTCTAAATTGCTATTTTGAAAGAAAAATGTATTTTCATGCAAACTATGCCTGTAATTCAACGTTTTCAAATAAGACCTATACATGAGTGGAAGGCAACTTGCTAGTGAAGACTAGAAGGTAATTTTATGCCAGTACAGAAGTTTGCAAGGTTGTCAAAGCTGCTATTAAACATTGTTTCCTACATACAGGTCCTGGAAATTTTCATTCTGCTAGTTAGAAGGCCACAAATAAGTAAACTATTTACACATGCCTAGACTGAAGCCCACATACACTTCCAGGTCTAATAGCCTCAAGGAGTTTACTCATCTACTTCCATGTACATATGTGGTTTACCAATACAGTGATCTGATGGATGAGCAACAACAAAAATAAGGAAAGGAAGTAATTTCTGAGAACTCATGTATCTGATGGCTCATTGATGACCTAGTCCTAGCCTTTTCAACAGGCCACACACTGGCCAAGATCCAGGTATTTGCAAACCAAGCATATACCACATGCACACACATACATATATATATACATACATATGTACACATATATATATATACTGACAGAAAGGAAAGATCAGCTGACACCACTTGTAATGCAGATGTGAAAGAAGATAAATCCTTCATTTAACTTGGAATTTCTCCCAGTCTTTAAGGCAAGTGATTCCAGAAAGAAACTGAAGAAATGAGGCAGAGAGGAACTGAAGAAAACATCACTTGCTACTATATATACAAGGAAAATAAGCAGATGAGATTATCTGAAATCTATATGGCAAAATGCAGAAGTATGTGTATTTCTTCTGATGATGCAGCAAGGCAAAAGAGATTGCTGACCATCAGGGATATGCTGGAAGACCTTCCATAACCATAAAAGAATTCTCATTAGTATACTTGCTATAAAAATGAATTTCCATTTGTCAGCACCCAGTGCCCAGGGCTCTCAGGGTACTTTAACAGATGACAATTTGTTTAAACATTTGTTTTAAGCATTTAGATAGAGGAACATTTTGTTATGTGTATATGTAATGTTCTGTTTTTACTGGAAATTGAGATTTCACTTCTTCCAAACACAGTATTTCTCTACTTGGCACAACAGATGGAGTAAATATGAGAAATTGCTAGAATGCTGAGAAGAGGTTCTTGGTTTTAAGGAGTTTAGAACTAATGCTGATTTTCACGTTTGAGTTCCTTGAAGTCAGTGGTACAGAACAGTATTAATGCATACATTGCATACTCTTGGAAGGAATAAATGTTCATATCGTCTCGATTGATGCATAACAGAGCACTCTCCAGACATAATATAAGTTTCTCCTTCCCAGATACTTTAGGATTAGAATTAATTACTGAGATTGACCTACAGAATTCTCTAATCTGGGATCTCCACTCAAGTTCTCTATCATTTCTATGGTAATAACCTCACTTTTTGAGTAGCTTGACACAGTGACTTAAAGATGAGAAGAGGAATGACCACCCCACTACCTTTCAGATAGTCCATTTTAGGACTACATTCTTAAAGAGTTGTTTAAAAGCAGTAGACCTTAAGTACAGAACAACATGGGAAATGCTTTTAATTTCACAGAGATGCAGTTTTTAAAAAATAAAGTATTCCATTTTCAAGTTGAAGTTCAGAGTTTACAAATTGAGAACACCAGCCTGTGCCTACTGCAAGCTCTTCAGTATGCCAAGAACAGCAGGAACTGGCAGGAAGAAGCAGAGAATACCTTGCAACAAATACATAACATCAGCAATTTCAACAACTTGCACGGTAATTCAGTTCCAACACAGCTGGGAGCTGCTGGCTCTCACTCACGCATACACACGTATAGAAACTGGTAAAGACCTTCCCATTCAGTTTTCATTTTGATAAGAGATCTTATTTGAACAAACAAAAGAAAAAAAGTTTCATTCAGAAATATTTGCCTACCTCTGCTCAAGAGTCTACTTTGGTACAGCTTAGTTAATAAATATTAGTACAAGAAATTCTACATATATAAAACAAAGAGTACAAGTTCTGGAGAAAAATTGTCAAAGCATTTGTATACATAACCACAGTACTTACTCAAAATTACTTACAAGGAATTAGTAGGAGCATGACATAGACATCTGGGTCATATCTGGACACAGACATTCCAGGCATTCGTGGACCCATAAGCAGTGTTTATGAGAACAGTTATGCACGATGAGTTGGCAGCTGCCATAGGCTCTTCTGCCTGATAGAAGTAAAGGTATTGTCAGCTTTCCACTTGCATTCCAGGACCTGTGTTTTCGTTTTACTCATCTGATTGTACAGTAACACTGTCCTTTGATCTAAGTAATTCTTTTTCTTCCCTGCCATTTACCCCATCATGTTTATAGAGGGCCACTACAGCCCTTTTACATGGTGTGTTTTGGTTTCATTAGTTATACTAGATAGGTAAGCCAAAGTCTCTGGATTTGAAGGGATAGAGACTGTTGGATATGTTTTATATTGCAATCCAGTAAATTGCATGTAGTTCTATCTCTAGCCAACTCTAACTTGTGTAATAAAACAAACATTCAGCTTCACATTTTAAGCGGTAAATGAAAGGATACATAATAAATGTTTTAAGCTGTATTTGTTGTATGCATAACGTAAGAAACAGAGTTCAAACAGGCAAGAAACATACTCCTGAGACTATTATTACTACCAGATTATTCCAGCTCTGGTAATGGCTGCAAAGAAAGAGCAGTGCTCCTAGAAAGGTGAAGATTTTCCCCATCAGTAACTCAGAGCTTTCTGACTACACAGCTAAAGATTCTCTAAAACTCTGGATATGCAAGTCCTCTTGCTAGCAGATCTGCTCAGCATCTGCCACACCTTCCAAGTAGTTTTCTACCTTTCATACAACTCAGCAAGCAGATGAGTCACAGGGAGAGCAATCATGTATAGGCAATGGTATGCGCACACAGCTCTCAACACCCAAGCTACAGCCTGTGAATCTTCCAGTATCTCATTTATACCTCAAGACCCAATGAAATACTTGACTTTTGGACCTCCTATTTATAGGATCACTGTAAGCCTAGGAAAGCCTGAAGAAGACAGACATGGAAAAAGACACACAGTGTGACACAGTAGAACTAAGGCAGAAATCTAACTTAAAAAAAGAGAAAATGAGAGTGAGATTAAAAGAAGTAATTTGCAGATGGAGGAAAAACAAAACAAAACAAAAAACCACACACCAACAAAACCCAACAACCAGCAAACAAACACCACCAAACTAGAAAAAATAACATATCTACCACATGAAAGAAATGAAAGAACATATTACAGGAACTCTGTTACTGGACAAGCTACACATGTGCTAAAGTAGATAGGCCATGGATACGACCTGAGGAGGAAACCAGAAAAGAGAGAAAGCAAATAAACATCAGGAAACTTCAGAGCCTTGTACTTTTCAGGAGATTACCACAGAGCTATCATATCTTGAAATCATAAAAGGTACAAAAATAACAACCCAAAATGCAGATTGTATTTCCATTTTCTTAGACTTCACACTGTAACAGTGCCAACTGCCTCTCAATTTAATATTATCCCAATTGCCTTCTACTCTGCTTAAAATCTAAGAGTTTATCTCTGAAAGAAACAATCTGGGTACCAGTTATTTTATCACATCAAATCATATAGGCCTATTGGTATATGGCAGGCGCCTCCAAAAGACTCTAGTGTGCACAAGAGGTTGGACTGATGATTTAGCAGCAATCTCTTTAGAGTGAATACTGTAAATGAATGCTGAACTCTGTCATTCCATTAGTCTGAGTAGGAATGAATGCCTCATGAGAAAGCTGCTGTGTGGTGGACTCCTAGGTGTAACAGATGCTGTAGTGAAGGTACAAAGAGAAAGTCTGAGGGGTTTTGTGAATGCCAGTTCAGCTTCTTCCTCATGAAGGCAAACAGACATGGTTCTCCAGTGCAGATGGCTTTAGACATTCAGGGCAAGATTTATGGGACCACAACACACAAAATAAGATTCTTTTTCCTCTGTTCCAGGTTTTGAGGGTTTTTTCCTAAGAAGCATTGCAAAAAGACTTACTGTGTATATATATAAAAAAACCCTCTTAAAAGTTTCATAACACAAACACTGTTAAGTGCTAGCATTTGCTTGCCAGTTTCCAGAGGAGTTAGGTAATATCAGAGGGGGATAATTGTTATGATCTCTTGAATTTTCATCCAGAGCTTTGGTCCCAGCTGCCAGAGATTCCTGATGCTCAGCATTGACACATCATAATAAGCTTTCACCTCTGGGA
Source organism: Picus viridis (assembly GCA_033816785.1). NCBI lineage: Eukaryota > Metazoa > Chordata > Aves > Piciformes > Picidae > Picus > Picus viridis. The sequence goes on along the minus strand of CM066576.1, from coordinate 21,635,460 downwards.
GGTCTGCCACTTCAAATCAAGGGATCAAGGAGAAGCACAATTAATTAAAAACAGATTATACAAGAATGGATTAATAAATAAAGGGCCTTCTCCTTCATTTGCTATCCAGTACTGTTTAAGCCAGTATTTCCTTCAGGTTCTTTTCTTGTCTACATTCACTCCTACATCAACATGTGCTTTGCATATCTTGAAGAATAATGTTTTAGTTAAAAGAGCTTTCCTTTTTTTCCCCTTATTTTTTAGGAAGCATTATACTTTTCAACTGTTCAAGAAAGTTATTCCTTTGAAGCAGAGTTTCTAGGCACTGTTGCCTTTTTTCATTATATTTAATGTGATTTCAATTTGTCACAAGAGTTGCCATATTATTTTTTTTTCATGCTTAATAAAAAACCTAAGAACTGAAAGCAACAAGTGGAACACTCACTGGAGTTTATGAGGTTCCACCATGAGAAAGTGTTTTTTTGCAGGCAATAGGAACATAAAATGCGGTAACAGTCACACAGCTAAATCTTCCTATGAACTCTCACCTAACTTTTCCTGAAGTGGAAGAATATTATGTACTTTTTTCAGGGATAAGAGAAAATGTCTTGAAAAGTGTCAGCAAATCAATATAGAGTGCTTAAATACTTCTCTAAGCCTATGGCAGACAACCAAGGAGCCTCCAACCTTCTGGCCAGACACCACTTCTGGAAAAACATCTAATGCTTGTTTATTTTGACAAGAAAGGAAAAGATACCACAGAATAATACAATATATTGGAATATCACCAGAATATTTCTTTGGTACCATAAGGCACTTTATGCAGATATAGTAAACACTGGGAGAAAGAAGATGCATGTAAAGAAAAACTGAGGAAGCACATAGTAATGACACATTGTAAAAATTAACGTAGATTATCCAGGATGCATAGATGATATACTAATTCATGGTAAACATTTTATCAGCACTCTGGAAAGAAATAGTTCTTAAAATGTTTTACCATCCCTGATGAATATGGGTTAGTAAATGTATTCTGATGAATAGGGATTAGAAAATGTGTTTTGATTTGCGCTTTCATAGAATCATAGAATTGTTTCAGTTGGAAAAGACATCTAAGATTGTCAGGTCCAACCATTGACCTAACACCACCACTGGTTTGCCAAAAGCTGCCAAAAGAAAAGGAGTAACTTAAGCCAAAGACATTGTTACCACAATATATATAGCATATAAAGTAGCCATGAATAAATGCAGAGTGGATATTACAGTATCACAGTATAACCAAGGTTGGAAGAGACCCCAAGGATCATCAAGTCCAACCTGTCCCAACAGACCTCACAACTAGACCATGGCACCAAGTGCCATGTCCAATCTCCCCTTGAACACCTCCAGGGACGGTGACTCCACCACCTCCCTGGGCAGCCCATTCCAATGACGAATGACTCGCTCAGTGAAGAACTTTTTCCTCACCTCAAGTCTAAACCTCCCCTGGCACAGCTTGAGACTGTGTCCCCTCGTTCTGGTGCTGGTTGCCTGGGAGAAGAGACCAACCCCCTCTTGTCTACAACCACCCTTCAGGTAGTTGTAGAGGGCAATGAGGTCACCCCTGAGCCTCCTCTTCTCCAGGCTAAGATCCCTAGTCAGCCATTCAGAAACAAGCCACCAATAGGACTAATAAGGTGACAAAAGCAGCCCTACTTTTAAAAGAGAAGCTTGATATATGTGTGATAAATCAAGACTTTTTTCCTGTCAACTGCACTGCACAAAAATTTTCCTTTGGTTTGATAAAACTAAAATCTCTGGATGTAAGAGAAAATGTTTGCCTAAATTAGTATCAATAATAATAAATTATAAAAGGAGATATTTTTAAAACCCCAGTTTTCCCACCATATTTCTGGTGTGTAAAAAAGGTGAAAGAATCCCAGAATACTGGGATTTTCTACATGTAAGGAATTCTTGTTTTCTGTTTGTTTTCATTGCAGTCAGAAGCCCTTCTGACATGCTTTTTGTTCTTTTTACCTCCTCCCAGGTTCATCAGTCTCACTACCACATATATTATTGGAAAATGTGTCTTCAATGTGGATTCAAATTAGCATCCAGTGTGGACAACTCGGAAAAGTTTTACAAACGTGCTGAGACCCTGATTACTTCCTGACTTGCTGACATGTTTCACTTCCAGCTCCTAAAAGAAATAAAGTGCTGAGATTGAAGACAACATAGATGTTTCTTCTTCCACAAATTCAATCAATGCTTGTGCACATGAGCAAAATCCTACAGTGTGTACCAAGGAACGCTTGTCTGGGGAGAAAATTTTATGCACAGCCTCATTTCTCAGGTCCCAGTCAGTAACTTTGAAGAATCTACTTGGAGGTTTTCAGACTAGATTTGATGAGATGCTAACAATTGCACTCTATTATAACCAAGGCTGTGGTTTGGCTAAGCCACTCACTGCAAACAGCCTTCTGCGGGCCACAGCTCTGGCCAGCAACCCCTGGGCACAGTGCAGCTGGTTGTTCGGGCACTTCCTGTTCCACAGGTGATGGGAACCCAGTGGAAAGGTGCTGCTTCCAGGGATGGTGCTTTCTCCAGAGAAAACAGAAGGACACTGGGAGCAAAAGCCACAGCTGCAAGGTGGAGCTATCCTTCTACATATTAGAGGCATCAGTCTTCTGCAGCACAGGACACAGGTGACTCTTGCAATTGCTCATCAAGCTACCAGCAGTTCTTTGGAAAGTTTTCTTTTATTGTGAATGTCAAGCACATTACCAATCGCCGATAGCAGGACAACAGAAAATGCCACATTAGAAAAAGCATAACTTCTATACAAGAATTTAATTTAAGTTCTGCCTTAGTTTAATAAATTGATTTTAAATTCTCATGGGAACTTTGTCTTTGCTTTTTTTTACGTTAGAGCAAGCAATACACCTCATTAGCAAAGCATACAATGAAAATTACACACAGCTTGCTTAAAATGAAAAATAAAACAGGGAAACAAACATCACAGCTAGTCAGCCAGCAGTTAGACCTCTCTCCTTGTAAACTCGCTTCTTCAGTTTGTCAACCGCAGTTCTTGGAGAGAAATAGCAAAGGTGATACAACTGCACAGTTAGGCAGAACTGTTGCATTGGGGTGGTGCAAAGATTTTTTTTTAAACATTTTTGGGGTCAAATCATAGCTACAAGACAGCTATACCAGGTTGGTTTGGTTTTTTTCCCTTTATTATTTTCCTGTAAGTTGAATCACTTTTGACCTTTAGTAGCTGACAGTACCACCTTCAAAGCAGCTTTTACCTTTCTTGGCCTAGTAGTTCCACCCTTGCATTTCCCCTTGGTTTTAAACTGAGCTGCATGCATAGGTGGTATTACTTCCATAATTCCAGATAATTTTCATAATTTATAAAAAAATCTGATATGTGCTTTTGCTCATAGAACACTTGGAGCTATGACATACGAAATGTACACAAGCCAGTAAGATTCACACACATATGAAGTCAAAGCCAGTCACACTCTTTTAAAATCAAATACTGAGAATGCTGGCTGCATGCGAAAATTTTCACAGTAATTTATACCTGACCAATACCATTTAAGGCCTCATCCAGGGAGGTGGTAGAGTCACCATCATTGGAGGTGTTCAGGAGGAGACTTGATGGGGTGCTTGGTGCCATGATCTAGTTGTTTGGGTGGGTTGGATTGGTTGATAGGTTGGACGCGATGATCTTGAAGGTCTCTTCCAACCTGGTTTATTGTATTATTATTATTATATCCTGTTCCCAGTGGCATCTCCAGCAATTTTACAGAGGACTTCAGTGGTGACAGGACTATGATAGGACACTTAAATACTAAATAACAAATATTACAGCTTATTTTATTCGTATTAAAACTGACCACCTCTTTAAAAACACTTGAGATTCACTCAATGCAAATTATTACAAAATTATTGGAGGTTTTTTTCCTAAGGGAACATATAACCCTTGAGATCATTATTTATGATGTTTATAATGGCAAAGGTACTTTTATTCTGGTTTATGGGATTATTGCTGGTCACCTTCCTGAGACTTGAAAGACCATAAAAGACAAGCACTATTCCTCTAAATTATTGTACCACAAATTAATAATTTGGTCCCTTTCTGAATGGATCTCTCCCCACAATGACACTAAAACACAGTGACGGGTCACAAATTCCAGGGGTCCAACTGGTCCTGGCATTCCTGGGCTGCCATGTCCTCCATCTTTACCAGGCTGCCCACGCTCTCCAGGACGTCCTTCCTTACTCATACCTGGTGGACCTTCAGGACCTTAACGACACACATGAAATAAACAAATATATTAGGGAGTATTTTTATTAAAATGAAAACAGGACCAAGCATGGACTCAAAACCCCCTTGCTTTTTGGTGAAGTATGGAAAGAAAACTTCCTTTTCTGAACAAGACACTTATCACAAACCATTTATATAAAAAACATGATACCTTCCTAAGATTTTTTTCCTAGAGAACATAAAAAAACTCTTAAAATAAAAATACCTTTTAAAAAGAAAAATAAAAATCTACTTTAGTAGACTGTTTTACTTATCATATACTCTGAAACCACCATGATATGGATCAGAATGCTCCTATTTCTACTTGTTTCTCTGGCTGTGGATCAGATCTTAACATCCCTTCCAAATGCGCACCTTTTCATTTTGAATAAACACACTGCTGTTAGGAAGCACATTTTCCTTCACTAAGCAACACTTAAAAGTCACATGATTATACCAGGGCTCAGTTTTTAGACAATGGCTGACTTCAAGATCCACTTATTAAGAAACAGCAGTCTCAGGTACCAATTCCTACAACACTTGATTTGTATTAAATAATGTATTACATGAGAATTTAAAAGAGATGCAAGAGATAACGACTATATATACGACTACTGCCTAAGGTGTGTAAAAACTAAGAAAACTAATTTTTTCCAAATAAGATCAACTTAAAAAAAAAACACACTTCTTTTCTTCTTTTTTTTAATTATTAACATCCACCACATCTGCATAGCTGAACCACCCCTCACCTGGAGGTCCTGGGGGACCTTGGATCCCAGGAACGCCAACTCCTTGATTGCCTTTTGCACCGTTTTTCCCTGGAAGTCCTGTGAATTACCAAAAGCAAGTATATCTTTACATACTATGAAAATATTTTTGTCAAATTAATTAGGAATTCAGCATTTGATAATACTTATTGAACAAAAAATATAATTTAGAAGCAAATAATGAAATTTAAAGTAAGTCTTTCCTTGTGAACTGCACAGTGTAAGCGAGTTCAAAATTATCCTCATTTCTACTTCATTAAGAGCTGATGCAGCACCTGTTAAGTAGACAGCCACTATGACTTGAAGGAATAGATGGTGGGCAATTAAGTAATTTGCTGTTACTGCCCTTCCACTGGCAAAGTTTTTAAGAAGTTGTATGAGTTATACATCACAGTCCCTGTAGAATACAGAATATACAGACAATATTCTCCATCAAAGGAATATTGAGAGAGGCAAAATATGTTCTGCCTTACAGTACTAAAATGAAATAAATTCAGTTTCTTTATAGAAACAGATAACTATTTTTCCAAATGTTACAGAATAGTCAGAAAGAATTGTCAGCTCCAGAAGAAAACTGCACATTCTCCTACTGGAGAATGCCTTCCTACCCTTGTCACATTATAAGTTAGCTGTATTTCATATACCCTTCCTGATCATTTTGGTGCTATAGCAAACACAGGCTCTGCCGGGACCCGTTGTCAAATTACGGACATCACTCAGCCTCTTGATCTAGTTCCAAACTTTATAGGCATACTTAAAGTCTACAAATGTATCACAAAAATCAGTTGGAATGCTCAGACAGATGAGTTACTTGAAAGCATAGACCATAGCTTGCCTAAAAAGAAACCAGAGTCTTTAAGGAAAGCATAAAGGAGAAAAAAAAAAAAAACCTTATGAGGTAAAATGAACAAAAGGAGAAAATCTCAGGAAATCAGAGGGAGTATAAAGGTTGTTAAATGCCAAAAATCAGCCTACAGGGAAGTAGGCACTAAATAGCCAGTGATTTTCTAGTATTTAAAATAGCAGAGACAAGTAAGTTTGGAAGAAAAGAAATGAGAAACATGGAAATATATTGAAATTCATGTCTGAACATATTAATAATAATCTAAATGCAGTTAAAAATATTTACATGAGACTAAGATCTCTAAAAAGATCAAACCACAGTTTGACAGTAACTGAACACCAGCTATTGGGCTGTGTTTTTGCACCTTCCCTTCTGACACGTGCTCTTCATAAGGAGTGAAACATTGGCATCACAGCATGTTTACAAACCCCACTCTGCACTAATCCCATTCAAAACTGGAAGCGGAAAACAAAGTCATAAAGGCTATTAGCACCATCACACATACACACAGTACCTCTTGTCCCACGAGCCCCAGGGCGACCCGGGATTCCAGTCAGCCCTGGAATGCCATCATTTCCTGGTAAACCAGGAAACCCTCTTGGGCCTTCAGGTCCTCTTGGACCTGGTGGTCCTGGAAGTCCGGGAGAAGCACTTTGGGACTGACAGTGGTTACAGTTTTGTAGCCTTCCATTCTGGAGGATGGCAGGCAACTGGGCTGGGAGAATCCAAACAAAAAAATTGCTTGAGAGTGTTGTCACAATAAAATATAAAAATATTATCCCGTAGCCACTAATACAAAAAAGAGTTTCCTCTCCTTAGAGAGTATGATACCTTTAGGAAACAAGATGGTAAAGTATGGAACTCATGGTGTGGAAACATATTTCTTGTAGGAAACCATGAGATAAATCAGAAATACAGGAAAACATACCTATAATTACCATGAAACTTCCTCAGCACTTTAAACAAGGAAAATAAAGAGGCATTCCAACTTACTTCTCAATACATCAGAACACACCTGCCGAATAAACTCTTCTGAAAATTCTCGTGCCTGAATTAAACAGAGAACAGTTTACAAAACCAGAAAGCTTGCATTTGTTTGGGTATTTAAGGTGTCCAAAATTATTACTTTGAGGTCCTATACATACAGGTTTCCCATCTGATCCAGGTGGTCCTGGGGGTCCTCTGTCTCCTGGCTGACCTCTGAGACCAGGAGGTCCAAGCAAACCCTGGATACCAGTTTCTCCTTTTTGCCCATTGATGCCTCGAATACCTCGATCTCCTTTCTCACCTTTCTGGAGCGAAAACCAACAAAAAGCCAATTGTGCCTTCACAGGCCATTTTAAGCTAGGTGGCACCGAGCAAACACATTCTCAGAAAATCCACTTTGAGGATCTACATTAAATGAATTTAAGCTGAAAATTACCTTGATACCAATGAGATCTGTTGAACCAATAGAAAATCATGATAATGTAGTTTGGTATGTGCCCAAGATTAAAGTTAAAATTTTTTTGCTCTCTGATGAGATTTTTCTTTCCATTTTTGCATAGCTTCTGCACAATGTTATCAGTTGTTTCGAAAATTTCATTCACCCTTACCAAGTATTTTAGATGGAATTACAGAAACAAGGCAGCAGGATTACTATATCTGATAACATTTAATATAGCAAATAATGTGTATTTAAGACGCACCTAGGCATACAGCCTCCATAGACTTACATTGAATTTTAAATTGCAGTATTTATATTACTTTGTATCATTCTATATAATACTTTTAAAAACTCTTCACATGAGAAAACTGGAAAGATTTCTATCTTGGTCTGAGCTAGTAACAATGCCCAGAGTTCATGTATTACAAGGTAACAAGTTTTAAGTTCTGTATTAGAGTACTCAGCCACTACAGTAAGGCAGGTAGCTTTTCCTCTTAAAGGAAAAAACAAACAAAACCCAAACAGACAAACCCACCAAAAACAAAGGAAAAAACATCAGAGAAATGAGACAAAACGTGACAGATGACAGTGACATGTCAAACAGTCTGTCCTGAAAGGTGGTGTACCAGTAAGATGCCATGCATGGACAGAAGAGCAGTCCATAACCTATTCCTACCACATAAATTACAAACTAATTCAGAACTGACCTTTTCCAAAGCTGTCATTTTAATTTCTTGATAATTTTACTTTGAATGTTGTAGTCATAGAGAATAGATATTCTTAGCTACACCATGTAGGTTTGTACTTGTTCAATTTTATTACATAGTTGTAAATGCTTTTTTCATTTAACAGGGTCAGCATGGCTCAGAGATAAACACATGGAGCAAATGTATCTCCCTGTAGCTGTATGAGAAACTGTATGTGCTGGGATATGAAAATCATAATGCTCTGGTAGCCAGAAATTATTGCTTTCAATTTTAATTGATTTTAAAGCTACGGATTATGTTTTGACAAAAGGTATCTGACTTGCAAGTTGACTAATTTGGACAAAATCTTAATGCTTTCTAGCCTCATTAACAACTATTGAAACACTGGGAAAATGGCATCCCTAGGAGAAAAACATTACAGGCAAGAGGCCAGCATAGAAACACCAGGACAAAATGTTGGAAGCATCAGCACAACTGCTTGCAGAACCTGCCAAAAAAGCATGCAAAATTGCTTAGGGAACCCTTTCTGCAGTGTAACTTGGACTTCTGATGTTAAGCCACAGTCCATGTGTGGCCAGCCTTGTATGTTGACCCTTGCTATGGGCAAGGAAAACATAAAACAGGGAAGTGCTATAATTTTAAGTATTTCATAGAACCAAATAGCAGCATATAATTTATGTTGTTCAATTTATTTAATTACCAGAACTGAGCTTCCAGTGAATATGTCCAGTTATTGATATGTAACAATGCTTTAATGAAAAGGGGCTGAACAAAAAAAATCTCTAACTAAAGCTGCAGGAGAATTTAATGGGACAGTGTATAGCCTGATTTCACTAAATAGTGAACTAAATAAAAAAACAATGACCGAGGCAAATCTTTTAAATACCAATTTCCAAACAACATGCAAGAAACAGATTGAAAGGTCTGGTCATAAATACTAGCCAAACATTAAAAAAAAAAAAAAAAAAGAAAAGAAACCATGAGAGCAGTTCAAGAAGGCTTTCCTTTTATGCCCCTCAAGTTTCAGGCTGAGTGGCATTCCTGTATAAACATAGTAGTAGAGAGAAATGGTTCTGTCCTGCATTTCTTGAGTCAGTATCTCAATAATACAATAATTGTCATTACGAAAAACTTACCTCTCCTCGTTCTCCACTCAATCCTTCTACTCCCTTTAGGAATTGATATGAAAAGAAAAATATTTAAGAAGCAAACTAAGCCAAATTACTTGGAATAAAAAATAATTATTTTCTTTGTTTTCAATAATCAATCACAAAGGTCAATTTCTTAAGATTCTTTGACTGTTATATGTCAAAAAACCCCAAACTCTATATAAGGATGAGAAATGTGTATCGGATTGAATTAACACTTTAACAAAACCTATAATATTATATAACAAAAGAATAAATTTGGAATATGCAATTATTATAAACAAACAGACATGATATATAGACATATAGATAAAAGCTTTTTCACTCTACAAAAGAAATACAATGTGTGCTAGCAAAGGGAAACTCCCCATTGTACCTGCTTAATACTGTCCTACTAGACAGAAATCAAGCTCGGAGCCTTTGAAATACAAACTCAGTCTGTTAGATCGATTTCAGATGTTGTCAAACGGTTTTGGAGTAATTTGTGCTAAATGGTTCAATGGTGTTATTGACCACTAAGTTCCATGTTAAGATGCCAGTTCAGTGCAGGCTTTTTAACTTTTCTAATATGCTCTTATGAACAAAGGAATTTGTATTGTATCTTTGAGAAGTCCTGGAGGCTTGAGAAACCTTGGAAGGACCTAGCACTGTCTACTGGAAGCATTTGAATGACTGATTTTTTTGGTAACTGGCCAAACTAGATAAACATGGGAAACAATTTTAGACCAAGCCCGTATTATTTTTCCATTTTTCTTAAAAAAAAAAAAAAAAAAAAAAAAAAAAAAAAGCAAGCAACAGCAATTCAGTTGTATTATTCTGTCTGAAAAAAAAAAAAAAAAAAAAAAAAAAATTTTCTTTCACTATCACTTTGTTTTAACTTAAGATTAAAAAGATAAATTGTGTGAAATATTTGTCTATTATTTGCAAAAGGAAAAACTAGAAAGTGTGACTGGTAAAATGTTAGAGTAGGACATCATTACATGTGTTAAACCCAGTGACCAGCCATTTAGTTTAAATTATTTATTTTCAAAAGTATCTGCTCAGCTTTACTATGGATCTCCTGTCAACCTACAACCCCCTGAGAGCGATAAAAGTAGGCTAACATATGATCTAGATCTCCTGCCCATGCTCCACTGGAACTGGCTCCCTCTGGCTAGACAGGCAGCTGTATCGGTGTTGTAACTTTGGAAAACACAACTGTGACTTCCTTCCAAGTCTAGTTTTAGATATGTACCTCAAACAAATGCTCCTCTGTTTAGACACAACATAGATTATGTAGTTAACAAGTATTTATAAATACTAACAGTTATTTTCTGTGGTATAACAAGATAGCCAACTATGACACAATTAGAATACATTGGCCCAGAGTTAAAGAGAAACAACTGGATCTCACTGATTTGCAACTGAAACAGGAAACATCTGTAATTTATGGGCACTGAAGATGTCAAGAATGACTCCCAGTGTAGTCTAAGAGTAGCATAGTATATGCAGAATGTTAAACATTTAAGCATCACTCATAACACAAACCCCACTTCGTACTGTTATCTGCATTTTACATTATTCATAACTGTTTAATAAACATTTTACAAAATTAGGGATTTAATTAAATAATCCAAAAGAAAATACTTCCAGTCTGTTTATCAAGATATAATACCCCAGAAACACACATGCAGGTTGGAAGTGATCTCCATGGGTTGAACTACTTTTTCAGAGCAGATCCAACTAAAGCAGGCTGCTAAACATCCTGTCCAGACATGTTTTGCCACAGTCTCTGTAAGAAGGCTCCTCCAGTGTTCTAACACCCTCAAAACATAATGTTTTTCCAACATATCAAGTTGGGATTTTCTCTGTTAAACCTCACGTCCACTACCTATCATCCTTCCACTGTACACTTCTGAGAAGTGTGGCTTCTCTTCTCATGTGGTATTTATTTTAAAAATACTAAGGTTATTTAAGAGGTAATTCATATAACTATGTAATCATGTTATACAGAAATATCTTTCACCTGATGCAAAGTACTATCCACATTGAAGGAAGAGATCTTGAGAAAAAAACATGTGTCATAGTCTCTTGAACTAGGATCACTATTTTAACAGTACCTGTAAGCCTGGAATTCCTTGTCTTCCTTTTTCTCCTTTCAGTCCCTTAAGAAAAGAAGAGCATTGGGGGGAAAAAAATAATAATCCATGAGACTTAATTGGACTGTCAAAAATACCACAAAAGGTAAACTCTCAGGTCTCCTCCTAAACCAGGCCAAATCAATCTGAAAAGTTATTTGTTACGAGTTCAGAGCAGATACTGTGCACAAGGATAAAATTTCTACTCTGAACACAGGGGAGCCGTGTTAGGATCCGTGTGATACTCTTCTTGTAGGTATTTCCATGACTTTCAGATAACAAGAAGGAAAACCTCACTTACTATAATACAGTAGGCAGACAGAGGCCAAGTGGCAACAGTCTGACTACAAGCATTTATTTGACCCCACAGTGCCTGGGGTGTGCAGGAGCACAACCCATCCCAGAACAGTGCTTGGTTGTGTCTCAGGCCCCTGGGACAGCAGCACAACCCACATCCCTGATCCTGCTTTTCTAGCAGGACTACAGACTCTGCACCAAACATCAATAGCTTGCTCAGCCTCAGAAACACAACTGGGAATTCATACTGGGTATTCTGGGGAGTTTTCCTTGAAGAAGAGTTAGGGCTCACTCCTGCTATTCAAGCAAACCTGTGGAGCTTCATATTACAAAATGTGCTTCTGAGTTAATATCTAAGACTTGTCTTAAGTGTGTTGACAGATAACTTCATTAGAAACAAAGCTGACATACCTGGATACCATTTTCACCTTGGTTTCCTTTGTCCCCCTGTAAAATAGTAGAAGAAAAGTCCCTAATGTAGGATGATTCATCTCAAAGATATGCAGTCTGTGTTTTAAAAGAGTAAATACCAGAAAAGCATAGCTTTTTTAAATTTAGTTTAATTTTATTTATTTATTTACAAATCACTTTATCCCCATGAACATAAACACTGAGAAACGTACTGAAAATTTCAATAAGAAGGAAACCTGTCACAGGAAGAAATATCGAAAAGTGGAAACTCACATACCAAGTGAAAATTAAAAAATAAAACATAATGAGGTAGCAAATCCAGCAGAATTTTATCCACTTGGTGTATGCAAGTGGAGAGAATGTAGTCAGGGAGTAGGACAATATTTTTGATGGGCTTAATTTCATCTGAATACTAAGCACTAAGTATGCTTGCCTTCGCCGTCAGAGAACAGAGTATCACTGATTTCTCTAACATGTAGCATAAACCCACTGAATACCGAAGTTACATGTGATGTACCAAAGGAAAAAATATATTTTTTTATCTGAAAAATCCCCTCACAACTACCATATCTAATCAAAATTGTGTAAGAATTAAGTTCCACTTTCACCCACTCCTTTTGACTTTCATTGATATTTACAGTAAATAAACATCAGTGGGATGATGAACAATCAGGTGGTGCAAACAGTACATCAAAGGTAGGTATCCAGGTTTATCAAGTTGTCTGAACACCATCTGAGCAACACTGGAGAGAAACTATTTATACCTCTGTCATTAGTTGGCATGAAATATATATTCCCAGAACATACCTATCTCTCTGCATTGACTGACTACAAAACTTAAAGTTATGGAAGATGGTTCCTGACCTAACTCTATCCTCTCAAATCAATGTGGCTTTGCTTAAATAGACATGAATCAAAATGCTGGGCCAAGAACATAGCAACTCATGAAACAAAACAGACTGGGGGTGAGAGAGGGTGAGAACGTGTAAAATACTTCATTTAATAAAGAAAATAATTAGGATGGAGGGTTTAAAATCTATTTGGTTGGCATTCAGTAACAGCCGAATTTGTGAGTTTGGTTTTTTTGAAAAAGAGAATGTTGATTGAATGCTAAACAGCAGTAAAAAGGGGACTTTGGCCTTGGCAAAGACTTTACTGATTGAAAATTCTAGAACATAAGAAGGTATTTATGCCAGCTGTATTTGGTTGCACTATATGTAAAAGTAAAATGTTTGGTTTGGTTTCAAGTTTTAAAATAAGTTACAGCTGAAAGGCTTCACTTTTACTGTCAGAAGCCCAAACTGCCCTTTTTCTCCTGAATAATTCAAGAATTTGTCATACTTATGACTTGTAACTACACTTAACCAGCAATATACATTTTGTCCTGTGTCTTCACATAAAATGAATAATGACTTTTGCAAAAGCCTCTTCAGTTTAACATTTAGGGAGGCTCCATATATTGTAACAAAATCTCCCTTCTTAAAATCAGTATTACTGTCTTGATACATACAGAATCATGAATCACACCATTATGTACTGTAAATCATAATTTCATTAACACCTATGTCATGGGGTTTTACGTTAACAATTTCTCCACTTTGGCCCTTCTCTCATCCCTATGGAGAATGATTGTTTTTCTATAGAACAGGCCTTCCAAAATATGCCAACTGTTCTTTAACAATAGTGATGTATTTAGAAAAAGGATTTTACTTGTAACAAAAGCACTTCCAATAAAAGATGTAATTAATGTAAAACTGGAAAAAATACTTACCTTTATACCCTGGGTACCAGGGATGCCTGGGTAGCCTGGTTCACCTGGAGCACCTGGTATTCCTAGTTCTCCCTGAGTAATACAATAGCTCTGTATCAGTGATGTGCTGTGTGTAAAAACATACATTGCATGCTTTCTCAAGGTCACAGTGTGCTCTGGCTATGATATTTTGAAATTTTATAACTGAGGATGAGCTCAATTACCTGAGGTTTGAACTTCATGAACATTAGATAAACAACACTGGCCTAAAATCTACTATAAAATTACTAAGAATAAGCCAGCAAAAGGATTCTGATGCAGTTTATGTTAACTGCTCTGTTATCTTGAAAGAAATTGCCATGGAAATCTTGAGAAATCAGTAAATCATGGAAAACTAAATCAATCCGTTCTTCAAGTAGAATATTTCAAGATTCATGTTTACCTTGGCTCCTGATAATCCTGGGTTTCCCTGTATTCCAGGTTCACCTTTATCACCCTGTGTGACAATATAAGAGGGAGGCTGATACATCAGTATGTTTTGTCACATGTGGTATGACTCCCAAACATAGGCACTACTGGGAAATGGACTTAAAGCCAGGCATGGGTAGTAAAATGAGAAATTGTGCTCCCTTACACGAAACCTTATGTTGCAACTTTATCTCAGGAAAGATGAAATAATGATGACAAAATATGATCTGTCAGTCTCTGCTTCCTTCCCCACCTGCCAAATTTCTCTTGTCCATTCCTGCCATGTATAAATGTACTACCTTCGCATTTTCACCATCTTATTTTATTAAACACTGAGAATTCTCAGATCTGTCTGAAGCAAAGTATTTACTTATGTTTGGGGTTTTATTACAACCTATATAACTGAGCATATCTTCAGCATAAGAATTTTCATTAAAAATCTAAAAATTAGCTTATTAAGAATGATTCTATAAAAACAATCTTATATTCTGAATAAGAGATATACAAAAGCATCTTTTCACAAATGAAAAGCAAGCTATTTAAATTTTAGTCATTTCATAGGTATTCCAGCTTCTTGATCACAGCTAACCCTGACCACATTGACAAATGTGTTACCTTCAGTATACAATTTTAAACAAATATATATGTACTTTTGGATATAAAATATGAGTAGAAACAGAGCTAAATGTAAATACAAGGTTTGGGAAAAGGTTCCTATATTTCTAAATATTCTATAGGACATAAAATTCAGTGCTTAGCTGTCAAAACTTATCTTGGATTGATTTAAAGGTTACACTAACAGATCTGGATTTATATTATCTATTGTAGTTTCCAAGAGCACAGGGCAAATTAATTGTTGCTGTAGCTGCACTGCAATCAGTAACATAACATCTGAAATAAAGCTGGCACCTCTGGTGGAAAAAGCAGCAGTTAACAGTATTTAACACAATTAAAATATAAATAAATGTAACTGGCAGAAAATTCTGATGTATACTGAGAATTATCTGACTCCCAGTATAGCAGAACATTTTCCAGGACTGTGAAGCTGAAACAAAGTCTCACAACCATCTCTTCAATTGTTCCAAGCTTCATGGGACACCATTTACTGAGTTATATTAAGCTGAATTATCATATAAGGTAATACAGGGAAAATCTAACAGCTATTCACCAATACTCAATATACTAAAACATTCCTAAAAATCCTGGTGCTCTGACATCTATAAAGCAATCGTGTGTCAGTCACAAAAAAAATATTAATACTAACACTTACCTTGGGCCCAGGAGCTCCAGGTAGACCAAATGAGCCTTCTGGTCCCATCAAACCCTATTTATTTGTGAAAAAGGCAGAGGCACTTCTGTACAAAGCTAGAGTAATGGTTTCAGTACATTGTATACCTATTATTAGTAGTAACAGTGTAATATTTCTATAGTGAAATAAATACAACAGGAAATATAACATCTTTCATCACATTACTATACAGGCTTTTGCTCTGATACAGCACAGTGGATTATTTAGGCCTTCTGTGGCCTATGGTGCAACAGAAAAAAATATGTAGGAATAAAGCACATCACTGTCATTAAATAATCCCAAGAGAAAAAATTCTGCAACTCAAAACCCTGTCTGTATGGTCTAATCTTTAACATACCTTTAACCTGTCGCTAGCTGTAACTGAAAATGACACAATGTTTCTTAATTTCCATGTAGGGTTCCCCAAACTAGCAAAACTACAAATGACATTTCATAGTTTTTCTCCTTTCTGACTGTGTGTCCCTCACACGTCTCATCTCTTTTTGCAAACTTTGTGGAGCAGTTAAACTTTGGGGACACACTTTTGCCTCTTCTTCAGATCTCCAGAATTGACGTGTTCAATAGCTTCAGATTATGACACTCTAGCATATGTACAAAGCCACTGCATTGCCAAAACAGTCTCTTGGAGTCCTCTCATGGAAATATGCTGATAAAGGCATGGTTAGTTGCATTTGTTCCATGTGAGAGCTAAGGGTGTTACTACTCCAAATGGCTGGCTATCTTGATTTCTGTCTAAAGCTACTCTGAAGTATACATCAGAAAAACAATAATCTTTTAAAAAAGTCATGCTTTCCAGGAAGGAATTCCCATTTGTAGTATTTTCCACATCTGGTGTTAATATATGTCTTCCTCAGCACTTCATCTCACTTCTCTGACTCAAGAACAGCATGTGTCAATAAAAGCAATATATTACTATTGTTTTATTTGGACTAGCGTATATACTCTGAAATAGGATCTGTTATAAGACTGTACTTAAGGCACAGCATAAAATAAAAGCATAATAGCACATAAAGTCTAACAATTAAATAAGACCTGTAAATATAACTTGGCAGAGATTGTTTTGTCAATTATTATAACTGAAGGTATTTTTAAAAACTACTGTTATTATTCTTACACAATTTTTGCTTTCATATAGACAAAAGACAACCCCCCTTCCATTTAGTACTAAATGTTAGAAACTATTCCGTTTCAAGACATTGTCTCAGACCTCCTACAAAAGTTATATATGGTCAAAACCAAACATACGTCTGCAGTCATTTCTTGCACAGATTTCACCAATAAACTTGTTTTCTTTGCTGAAAGTAGGATGGCTTTGGTTTTGCAAATTCAAAAGAAAATTCAGAATATTTCAAACAAGAAGTAATCTTTTGTTGCCATAGTTTTCAGCACTTCATCAAATTCCCAGTATTTCACTTATGCTTTACTGTTAACTGAGGCAGCACAGATTAACTCAGGTTTCTTTCCTAAGAAAGTACCGGTCACCAAAACTTTCCACCATTAAGCAAAGCAACTTGCTCTTTAGGCTACAAACAGAGGTCTGTGAACACAAATAAATGGTATCAATCACCACACTAAAACCTGAGGAACTGCTTCAAATTTTCCTCAGTGGCAGACTTCTACTGTGCAGTCAATTGCTCATAAAAATTCTTCTATTAAACTTCAATTTCTCTCAAATAATTAACAATATCACACGTCAAATAATTTCCAACACTTTCCTGAATTCTAAAGAGAGCATATGTTTGCTCCAACTTAATAGAAAATCAGACATCTGATCACAGATGATCCAGTTGATCTAGTGTAATCCAGTATCTGGTAAATAAAGGTTTATCCCATTTCTTTTCTAATTTTGTAATAGAAATTACTAATTCCTCTCCACATGAAGTGAAGTTCATGTGGTCTGCTTCCTCTCATTAAGGCTGTCTTAATTCACTTGCACATCAGGTTTTCTTCACTTTTCTTCTTTTTATTTAGATAGCAAAATGAGGTTTTACCAATTAGGCTTTTTAAATGAAATTTCATGTTATATATTGATCTGCTTATATCCAAAATTCAGCTCTCTTCACTGTGTGACCTTTTCTGCGTTCCTTGAAGGCTACCTTCTTTATTTCATTAAAAAACAGTGTAAGTATTATTTTCTTCTCCTCAGATTCCTTTTCTGTGCTCATTACTAGCACATTAATCAGTAGAAGAAAGCAAGCTCCAGTTTGGGGAAGGATAGTGGGAAGCATTGAGAAGTGTAACTGGGGAATTTCTGTCTCCTTTCACGTTGCTACCTCAGTGCAGCCCTTTGTTCCAAGTTACGTGATGTGCAGAGCACCTACCATCTACCACACTAGTATCACTTCTAGTTTATGCCCACACAAGTCCTTGGATTATAAAAGTGATGCTAAATGTTCATCATAAATGTCCCTCATTCATTCTATCTTACCAAAGTGGAATTACTATTTGTCCAGAATAGTTTTGTTGGCTTTTTTTTCCAAATGTGATATGTGTATATATCAAGCACACACTAGAGAAGGCAAATCAGACAGTACATTTAGTATAACTGAAAGTCAGACATCCATCTGCAGGAAAGGCAGAAATAAACCCCAGTTGTCCCAGATTCCTTTCCTGCCCTTTAATTACTAGGCCATATTTAAAGTGTTGCATTAAAAAAATTACAGGAAGACAACTGCATGAAATTAGTACAATGCTATATAGGAAAGGCTTGAGAACACCATCTGAAAGCTATGGCATGTGAAATTAAAAGAGAAGATCATATCCTGAATGAAAATAAAGTACAATTAAAGGACATAAAAAGTAACATTACTTCCCCATTTTCTGAGCTGACACTATGTGGCAGATAAATTAATAAATTACTGATGTTGGCAATGTAATAGGGATAGTTATTATTGAAGAAAAACATGTTACTGAAGAATTTTCCCAAGGTATTAATAGACCATCCACAACCTTTCCATCTGTTTTTTCTGGAACAAACCTACTCAGTGTGACTAATACAAGGAAAATCCACCATGTTTTCTGGTCAAAATTCCCTAATGTCTTATAACCTATTCAAATATTCCAAGCATCAATTTTCTGTTCATTTTATCAGGTGACAAAAGATATATTAAATGAGTTGATGGGGAAAAAAGTAAATTAATTTTGAGTATATCAGGAACCAGATGTTATTTATCTAGATAAAATTTGACAAAATCACAGTAGGTGAGTTAACTTGAGTAAATATGCACACTTTGGAATCCCACAGGGCTCTATTATAGCTGGCATTTTGTTCAATTTTGCTCAGAAAAAAATTTCCAGCATTAGCAATAACAATTATTAGAGGCACATGTGGAAGACCAACTGTGCATATGTTAACTAGGAGTAGGAATGCTGACCACACCACACAGCTTGACACCATCAGCAAACTTGCTGAGAGTGCCTCAATCCCACTGTCCATGTCACCAACAAAGACGTTAAACAGCACTGGTCCCAATAGCAACTCCTGACAAACACCATTCATCGCTGGTCTTCATTAGACATCTAGCCATTGACTGCAACTCCAAGTGCAACCATCCAGCCAATTCCCTATCCACTGAGTCTCTCCAATTTAGAGACAAGGATGTTGTGCAGGACAGTATCAAACGCTGCACAAAGTCCCAGTAGATGAGAACAGTTTACAATACAATACAATAAACCAGGTTGGAAGAGACCTTCAAGATCATCGCGTCCAACCTATCAACCAATCCAACCCACCCAAACAACTAGATCATGGCACCAAGCACCCCATCAAGTCTCCTCCTGAACACCTCCAATGATGTTTCTTTCCCATAAGCCCCAACATATTTTATATCAGGTCTGCCCTTTTGGCAACATTAACTAGGATTTTAGAGAGGTTCAGCAAGAAAGACAGCAGATGAAAACATCCACAGTGAGATCCTTGGCATCCTCTTTCTTCAAGGTTCCCATCATCCACCAAAATAAGAAGCAAGGTATTTACTTGAGTACTTTCAAAATAAATTCAAAATTAATTCATTCAGAGAGTAAACAGACAAATATGTTTGTTAGATTTGTTTATCAAATATGCAGTCAGGAAATCATAAATTTTAAAAGAAAAGCGGGTACATAATATTTTGGGGTGAATTCAGAGATTAGACTTAGTCTGATCATATCTGCCAACCTGGAAAAGCTACATTGCTACCATATTTGCCCCTGCTTGTTTCCTTATTACAAGTAGCAAATGACAGCATTTTGAAAACTTACAGTATCCCCTGGTAACCCTTTTGCTCCCGGTTGGCCTGGTGGTCCAACTTCACCCTACATGTTTTATGTAAAAAGAAGAATTCCATGATTAATATAGTTACTAACACATGTAATTTTTACATAAAAAGAAGAATTCCATGATTAATATAGTTACTAACAAATCCATAGTTATTTTAAAAAATGTTAACTATTCTTTAATTATGCAGATGTAGTCAATCAGGATTATTTTGCAAAAATCATAGAAGTGTTTAGTGGCAGCAAGGTCCTCCCTTGATCTGTGAGGGTAGGGACGGCCAGGCTCTATCTCCACAGATAAGGTATTTTACCAGCAGGCAGACAGCAAGAGCAAAAAGGCCCCTTCGCTGGGTGAGAGATGACATCCTGAATATTCATGGTTCTGCCCAATGTAAACTTAAAGATAACACAATAACCCATTTCTACTCATCCTAACATACTGATCTCTTGATGCTCTATTTTTGCTAAGGAAAGGTACTGAGTCCTATTGTTCCTACCTTTGGCCTAACATTGTTTGCTTTTTCTTTCAAATTTCACACAACTAAATCCTCCAAAATTTTTATATGCTCCATAAATTTTGTTAAATCACACTTAAACCCACATATAAAATGAAAATTTGAGAACATAACATGCTTTAACTATTCTTTCTTGTGACACAATACCCGAATTCCCCCTTGTTTTTATAACCCAAAATGAAAATGTCTTTTGTGCTATAATTGATTTTGACCCTTTTACTATTTATCATAATTACTTAACAATGACAGCCTGGTGAGTTACCATATAAATCC
This sequence comes from Picus viridis, assembly GCA_033816785.1. NCBI lineage: Eukaryota > Metazoa > Chordata > Aves > Piciformes > Picidae > Picus > Picus viridis. The sequence goes on along the minus strand of CM066576.1, from coordinate 21,614,904 downwards.
ATGTGAACATATTCCCTAATCACACAACAATTAAGCGACCCTGATATCCAGTCCTAATTCAGATGTTTTCTGGTGACATTCTTGTGCAATCAGCCTCTGACCGATGCTTTTGATCTCAGATTATCATGACAGTCATTGTGATCAACGTTAGGTAGGTCTGCTGACTTTCAGTTTCATGGGTACTGCTGTTTGACTCATCCTCTTGATTCTTGAGCTGTCTTCTGGGGAGCTAATTGCATTACTAAGTTGCAAAATTGATGTTTCCTGGTCATGACATGGGTTGACTTTTCCTTGCTGGTATCACTAAAGCCTGTAGGTGATAAAATATGTGTCCCATTCCAAGACTTTTTCTTTTCCTAGACTAAACCACTGTGTAATGTATCAAAAATTGCCCCCCTTTTTTATTTCTTTTTTTATAAAGCCAGACAGAAAATCTTTACTGATTATAGGAAGTCTTCCATAATTGTGGGAGATGACGTATCTTGTTCATTGCTGATGTTATTTTATACTTGGTAGAGTAAGAACACCTGAGGAAAAGTACTTTAGTTCAAATCTGCAACAGGGTATTTAAGCCCAAGTGGAGCAATGACACAGGCTATAGAGCACTTTTACTTGTTTCCCAAACAAGGTACTTTACACATCAATTCTTAATGCTGTCTTTATCCAAGTCCTTAGTGGTCAGTGGATTCAAAAGAATTTTTCCTTCTCCTTCACATTTTACATCTCTGAATACCAGTATTGTTCTGCAGCATGAGTTAGTTCAGAAGTGCAATTGCAGTCTACTTTAAATGATCACCAACCTATCAATAGCTTCCAACTCTTATCTTTGTACTCATTAGTGCTATAATAAACTGGTGAGATTTGTTTTTAGTAGTTTAAAACAGGGTTGGATTTCATGTTCTTGTAACAGACACTGTGATTCTGTACAACTGCAGATTTCCCATGTTCAATAGAAGCTAAGACCCAGAGCTGCAGCCAAGCATGTGCTGGCTGCCTTTGACAGCCTGTCTGCTGGTCAGGGTGTTAAACATTCTTTAATTATGCAGATGTAGTCAATCAGAATTATTTTGCAAGGTATTAGGTATTATAAAACTAACTTTGTTAATTTTAAATTATGTATTCTTTCTAGGATAGTTGACATAAAATCTAATTAGAGATTTTCAAACATGCCAGAAAGAATTTGGAGCATACCTCCATCCATTTGCAGCATAACCTGATGTTCTAAATCATCCTGACTGTAAAAAACCCTCTTCTAGCACAGGCTGAACACTTACTTTTGAATAGGCATAGAGAAGCACAGTGTTTTGAACTATTAACAATACCTTTTGTCCTTTTGCTCCTTGATTTCCAGGGATTCCAGGAATTCCCTGAGAGGAAAAAAAGAAACCTTGTAAATATATGGAATAGTTTCTCCAGAAAATAATATATAACCCTCTGCTTTATGTCCTCATAAATCTACCATTTGTCATTTGATTAGGGTTCAAAATATGGGCAGGAAATAGACAAATTTTTAAATGTATAAGAGAAAAGAGCTTCATCTGGAAACATGCAAACTATTTCACCTGGGGGATACAGTGAAATACTAACATTCAGTCACCCCACAGTGCTTTCCTGCCAGGAGTCCATGCCTGTTGCTGAGCAGGCTCACATGCTCCTTGTAGCCCACCAAGGGCTGCACCACTGTACTTGAAAACTCTGACAATGGGAAAGAAATCACTTTTCATTAGCTGTAAGATTTCCCACATAAGACAGAGCAAAATTCCTGGTGAACAGCACCATGACTATTACAAATTCTACTTTTCAATCTCAGACATAGTGACTGTAACAGAATACAAGAGATAGCTATAATTATATTTGATGTATTCTAGCTTCCACCTCCATAAACACTTGAAAATCTCTGTCATTTCTTTAGCATCACTGCTCATTCAATTCTGCAGTATATCTCACTGTTTTCATTGAGTGAATATTTAACTAAACGTACTTGAGTTTTAAAACAAAACTCCACATATACCCAAACCTGTAACTCAGATTCAGTTAATCTATTTCTTTCCCTCAAATAAAACTACTCAAACTTATCAGACACTGTTCTGACTGTGTACCATCATTGACTTGTACATCATTAATCAGTACTTGTATCATCATTAATCTGCAGTAAGAATTTGTCTTACAGACTTTAAATTTTAATATAATATTGAAATTAAATATGTTGCAGTGCAAACAAGAGGGCCATTCTAGACAGCACTGAAACAAATGCGTTCCGTGGGAAAAACAAATAATATGAATGTAACAACCAGGAATAACTTTATCGTTTCCATATGGATTACATCTGTGCAACTGGGTTGGAAAAGACAGTTCCATTGTTTTGCAGTTTACACCCAGCTTCCAGTAAATAATGACCCCATCAAGCAGAAACAGTTCAAGGGACCTGAGTTAATAATGACATCCTGAGCATTTCACAGGTCATCAGCATTCCAGCATACCTATCATTAGCAGAAGAGATCAAAGAATATAATAAAGAGAACTGGAAAGCCATACTTCATTCTGAGACTTCTACTTAGACTGTGAAGCATAACTTTTCCCGCTAACTTTTTTGTGAAAGCCATCTTAGTCTTTTGCACAAATAAGGCGATAGGAAATAGGGTGTATTTATCACCACATTTGGAAATTTCCAAACCTGTGCATGGGTTCTTAGTATTATTACTCAACAGTTAATTCTTATGGCTGTAAAATACAAAACTAAATTATAAATATCTGTAATACAAGACAGAATTTCATATATGCCGAAAAAAAAACTCACACAAAATTTTCTTACTGAAAGGATGTAGCAAAGCTTTCCCTGGTTACGTTTCTACTCTACAGGCCTGAGAGAAGACGGTTCCACATACTTATCCAACACCACAAATGATTTACCATTATATCAGCGTGCCTAAAACACAATGTCCCACTGAGCTGTCCTGAAATTTCTTAGCTAAAATAAATTGCTGATACAAGACATTTAACATTACTTTTATATCAGTGGCAAAGAAGGCTAAAATTCAATGAACAATTGTAAAACTAAGTAATATTTCCTTTTCTTCTGATTGACTGCACTACTGAAGAACATGGAACTCAGGCTCTTATTTCAGTAAGAGCTTGTCCAGACACTTAAAATACTGTTACAGCTCATTGACATTCATTCAGCTGAGAATGAATCTATCATTTATGCTAATGTGAGTGATTCCCAGAGTACTTGAGAGAGAGAATTTCAGTTACTCTCCATGTGTCAATTGGCACAGAAGAAGAAGCAGTGGCTAACTTGGTGCAAAGAATGCGATTTTTGCATGTGTTATTCTTCTGTATAGCTTCCACATATGAGTAATTAAAAAGACTAAATTCCATAGGATCAGCTCCAGCATGCCTAAAAAATTAAATTTGGTTTCTTTCTCATTATCTGTTCCAAATCTACTGCTTCCTTTTACATGGATAACCTCTTAAAATATACCTCTTAAAATTATTTGCACTGTCCCAGAAGACAAGGTTAAAAAGTAGTTTAAATATCCTGCGTTTCTTCCCTAACTTTTAGGTGAAAAGCCAAACCAAGGCTTGAAAATGTGTCCTGCCCCTAAAAAGATGTTTCACATGCAGTACAAATCCTCAAAATAAAAGCTTTTCTTTTTCTTCAATTTTTTACACCATGAGTAGTAAGGCACTTTTAGTAGGAAGTTATGTTTAATAGGGTGACGTAAGACTAACTAAACTATCAAAGAAAACTTCCTTTAATTATCAGAGAATGTATTCTTACATTAAAGCATACGGTGAAGCAACTACTTATACTCTATTCATAAGATAAATTTGAACATTTTTGAGGAGAATATCGTAACTAAATTTATCACAAATGCCTGTGTTTAATCAAAATTTAATACACAACAGATTCATCATGCGCTTTTTCTGCCACTAAGGGAAATACAATGATTGGAACTAGTACAGATGGGGAAACTGCCACCCACCAGGCTTAATGGAATCAATGCTACGGAATAATTCATGATTCACTGGCCTTCAAATAAAAAAAAAAAAACAAAACCAAAAAAAGCCTTTGGGAATGTCCTTTGCAAATGTATCAAGGAAGATTTTGCTTATATGAAGAAAAAGAGGTTGTACTTATTTTGTCTTTCTATAAAACTTATTTTACATAGTTTCTATTTATCATATATGTAATTGTAATAGCTATATATTACCTGTAAAGCATACTATAACATTTCCATCTATTTCTGTCCTTACATGAGTTGGAGCACCTTACACTTCTAAACAGTTAATCTATTCCCCTTCTCCTTTTACATCAAATTTCTTGTAAGGTTTATTCAGTCTTTCTTCATATTTCAAAATTAAGTTAATTGAGTTATCACTGCCTCAGTTCTTCCAGAATCATCAGTCTGACTTTCACACTTACCTTCACTTCATTGAAATGCCTTTCTCTGAAATGTTCCCTTAAATGGGAAGTCTTCCCTTACCCTTTAAAAGCCTGTAACATTATTTGAGCCTTAATCAGCAAGTACTATAATCACATGAGATTTAAAGTCAGAAAGTAAACCTAATTCCTTGGTTTAAAATCCTGTCTACTCCAAAGATTCTCAACTGCAACTTTGCTGATGAAACTCTGCCTGAAAACTAAAGTGATCATGTATCAGTCTGGCAGCTAACCAAGATTTTGCATTTATTGAGACACTGCTGTCTTTACCCTTTATTGCTCTGTCTATTTAAAAATTCTATCCTGCTTGTTTGTATATGCTTGCTTCACTGCTTGTTTGTATATGCTTAATGTGATAGGTTTACAGGCTCAGCTAGTAAAAGCATCTGACAAAGTCTTCACATCTTATAAGAATCACAAGAGACATGTAAGTGTATACTAGGATATCCAAAGGTAAAACCAAGTTACAGGTATGCTTTATTTGCAAGAAATAGCAATGCTTAGCCACAGGTCTCACGTCTTCGTCACAGAATGAAGCTTTTCTGGGTACGCAACTAAATCCCCTGATACAGTCTTCCTCAGATGCAGCCCCCACACCTTGGGCTTCAGCACACCCCAAAGCATGAATGTGTTTCTATTGTGGTAATGATCTTCAACAATGAAACTTACACAATTATGTATAAACATTCTATTTTACCACAGCTAGTAATTTAAATCAATCTTCCATTCTGTGATAATACCTGGCAGATACAATGGATTTAACTGTAAAAGGAACACGGTTTCACAATCCATGCAATATCTTTCTCGTAGCTTTCATTAATCATGAAGTGTCTCTTTCTGGTTTGGATTATATTAAACAGCCAGACTTTCTTCCATGCTGCCCCATGGTGCCTGAGACCTTATTTATAACAGATCAATTATATGTAAACATTTTTACTTAAGCCACAACTACATTTCTTAAAATATTTTTCTCATTTTTTCTATCTAGTATTATCAATAATTTGAATTTCCTTCATGCTTAACTTCATGTTTGCAAACAGAAGAAACCACGCATAAAAACTTTTTTCCAGAACAAAACACAAATTATTTTACTCCTAAAATGAGTATTTACTAGCCTATTCTATTCTCTATTTTCTGTTACTATCGTTAATATTCCCCATCTCTTCAGTGCCTGGAAAGACTTCAATCTTCACTGCTAACTGATAGAGCCCTAGTATGGAAAATCCTAGACTACAGGTAGTATTTCCATTATCATAAATTGTATGTCTTGAATATTTCCAAAAGCTTCTCTGTTATGAGCAAACTGTTTTGCAGTCACTTCCCCAAGAATGTGGAGAGAAGTTAAGTATGATTATCTTGTTATTTTATTTTCTTAGGTTAGGCATACAAAACTACAGTCTTTCAACACACTGCATTAAATAGGCTTGCTGAATACAGTACATCTGGACTTATTTTGTACTGATTCAAACAGTTGCTAAATGCTATCTAGGACAAAGTACTATGGATCCATTTTTAAACTATTCATTCTTGTTTTAACAGCAAGAAAAAAAATATATGAAATAACATACATTTCCTCTATTAAAATTACTGTGATTTTTAAAGTTTTGGAAAAAAGTGCACTTCCTGTTTAAACAGCAAGATCTTCTAAAAAAAAGGTAAATTGTATGGTAAGCACAGACCTTTTCTTTCAGAGGCTGTTATTTTGTAGGGAGGGAAAAATCTACCGGCTTCTCCCCTACTACTGCTGAATATTAGTAAATATTATGGTTTGGTTTATGGCTTCAGATAACATCTGCTTTCATTATTTTTTTCTCCTTTTTATGAGGATGGTAAGTGATATTACTTTGCTGTGGCTCTACCTTGTGTAAATTATACTGATTTTTAAAAATGAATCCATTGAGTGAGATTTAGAACTTTTTGTTAGAGGTGGTCACAGTCTAGGCTGTTGACCATTTACACAACCAAAACTGAAACTGTATCCACAACTGTCATTCATAACTCAGGCAGTGACAAAAGCCTCACATAAGACTCTCAGCAAGGCACTGAGAAACTGCAGAGTTTCAGTCCTACAAAGTGCACAGGTTTTTTTTAAGAAGTGGTAATTTTGACTCTACTCTTTCTTCAACGGGGCAACTGTTAATCGGGGTCAGCTGAAGAATCAGGTTTACAACAGATACAAGTCATGACTACCATTAAAAAGTTGTGGGTTTTCTAGTGTGCATGAGTTCTCTGAAATATGTTTCAACCAAATAGGACCTTCCAGTCTGAAAAATCTGCAGTACCGATTCTGGAAAGACATTAAAGGACATTAAATAAATCATAGCAATAGAACAAGATTCACAAAAAGGTATCTATCTACCCAGATGTTCCCATAATTCTTTTAAACACCTGAAAAATACAATTATTTATGTATTTCTGATCCTTACTTGAAAAGGTATTCCTGATGACACATGAGACAATTATTGGAGGTATGAGAAAAGAGTACAAGTCAAGCCTGGACATGAGGAAGAAGTTCTTCACCATGAGAGTGGTTGTAGTGGGTTGAGGCAGCCCCCTCCCCACCACAGGCAAAATGACGACTCCAACAAACAGATTGCAGAAGTGATGGAAAAGTTTAAATAGAAAAAAAGTGAAGGTGCACAAAAGAAACCAGAAACAGTGACAGAAGAAACCCCAAAACACACCCAGACGAACCCCATTCCCACCTGAGGGTGGGCCCAAGACCCCCAGGGCTGTTCTCCCCCCCCACTGCTAGGCTAGTCTCAGCTGGCCAGGCCTGAGACCGCCCATCCCCCTGGCCTTGGGCCTAGCCAGGCCCAAGGCCGGGAGACGTCTCCCCCAGTTACCGGGCGCCGGCGAGGGAAGAAAAAGAGAAAGAGGCGGACCCCACGCAAGACCTTATAGCGGTGCAGGGGATTGTGGTAGGAGATACACGGTTTTCCTGTGTCCACCCACTGGGCTGGACTTCTGGACACAGGAAGTGTGCCATGCAGCATAAGGGCACCCAGCCCAAACCACCACAGTGGTGAAGCCCTGGAATGGGTTGTCCAGGGAGGTGGTTGAGGCCCCATCCCTGAAGGTGTTTAAGACCAGGCAGGATGAGGTTCTGGCCAGCCTGATCTAGTGTGAGGTGTCCCTGCCCATGGCAGGGGGATTGGAACTAGATGATCCCTATGGTCCCTTCCAACACTGACTGATTCTGTGATTCTAAGCCATAATTTCAACAAAATACAACAGTCAAGATACTTTTAAAAAGACTGCAGCAAATGCTTGATCATCCTAATAGAATGGAAGACAAAAACCCAATTTGGAAAATGGATAAAACTTTCTACTGAGGGAAGTAGCATAACTTACTGAAAAGAAATTTACTGAAGCTGCATCTGCTACTACTGAGTAATTGGAACTAACGATAAAGAAAAATGGGCTAAATACAAAGAAATATTCCCACAGACATAATGAGCATCCACCAGACTAGCACAACAGCAGCTTTAAATTAAACACAGGAAAGGAAAAAGCATTACTGAGATCTTTGCAGTTACAAGACCAGAGTTTGCAAACTCTATTTTTTTTTTTTGGCACTTCACTTTTGAAAAGTAAAACACACACGTACGTTAACTGTGGAACACACTGACCCCTGTTGCATTGCCAACAACACAGACCTTGGAAAACAGTAATTGGAGAGCTGGAAATACTAATAGAAAATGAAAACTGTGTGTACCCTGCCACAGGCTGAAACTGGTGTCACTATTTCCTGTAAATACCCTGCGAAATAACATGAGACTTGTCAGATCTGTGTGGATCCAAAGGTAGCCAGACAAACCCAAGCCCCCAGCCCTGCAGATGACACAGTGATGCTCTCCCTCTGCCAGCCCTATAGTCTGTGCAAGCCAAAATCCAATCTAAAAAGTTTACACTGACTTCTACCAGCAGACAAACTGACCCACTCACACATCCACACACTGATATTCAAGCAGTTACATGCCTTCAAAATATTTTAAAACTTCTCCACTAATTAAATCATGGAGAAAAGCTTACACACAACTTGAACACCTTGTGCACATAACAGAGGGCATGCTGAGGGTGGCAGAGCTTCCTCCAAGGGTGCTGACTGGTGCTCTGCTCTTTGCACCCCAAATGCCTGGCAGTTGGACACTATAAGCATTGCAGCTCTGTTCACACAGGTCACATTGATGCAGAAGAACGGAGTTTTCAGCCATCTCCCTCTCCTGCAGTAAGGAAGGACCTACTTGGTTAAATTAGAAGTGAGCAGGTTTAACAACAAATCATGCATTTTTTCCATATGGTACATACAGTGAAATTTGTCACAGGATGTAGCAAATGAAAACAGCAAAACTGTGTTCCAAAAAGGACTGTAAAGTTACTAGAAAATTGGTCCATTGCTGGCTATTAAGTAGGATGGATCAGCATGCATTTTTGGCTAAGGAAGTCCCAAAAGCTCTGACAGACAGGATATAGCAGTAAGCAACATGCAAAAAAAAAATTCTACATGCTCCTATCCATTGTCAAAGAAAAAGTCCTGTGACAATTCCTTCAGTCCAAGTCTTTCTGGCAGTTCTTATCTGTTTAAGAAATAGCTAAGAAAAGTTGGTATAGAAACTAGAATCAAATCTTTTCAGAGCACAAAGAAGGAAAAGCACACCTTGTCTCACACAGAAATCACTAAGCCTATATTTAATTACTAAAACCAATTACTACAGCAAAAACTAATTTGCACAGTAAGAGTCAAAGATTGTTTCTGTAATACCTTAATATTTCCATAGTACACTTCTTTATTCTGAATCTTAGTGGATCTAATAGCTTTGATTTTTATGACCGTGTATTCTATATGGGTCCAATATAAGTAGAAAGTGTCAAAATCCTAAAATAATTTTTTTTAAGCTTGATTTAAGACCAGGATCTCATAAACACTGTGTTCCTACTATTTAATGTGTGATATGTAATCTTAGAACAATGGCCAAGCAGACATACATGGTATTTTTAAATTACCTATCCGAAAATAAACTCAAACGCTTGCCATAACACACATCGTAACAAAAATTTCCAATACAACGTGTGGCTAAGGTGAAAAAACAAGTGGCTTTTTATCATTTGGGTTATTTTTCAGTTTGGCATGCAGGAATCTTATACATTAGCAGAAACATTAATTGCACCTTACAAATGGATTTGAATTCATTCTGACTAAAGATTTAGTTTATTGTTTTATTATGGGTGGGAAGTCACCCTGCACTCAAGCAAGACTTTTCATAGGTTTAATTCACTGTGATTTTAATATGTAAAGATTATAAACATAAAAACGCTGCACCAAATTGCTAGCACTCCATCTACTTGAGCAATCAAGACTTGAGTACCAGCTTCTCAATTGCAGGCTTGAAGTTATTTAACTGGACAGGAACTATCTCACCACTTCCTGAGTAGAGGAGTAGAGGTAAACCAACTACAAAACTAACCTTATCACCTTCTTTATAGCAAAAATACTGAGCATAAGCAATACTAACATGGTTCATCTGGACCAAATATTTTCAAAAGGGTTTTTAAGGCTCACAAATACTAGAGATCTCTCTTAACTTCACTATATCATTTTCTTTTTCTACCTTACACAGTATGTGACAATCTATCTTGAACAATTTGCATGACTGAGTATGCTGCACAAAAATAATACAATGCTATTGCTCATGAAGGACACATGGAAAAAAGCACAAGAAACCAGTTAGTCTGACAGCCCACCTACCATTTGAACACAAAAATCAAAAAAAGGACCATGCTATAATTTGCTTCTTTTACTCTTTCACATTTTCTGAAAGGGTTTAATCCAACTAACTTCAACTAATCTAAAAATCTAAAGTATCTAATCCAATTAAAAAGAAGAGAACTTCAGAAGAAAACTACCCCTCCTACTTGAAACAAGTATTTCACAATAGGAAACATACAAGTTTCCTATCAGAGCAGAACCACAAGACAGAGAAAGACTAAATATGTCTACTATGTGAGGTGAAATTAAAACCATTCTTGATTATTATCAGAGTATAGACTGTAGACTAGATGCTCAGATGCAGCACTGAGTTACAGATAGATTGCTTCCTTTCTCCACACTTACCACAGCTCTCAAAGAGGATGTAACTCAGACTTTCTGAGGACACAGGTACAAATCTTTGCTACTAAAAAGATTTTAAGTTCTGTTAGCATAGATGCTAGAAAGAGGTATTTTATATCCTACCTCTGTAATATGTGAGAGCAAAAAATGAGCATAGACAAATACACAAATAATAAACCTGGCATTGCTGCAAAATGTTTAAACAAAGGGGGGAAATATATCTTGCATATTACTTACTTGTAACTCCTCTGCCATTATCCACAAAGGGGATGCTTATTCCAAATTGCTGTCAAATATTGCTCCTTTGCAAAATACCTTTTTTAATTTTTTTGCTCTTTCTTCCCAATAAACTGCAAAAATGTTACTTCAGTGATTTCAAATATGTTGTTGTATCATATTTTGGTTAAAAGGTGATGCGCATATGACTAAATCAGGCCAAAATAAAGTAATGGTACTACCCAATAGGCTAGCACCCAATAGGGATTGTTGAGTACTTCATCTGTCAATTCATTCAAACTAGTAAGCATTTCACTATACATATTTTTTATGTGTGTGATCCTAAGCATAACATTTCCAAGCAATATACAAAATTAATTTTGTTAAAGACGTAATTTCCAATGTATTACCCCAAATAATGTGAATGAGTTCTTATTTAAATATCACATGTCCAAGAAAGTGAATCTTAATCACTTACAGCGTATCTATTTTACACCAGCATAAGTTTCAGGCCCTTGAGTGGATATCCTCTTCACAGGCTGAATTAACCCATTATGGCTGGAAAGTACTGGATCAGCTCAAACTCCACTAAATGCTTCAGCATAATGCATGATTTAGTAAACTTGCAGGGAAAGCAAAGAATTATTAAAGAACTTTAAGCTTTCAGACTCAGATCAGCTACCCAGACAGAGCCAAACTGGATTCACACATGGACTACATGGTTTTAATTCTTGAAGTCAGTTCAGCAACCAATTACATTTTAAACTGAGATTTGAGAGTAAAGAATTTTCTGATAAAGAATACAAGATCGGTTTACAGTTGTGTGGATTTCCCCTTCAACTCCCAAAAAATTCCACTTGATCAAATTCAGTAAAATTTTAGAACGTTTTTTTTTTTCAATCTAAGCAGTAGCACGTTAGCTAATATACTTGAAAAGCATGTGCACATCATTTGCTCAAAATAACATTAAACAATCAGAATTGCTTCTGATAGTTAAACTGACTTTTCCCCACTTAAATAATTGTATAGTAAATACCGACAATCCATCTCAATATAAAGGCTCACTGCAATAGTGATACTAAGAAAATCTAGTTCCTGATGCTCAGAAAAAAGATAGTGACGTTTGTAAGCATGCACATGCTGTGTTCATAACTGACATGAAGGTCTCCAATCCACTACTTGTACAAGCATTTAAATAGGAAAACATTTCTATGTGGTTTTGAGTAGCATTAACACTAGAGGGGATATGTACTCTGTACTGTACACTCATATTGCCAAGCTAACTCACTCTTAGTTTCATACCAGATCTCTAGACTCCATCACAGCCAAGCTGAGAACTTCACAGCTGAGGGCTGAAATTGAAGTATGAAGTGAAAATTATTATTTCCTCAGTGGCAAAAAACACAGGTGAAACAATGTGTGTCACAGCTCTTACTCTACAGACAGTATAAGCTTATGCCAAAGCACTTCATCTGGGAATTAAAGCTTATTTTCCTGTACAGATAACTAATAAGTATAGTATCAAGTTTAAAGACTCTACATGAAAATTTCCCATAAATTCCCAAAATTATATTAATGCAGAGAAGAAATTACACTCTCCAGGAGAGATTGTGGTTTTGTGTATAAACAGGACTAGTTCATTAGAATCACTCATAGAGTACAAAGAAATAAGTACTACCACTAATTTTGTGCTTAGAGAACAGTTACTGCACTCTAACAAAACTGCACCTTCAAGTTTGTGCTGCAGGACAATCCTTTCAGAATCACAGTTTTAACAGATTTTTAAATTTATACAAGTTTCTCAAATTATTAAGAGATGTTTTAAAAAATCACAAGCATCTGTTTATGATAATACAGCTCAGCAAGTCAGTGGGGAGATTTTAAATTCATGCAATGTATTGGTCAGAGGTTATTTCCATCATTATGTTTACAAACCAGCTGCAATGAAGGAGGAATACTCATGTGTAACTTCTACCAGCACATGAATTAGTAAAAGAAATGCCAGTGTAGCACAAACTGTCACTACAGCATAAAAGAATAGAACAAACTTCTGTGAGTACTGTTTATAACTATTTATAATACACACCATTCATGTCCATAATAGGCTTAGACCTACAGCTCCTTTTGTATTTCCTTACATCTTTGAAGGAATGAGATTTATGTTACCTTCACTAACACTGCACCTATGATAGTCTCAAAGAAATGGCATCAAGGTATGCCACTTTTTCTCCACTTGATTTTCCAGAGTTACCAAATTTCAAATGGTACTAACTGGAAAAACAAACAAACAAAACCACACACACACACACAAATCCACCAACTTTCCTGTCTCTTTAGACACAATAGAAATAGTTACAATATAATTATAGGAAATTAACATAATTTGTGTAATTGCATAGTCTCTGAAGATGAAATTTAAAAATTGGAAATCATGAGGAACAGACAGAAAGTCAGAATTAGATGGGAGAGAGCTGTTAGTTTTACAGCTTAGAAAAGCAGTCATTACCTTCAAAGCAGCATTAGGTCAGTGGGTCCAAGTTTATTACAGCATTTATTGTGGCCCTGCTCCAGAATGAATTCAGTGGGACTATTTCCACTGACTTCAACATCCTTGGATCTCCAACTACGCTATCATGTCCTATATCATTTTTGTCAACTGGGAATTATAGAGCAGCTCAGACTAGTTTGCCTGAAGTTTCAGAAGCCTCTAGTTAACTGGATGTTTTACCACACTATTCTTATCTTCTTAACAGCAATTAACGCTGCTGAAAATGTAGTAGGAAATTATTCTAATTAAAAAACTTGTCAGCTAGAATGAAGAAGAAAATCCAGGTTGCAAATAAAGTCTGTGAAAAATACATGCACCTAAAATGGACCAAAACATTATAATTGACAGGGAAAACTGCATTCAGTATAAAAAGGCACAAAAAAACCTCACAGCAATCTCTGTGCAATTAAAAAACAATTACTGAAAGCTGTTAAAGCTGTCATCTCCCCACTCCTTAAGTGGGAACATGATTAACATCTGTTACAGTAGCTCCAGCAATCAGAAAGAGATCTGCAAGACTCTGCCCTGTCTACTACAACAGAAGAATAAACAATCAATAAAAACTAATTCAACTAACCAAGCCTACTTGTAAAGAAATGATGATGCATGGCATATGTCTACCAAAGTCTTATTGCATCCATTGTTTATGTAGAAAAGGAAAGACCCCACCTGAATAACCGCTTCACTTTAGACATAATTTTACTTACAGATCAAAGTCAGAATTTTCAACAAAGAAGGTATTCTTCTGACACACATAAGACATCACTTGCAGAACAAATTTTAGTCATAAATTCCCTTATGATGGTTGTGCTGACACCACTGAAGAGTAGGCCATAAGTGTTTAGAGTTCAGCTGCTACTGTAGAGGGTCTTCATACTAGTGGAAAAGCATGAATTGAAGCTGAGCATTTTGATAAGACTCACACCAACCAGATTACTGAGTCTCTTGATCACCTTTCTCTTAAAGACTGACAAGAAATTATTTCTTCTAATGTTATTACTTATAAAGAGAGAGCTGTTTACCACTGGTGCATACTTTCAGGTAATATAGAACTTGAATGAGTATTTGGTACTCCATGAAATACTGTCACAAATATTAAATACATGCAACACATGATCTTTTGAGCATTGGAAATACAACAGGATTGTTATGCTTCAGCCTAGGGAGAGATTAAAACTATAAATGCAACAATAAGACCAGGACCATTAAAATATAAAATAAGTAACACTTTCAGAAAAAAAGGAGATTTTTCACAAGGCCTGTTGCATAGAGCTTTTAGGTTTGTTTCTAAGTGAAGAATTTAATAATTCAGTATACAAATGTAGATAAAAATTTTAAATGTAAATGGCATCTTATTAACTTTAACTGGTACAAACCAACACCACATCAGCATAACGTGCATTAAGCCAAGCATATAACTGTGATCACTGAAAAACACCTTTTTGCATATGTGTGGTGTATTTCACTTCCACTTAGCCAGTGGTCATGATGTTTCAGTCAACACTAACACAGTGTGTTCCTCCTTCTATTTGTGAAATAGGAAGATAGGACTGACAAAGCATTCACACATGATCCTGCACTTTCCAATATATTTGTTACCAAAATCACAAATACAGCTGATAAATATGACTACTAATAGCACAAAATGGAAGCTATTTTATTAAAGATGAATAGTAGCTTTCCTCCTAAACAGACTAGCACAGCTCTTCCATTCTACTGTCTGTTGCAAAGATTTTGCTTGTGAATTTTACATTCCCTTCAAAGCTTCATTTCAAACAATTATCAAGGTTTTCATTATTGAGTCTCATCCTGTTCTACAGGTAACTGGGTACTTTCTCTCTTATGTGGTCAGCCTAACTTAACCAAGTTAAATGTATAGGAATCATATTAAAGTAACTTTCTGATTCTGTCATAGACTTGAAGGGGCTTGCAACACCATAAAATTTGCACATCTCACCTAACCATATTAGGTAATCTTATAGAGGATGCTCCTCTTTACACACTACTCATTCATTTCACATTTTTCACTCAATTGTCGCTGTGGTATAGATATTTCTCTCAGTGATTCACATGGTTAGAGAAATAAAAGGGTGCAAATGAAGTGAAATAAAATGTTGTTGCTGCAGGAAAACATATAGGCAAAATGTCATTTTTTCCAGAATTTCTTCCATTCTCAAAACATTTGCTCATTTATATATGTCAGTTTATGGAATAGTAGTCTGTGATTGCGTGCAACACGTATAAAGCGATACTGAAGAAGAAAGTTAATCAAAACCAGCTACATTTACATTTTCATAAGTAAATGTCATTATTTCATATATTATTTTTATGATGAAAGTAGGCTGCCAAGCATTTGTTGCAAGAGCAGGACCTCCAAGGAACACTGTCAGTATACAGATAACACAGTTAGTAGTAGCTTTGTGTTTTGTGCCTCAGTTTTTCATAGTTTCCTATGCAAAGAAAGGCAAATGAAGCAACACTGAATACAAGACTCTGCAACAAGCCATCTTGCGTCCAGGTCTTGTACTCTAGGGGTACCACTAAAACAGGAATTGCTCTCATTTGTTCCTATTTCTATTAAACTCAGCCTGGCTATAGATGAAGTAAAATTGTGTCAATTTGGAGTTTGCTTTCCAAATATACAGGCTTCTGTGCTGTATTTAAAAGATTTCTGCTTCACAGTGAATTTCACATCTTAAATCTGCACCTTCATTTCTCTTTAAAGCAAAATGAAGAGTTTATACGACTGTTTAAAATGTCATTTTGTGAGGTGGTTTATGTTCATTTTAAACCAAAATGTTTTTCTTCACTAGCTATAGGTCAGATTTAACCAAATGTGTGAAATCCGAAAGACAGCTGCTGAAGTAGTAAATATCTCTCTGGGTCATAAATGCCATCTTCTTCCAATTTTTTAGACTACTTTAAAAAAAAACCCAAATATTAAAAAAAATCTCAGTAACTAACTTTTTCTAAAAATCAAGAGACAAAACAAGGCTAGGGACAATAACTGAAGTCTTGTTATTATCTCAAGACATTTGTTACAGTGTACTAATCAACAGCATACAATAACTCTTCACTTCTTTTTAGGCTTTTAATTAACATTCACTTTCAATCTTCCTTACATCTGAAGAGATGATAAACTGTAAAAGGTTAATACATCTCACAGTTGTGAGGAATTATTTGCGTTCTTCACTTAAGCCAGCCAGGGGGAAGAAAGTCTCTTATGAATGGTTGCCCGGTGTTTTGCAGTCTAGTCAAAGTTTTATGATGTTTTGGTAAACATAAATTAAAATGAAAGAGCTTGAGAAGTTTTCCTCTGGGAATGTTATTTCCAATTTCTCAAAATTCTCCACCAGATTTCAGTACCATGTACCATGTTCTGGCTCTTGTTAAGTTCAATACTACAAAACTGTATCTATTTATCTCACGATTCAAAATCTGTTTCAGAATGTAATTTGTCTGGAAGGCAACATTCCACCAATCGAGTGCCATTTACTGCTCCTGGCCTGCAGAAGAATTACTGATGGCTTGAAGACAGCTGGCTCTCTGTTGGCTGGTGGCTTTCTTGGCTTTCTCCACTTCAAGCAAACGTTGGTGGCCTTAAGGAGCCAAGGAAGGAAACAAGGAGGACAAAGCCTAGCTATAACACATAAAGAGGAGGGGAAAATGCACTGCCCTGAGGAGTTGCACAAACACCAGAAGAGAAACAGTGTAAGTGGAAACACACGGAACAACAATGCAGCAGCATGTTCCCCAGCTAAGCAAGACCAGAGATACAGGTAACATGGACTAGGATGCAATCCCAATAAAACCAGATAAAGGAGAGGGGAGGTAGACAGTGAAAAAATTAACTTCAAAAGTGCAATTAACAAGAATATGGAATAACATGGAGGTTGTAACAAGATGGGGGTTGGTCTCTTCTCCCTCGTATCAGGTAACAGAACAAGAGGAAATGGCCTGAGGTTGTGCCAGGGGAGGTTCAGATTGGATATTAGGAAAAATTTCTTTACTGAAAGAGTGATCGGGTGTTGGAACAGGCTGCCCAGGGAAATGGTGGAGTCACCATCTCTGGAGGTGCTCAAGAACCATGTAGACATGGCACTTTGGTTTAATGGCCATGGTGGTGTTAGGTCAATGGTTGGAATTGCTGATCTTAGAGGCCTTTTCCAACCAAAACAAGTCTATGAGTCTATACCTAGCCATAACATTCCATCAATAAGAAAAAAGCTTATAATAAGACAATTCTGTAACATATATGCAAGTTGGTATGTAGAAGCAACACAGTTCAGAAGGCATCTTAGAATTTAAAGGCTTGGGTATTTCTTTTACTAAATCCAAACTTAAAGGCAAATACCAGAAATTCACAGAATCACAGAATCACCAAGGTTGGAAGAGACCTCAAAGATCATGAAGTAATGAAAAAGCATTTTTACAAAACCAGGTATTTCAACCAATTCAAATCAACATGGATAAAACAGGAAGTATAACATTTGTTAACTTAAAAATATGTCAGCAGTTTAATCACTTACAGGCTCTCCCCGATGTCCCTCTGGGCCTGGAGGTCCAGGCTGTCCGCCCTCTCCCTTTACAGTAAAATAGACTGTTAAATAAGATATTTAAAAACAAACAAACAACAAACTTTCCTTTGTATGATAAAACCCAAATTATTTCAAATAGTAAATTACTCTTCATCAAACAAACATATCTTTTTTTAAAAGTTTCAAATGCATTAAGAAGTGTTGTCAGTCTGATATTCCTTTATGCTGCATTCAATAGGCAGTTGTCAAACAGCTTGCAAAAACATATGAGAGTGAGACAACTATGGTTTGAATCAGAACAGAAATTACCAGTTGACAAAGTGCATAAACCAAAAATAAATTGCTACTGTCTAACTCTTAGTACAATAATAGTCTGAAAACCATTTCAAAGCACTCCAGAATACAGCAGTACTAGACAGGATCAAATCTTTATGTTCTTACTCAAAATATGTATGATAGCAAAATTAGTCTGAAAATTTGAAAAGTAATTCCAGAAATAAAAGCTTATAAACCAAAATTAAATATCAACTCATATATATCTAAAATATTCTGGTAATAATCAACTTCAAAGTACAAAAACTAGACTTGAAGTAACAGTGGGTAGCATCTGGATTTCAATCCATGATGTTTTTTCCACATTCTTTCCTGGAATGACTAATTGTAAGGAAAAAAAAACAAAAGCTCCAGTAGAAATTTCCTTCAAAGACAGCCTGTTTGTTAGTGCTCTAAATTTAATTACAGGCCCAGAATGAAGCAACATTTTATAGCAAGCAGATGTTTAAGTCAAGTCGACAGAATGTTTGAATGAAAGGTATGACTTCTGTTAAATATTATAAAATGAATAAAAATTCAGTATCATATCACATTTTTGTACTACAATTATTAAATTAAGAAAATAGTCAAGAAAATGTCTTTCGGTTTAAATGTACACAGGTTCACACAACATATATACTGAATTATCTGTATATAGCTTACAAGGACAGAACCAGATCAAAATACTCTCTAAGTTCATGCTTTATCAACATAATACTTCACTCTGAAATGCCACCAGTGGCAGTTAAGAACTGTGATTATTACCTCTCCATGTTTTCAAATACTAGAGAGGAAAAAAATCAAGTACCTAATTTTTTTCCCTACTTTCTGTAGTACCAGAAAATTAATTTCTCCACCAATTTAGCAGAGATACTTGTGTATGTGTCTGTGTGTGTATATAGACATTTATTTATAAAAATGAAGGATTAATTGGAGATAAAATTTGTAGGCAAATAATCTTCATAGTCAATAGAAGTCAGCCAGCCAGCAGGAGCTCAGCTTCATTGCCCAAACATAGACATTTGGTGGAGATACTCAGGGGTGTCTTGTCTAGGTTCCTACTCCCACTCCAAAAAGGCACTGGCTTTCCTAGGACTTATGTCATATTTGCCAGCTCCCTTAGGTTGCTTTGGACACTAATGAATCTCAGACACACCAGATACTTTCATGTAGGCAATTAAACCGGTAGCTACAAGTCTGCCACCTCTGAGCTGAATTGCTCTCCAGACTTCATTAGCATAATTAGTTAGACCACCACTGTTTTTAATGGCAACATGATTGACTACTACATGCACAGACACAAACGTAGCTGAATGTCTTAAGAATGTCTGCTATATTGTCATTGTCTGACACATTTGCAAGTGTCAGAGATACATGCTCTTGTAGAGACACATTAATAATGACTATTTGTAGGCAGGTATCAATGATACCTGAAGATCAAAATGAAACAAACGTAAGAGTGTTTAAACCAAGTAACAATTACAGGAAAGTGCCTCAGGATTGAAGAAATAATCTGCTGTTGGTTCCTGAAGTTAACTTCAGAAAAATGAGCAGTAAGAAATTTTTCCCCATAACTAAGACTTAAAACTTCTTTTTCTAACATATTTTAAGAGCATAAACTTAACAGCAGTTTAAAAAATGGAGTTATTCCATTACCTTTTAGCACAGTTGCATTGGGCCTTCCAAAGAGAACAAATAAAATAGGAAATACTGAGTTTACCTATCATAAAAGTTAAATTTTATAAGTACTTTTTAAAGACTGTTAGCTTTGATGTGTTCTCCTAATAAATTTTTGAATCTCAGGATACTTAGTTACATACTGAATTTGGGCAATTTTTTGAGTAACAGCACTGTAGTGTTGTGATAACCACCTCCTTTAACCTCAAATTAAAGCTGCCTACATGTGTTTTTCTACTTGAAAGTTGCCTAGAGATACATTAGGGATACAAGATCCCATTACAGAGAATGGAAGCATGGTTCAGCTACCTAATCACAAATGCCTGCTGCTATTTGAGGTGCTCTGTGGAAACCAAGGCTTACAGATCATACAGGCAGGTTGTCACCTACAAGAAACCTGTGTCCTTCTGAAATGGCACTTACAGGTCACCTGGGGTACCCAAAACCAGCAAGTGGCACTGCAAACTTATGAGTGATCTCACAGAAGTTACAGCAGTTAACATTCAGCAGATGAGCGAGTTGGTTTATTTGCTCACAAATCAACTGAAATCAACAAACTCTGACTACTGACTGCAGCATTATTTTAATTTCCTGTAATTCTCCACAGAATAAACTGGGTACATTTAGACCAACAGCAACACTTTTGAAGTCTGTGGCAAGATATTTATATATATTTGTACATACCTTGAAACCAGGACTTCCTGGCAATCCATCCTTCCCACTTCTGCCAGGGTCTCCCTGTGGAAAGGGTTAACAGTCATCTGTTGGTCAATTAGCAAGTAAAAGATAAAGGCAAATTGTTTTCCTGAAACTTACAGATCGCCCAGGCATTCCTGGAAACCCCTGATCACCTTTTTCTCCTTTTGAGCCCTAGGAAATACAGCAAATGAAAAGTTATGCTCAACATTTATCGTACAAATTCAGTATATTTAATCTGTAATTCCTGTAGGTTACATCTTATTTGGGAAAAGATCTGTTTCTTTCTTAACACAAATCAATTAACAACTACCCTCTATTACAGAAACATAAATATGCCCCAAAATACAGAAACGTGAACACAGACCCCCTTCCAAATTGCTTAAAACTCTAGAACAATAAACACATGAAGAAAATATAAGGACAGGTGAAAATTAACTGTTAACATTGGATGAACAAAATATGTTATCTAAAATATAAATATTTACATACAAGCATACCCTGCTTTGTATGAATTACAGATTAAAACAACATCTCTCTTGCAGGCCACTACCAGTCTCACTCCATGCATGTGCTCCTCTTCTCCCTCCCCTTACTCCTCTCCTTCTCTCCCATTCAGTTATACACTTCATGTACATTTCCATGTGAAAAGTAATAAAATTACTACACATATGCCATATAAAAGGCACAGACATATTTTCAGAAAATATATTCATAAGCGTTTTGTGTTATGCTAAAATGAATTACATTGATCCATTAACAGAAGGATGAAGAGACTGCTCAAAATATTCAACTAAGCTGAGCAGGAGTTTAACATGACTCTCCAAGTATATTCAGTAACTTCAGTGGAAATTTTTCTGAGTTAGGACTGCAGAATTAAATTCCCTGTAAATGAACCTAGTATAAAAACATAAATTATATTGGACTGGGTGAACATGCCCAGACACTGTCAGTGAGGGCTACTGGGGCTGCTCTTGTGAGGAGACACAGTCAATTCCAGCCGAGTTTGGGGCATCATGTTTTAGGCTTTGTCTTTGTATATCATTATCAAAATCTATTTCAGCTGTGTCCTTGTTTGAGTCAGAACAGAACAAATTCAGCAACTTCACTTTTCAGCTAAGTCTGTTCAAATAACTGCATTTTCTCCAGTTAACAGCATCATTTTGCAGATGGTGTCTGCTTCTAGAAGTGATGAAGCTTGATGTTTATAGTTAGTACCAAGGGCTGGTATGGAGGCCAAGGTCACTCCTAAATCTTGAGTACTACTCTGGGGGTGCAGATTAAAAGGCCACATCTGCAGGGAGGAGCAGGCAGTTCAGGTGACCTACACTGTCCATATACATCAGATTCAGTATAAAGCTGAGGGATCCCAAGGATAAAACTCTCTTCTTCAATGTCTACCATCCAAGAAGGAACTCTCTCCATTCTGCCTGCAATCCCAATCCATGCATTCCTGAATCCAGTTCCAGAATCTTAGGAAGAAGTTCTACACAGAGAGAGTGATTGCCCATTGGAATGGGCTGCCCCGGGGAGGTGGTGGAGTCACCATCATTGGAGGTGTTCAGGAGGAGACTTGATAGGGTGCTTGGTTGCATGGTTTAGTTGATTAGGTGGGTTGGATGATAGGTTGGACATGATGATCTTGAAGGTCTCTTCCAATCTGGTCTGGTCTATTCTATTCTATTCTATTCTAATCCATCTGCTGAAACTGGCTCCTGTCTGCTGCTGAATCATGTCTAGGATTTCTGCCACAGCATCAATGGTGATGGTGGTGAAATTGCAATTGGGGGGCTAGGTTTGATATTGGTCTTGTATATTTCTGTATATTTTATTTTATTGTAATTATTTTCATTAAAGTAGTTTTAGTTTTCCTGTTCTTAAGTGCCTCTCCTTTATTCCCCTTTTTTCCCGTTGGGAAGGGACAGTGGCTAATAGAGAGCATCTGCTGTTCATTTAGGAGCCAGCCTTTGACAAGCTGGCAATAAATTAAATAAATTTTCCCCAAGATGAATCTGTTTTGCCTACAACAGTGAATGTTAGGTGATCTCCTTGTCCTTATATGGACCTACAAGCTTTTCTACCCCTGTACTTTTCAGGAGGGGGAATCAGAAAGTGGCTGGGGGGACATTCAGGCAGTCAGGCAAGGTCAACCCACCACAGATACCCATACAATTTTATGATTATAAATTTACTTGCCTTTTTCCCATATATTCCTGGCACTCCTTGATCTCCTTTAGGACCCCTTTCTCCCTAGACATAAGTTAATTTGTAAAAACAGAAGTAGTTATATACATGTATAGCAGACAAAGAGTTCTATCTGTTGTTATAACATATGCTCAAGACAGTAACGGAAAATCTTAAACTTTCCAAACCCAGAATGTCCAGCACTGCTGGGGAGAAAATCTGCAGCTGCCAGGCTTAATGCCCCTATTTTTAATGGAAGGCACTTTGAATTTCAATACAGACAGATACTTAAGAGAAAATTCAGCACTTTGAAAAGTGCTGCACTCTTCTAAAGACATTATATGAAAAGTTTAACACACAAATTTGGAAAAAGTAAGAAGTAAATTCAGTTGAGTACTAACACTAAAGAGGAAAAGATACAGATGGTGTTGGGGGAATATACACATGAAATAAACTCATGGAGTTAGACCAGAATTATCCTACAAAATACAGTCACTCTGAATTAATTAATTCAAGAAAATGACATAATTTTATGAAGAAGGTGCTAAGTAGCAGTAAAATCAAAGTTCAAATCAATTTATATATAATCTCACAGAACAACCCCAAACCTAAAACACCAGGTAGTTTCCATTGCTTGATGAAATTTCATGGCATGTACCTTCCTTCAGTTTCAACTTCATATGTATTGATTTTATGCAGTTCATGAAATGCAATGACATAACAGTGTATATAAACTCATTTTTCCTTTAAATTAATCTTTAATTTAAGATGAAATCCATGAATATTGTAACAGGAAATATTTAACTTCAACCTTTGGTGCTGGCATCCCATGTAATCCAGGAAAACCAGGTAGTCCATTGTCACCCTAAAAGAGAAACATATTTTAAATCCTTTTATCTAAAAAAACAGAATATAGTTTAACATTTATACACTCAATGCCAATAAGTAGCGGAAAGATTATGTATTTCACCAGTGTTATTGGTATGCTGACTGATGAGAGTTTGTTGATCTTTAAACAAGATCCAATACATAAAAGATCTCAAAAATCGCTATATTTTTAGAATAAAATTTACTCTAATCCCTCAATAAGGCTGACAGAGGTTCAAAACTAGTGATTTAGCTTTGACGAGCAATAAAAGCTTTGCAAAGAGCTTTAAAAAAATCTCTGTAGAAATTGTGATAATCCTACCATCCACTCCTAATTCCCAAAGAATAAGGAACCCTCCAAATCCAGGATAGTTTTGCTACCACATCTTACAAAAAATATCAAAGACCTACTGACCATATCAAACTTCTTGCCAGCTTGTTCTGGATGACTGAAGTATTAAAAAGTAAGGTATTAAGTACTCTCTCTAAAAAATAAACAAAATGAACCCACATATACTGATAAAACAAGTTTGACACTTTGAAAAGTAAGTTCTAATTTCAGTGGAAGAAAGAATCCACTTTGGTAAGAGCAATGGAAAACACAAGATAATACACCTGTTCTTTTTATTGTCCTCATAGGTGTCAGATATCAGGAATTCCAAAAGTTTTGCTATTGGTACTGAAGATACTTATCTGACAATTTGTCTGCAAGCTTCCTAGAGCAATTGCAAGAAAAAGATAAATTATCATTTGGTACTACCTGACTTGAAACAATAAAATCAAGTTGCCTGCTTCAGTACCCAGGATCTACTTCACTCAGGATGAAGAGCCAGTCACCATTGTGGGTTTGGACAACAACGTTTTCTCTATAACAAACTTTATAATGAGCAATATATTTCAATTTGTTTAATATACTTCAGTCATAAAAGAGGAATAGTAAATTATGCTCAGGAAGTTGTGTGTTAATATTCCAAGTTCTAAGACAAAGGGTAAATGAACACATCTCAGTGGTATTTGTCAAAACCATTCATGCCTAAGGAGTTTGGAGAGGTCTATCACATATTCACAGAAGACAGGAACATGACTGCAGGCTAATGCTATCAAAATCATCAAAGCTTATAAAACAAATGCTTAATGCATCCATTGCTTCTTAATGAAACAGAATGCAGTCTTGCCTTCCGCTCAGAAGTAGTGATTCAATTATTGGATAAACTAAAACATTTGGCAGTGGAAACAGTTTTAAATCAGTTGCTACAGAAACCTTACAAGTAACAGAATGAAATTAAGACATGAAAATTGGGCTGAATCACCAGGAAAAAAAAAATCTAATGGCAAGATCTATTTTATAATGGAAGAAGTTTTCTGAAACAGTGGTGGAAGCCCTATTTCTTGGCACAGTTTAAACAAGGCTGGACTGAACATTAGGAAATATTCTATCTGTTACAACCCTGCACTGCCAAGAGCAGAGAATTTTTCATCATCAGTATTGCACTTTCCACACATGGCCCTTCTGCACTGACTGATCAATTAGATTAAATTTAAGATCACTAAGCACAGAAACGATAAGCACATTTTTCACCTCTAATTATGCATTTGAGAAATCTGCTAAACTAAAAGCAAAATAAGATTTTATCACAATGAACTTAGAACTTTTCTAAACATAGGGCAAAAGTGAGAGAGAAGATACGTAAGTATCTGTGCCCACAGATATTTACATATGAATGAGCTCGGCCAATTACTAAAGGCTGGTTTATTCAATAGGTATGCAGGAGATGCAGATCTAAGTTTATCCTGATTACTAGAAGGGAGTTATACATAAGCTTCTATGTTTGTCTGCAGCTCCAAGCTACTGGCTACACCTCAGCTAGATTTGTTTCCCAAAATATGCTTTGGTTTTAATTAGCCAATGTTTTCTTATTAGAAGTGGCATCCAAAACACTCCTACCTGGCTTATCTGCATGTTCAATTAAAGAGACAAAAGGTGAAAAGGTGTAGAAAGAAACCATTCCGACAGATATCTATATTGTGTTCCCAGGTAAACATATTTAAACATGCTTTCTAAATATTCATTGCAATAAAGGTGTTACTAGCAGTGCTAAAGCCTACCTGAACTTTATTAAAGTACAGCAGACCAGATTCAGAATTGAAGTTAGATTCTAAACTTAGAATTCTTATTTTTTCTTTGTTATCTTTTAGTAAATAATTCTCACAGAAGCCTCATGTGAAAATATTGATACTATGAACTGTACAAACAAAAATTATAAATGTTAAGAGTAAAATGTTGTTATCTACTACCTTTTTTTTTTTTCTTACCTTAGCCCCATCTTTCCCTGGCTCTCCCTTGATACCTGGTAAGCCAGGAGGTCCCTAAAAGAGGAAAAATTAAAGCCACCTCAAATACTAATAAAGTCTGATACAAAAGGAAGCATAGAAATGTAATACAGCATGACCTGGGGATTGTTGTATCAACTAGCAGATCACATTCGTTAACTGAATACAAAAGCAGATCCAAACATGAAATGTATAGACATGTACAAATACGACACACTATTGTAACACATAACTGGGGAATATCACAACAATTCTTCTCTTCTAACTGAGGACTAACCCAGGAGAAAAGGACATAACACAGACTCTACCAGTCCAGAGATGTCCCCTTTCTCTCAAATGTCCGTCAGATAGCCTTCGTGTATGCCATGATGAAGGCTTGTTCTTGGTCCCAGCACGCTGTTAGATATTTAATTCAACAAATTAAATTAGTCTCTGACTATCTGGCCTGACAAGGATAATGCCACAAATAAAATACAGCACTAGTTTCCATTAACTGTCCCAGTAAGGGTTACTAAATCAATACAATGAAATAACAAAATTAATTCTCCATCAGCCTGGGCTTTATCTGAAACATTCTTTTGAGTGATCACCGTGACAAGACTTAGATTACTGTTACTGATTCATGAAAAAAGAAATGTAAGGAAATACTGCTTGGCTTCTGGATCAGGATGAAAAAGTCTATAGCCCCAGCCAAGTTCTGCTCCTGCAGGCCTTGCTTAGCAATGATTAGATTTACAATCTAATTGTCAGCCTGCCCACAAATCTCAAAGCCACATAAGTTCCAAAGCAATTCACCCATGGTTGGCCCCTGACTTCACACCATCCCTTGGGCTCTTTTTATTCCCCATACTTTAGCCTTCAGTGACAAGCAATGGATCTTGGGGAAAAAAGATGGTGAGATTTGGCTAAAATTTTCAAATTCTAGAAAGGAAGCAGAAACTTACTTGAACCCCTGGAGATCCTGGGATACCTGGAGTTCCTGCTGATCCCTGATATCCCTAAAGAAAAGAAACCAAGACTTGTGACTTTTTATAATTGACAGATACACATTTCCAAACACATGTTTAAGTAAAGAACAGTCCTCCTGGTTTCTAGAGAACTGTTGCCACAACTCTGTCAGTTCAGGTCACAAATTTTAGTAACTGAGATACACCTGAGATTTCATAGAATCATAGAATCATAGAATCAGTCAGGGTTGGAAGGGACCACAAGGATCATCTAGTTCCAACCCCCCTGCCATGGGCAGGGACACTCCACACTAGATCACGCTGGCCAGAGCCTCGTCCAGCCTGGTCTTAAACACCTCCAGGGACGGGGCCTCAACCACCTCCCTGGACAACCCATTCCATGGCTTCACCACTCTCATGGTGAAGAACTTCTTCCTCACATCCAGCCTGAATCTCCCTATTTCCAGCTTCATTCTGTTCCCCCTAGTCCTATCACTACCTGAGATCCTGAGAAGTCCCTCCCCAGCCTTCCTGTAGGCCCCCTTCAGATACTGGAAGGCCACAATGAGGTCACCTCGGAGCCTTCTCTTCTCCAGACTGAATAGCCCCAAGTCCTTCAGTCTCTCCTCATAGGAGAAGTGCTCCAGCCCTCTGATCATCCTCGTGGCCCTTCACTGGACACGCTCCAGCACATCCACATCCCTCCTGTAGGATTTCAGCTTTCAGAAGCTTTCATCTCTGCATCTGATTTTTTGCAGACTCCAGACTTTATGCTAAAATCTATTCTTTTACAACTGTTAAGTGAAAATGCCACAAACACTGTCTATTCCAATGGACAAAATGAGCTACAAAGAGATATTTTTGTTTGGTTGTTTTTTGGAGAAAACATACAAAACAGGAACAGAAATTGCCCTGCAAAACTCTGGGGTTATTTGGCTCAGACACTTCAACAGACAGACTAAACAAAATTTGATAAATCCAAATAAATGGACTATCCAATTGCAAATACTCAGAATTTGATCTTGGTAAAAACTAATAATCCTATTTTTAAATGAGTTTCAGTCTTAAAAACTTAATACAAAATTGAATGGGGAGATTTCAAAACTGGCAAAAAAGAGCTAACGAAACCTTTTCAATACATAAAAGGCAATTTATATGCCTGATTTCTTCTTTAAATCAATCAGAGTGTCCTGGGAATGAAAAACAGAGCTCAAATTATTTGTTGGGTTAGGTACAAAAGTACCCTCTTCCCAAAAGCCATTTGAGCAGATGCCCAAAGGGACAGCTGGTAATGTTTAGTATTGAAGTAAACAGAATTCTAGGTCTCTGTCATACATGGTTCCTTTAGCAAGCATTTCACTTTCAGTGCTCAGGGTAGTTCTAGAAAAATCATCTTTAACTGTAAAAGGTACAGCATTCCCAGATTGCTTAAATTCTCGTCTGGGTACCTGAAACAATTCAGCAAGGAAAAATATTGCCTTTAAAAGTTTACCTTTTAATTTCTCCTCAAAAAAACACAAACCAAACCAAACAAAAAAAAAAAAAACCACACCACAAAGTTTACTTCACTTCCTTTAGATACAATTCTATATAAATAAAACTTTCTTTCACTTTTTTGTATGTCTGAAATGCAATTTCCCTTCCTTTCCCTTCTGAGCAGGGAAAGAAGTAGAGGAGGACAGTTTCCTGGCTGAACTGAATTTCAAAATTCACAGTATGAATGGAGGATGGCAGGAAAGTGTTCAGAAAGCTGTATCTTGAAATGCCATTTTGAAGCAAATCAAACACATTGTCAGGGTGTTTGTTTAATGGAGAACTGGAACAGAAGATTAAAAAGGCACAAAAATAAGAATCATTGTGTGGCACAAGTAAGGTAGCAGTTATTTGGACAAATTGAAAAAGCTTTCTATAAATTACAAAACCTGACTTTCACAGAAACTCCCTTGGCAGTACCCAATCTGTATGTTAACGCCTACAATTTTTTTTTGTACTTAAGCCAGCTCAGGTCCTCGTTCCCTAACATCAAAGCCTGCAGTAGGAGTGCATACATGATGGACATACATAAGCTGCAAAAACAGCTGTGCTGTAGCTACCATTTTACGTAAAATGAAGAGAAGCAAAACTTCCCTTCTCAATTTACACAGACACATTCACTGCCAAATCAGGTGAAAGCACTAAATTTGTTACTAAAAAAAAAGATGATTTTTATGATTTTTACTTGGTTTTCTCTCATGAGCTTTGCAGAATACACACAAATAGTGCAAAAAGTATTATGCTAACCCTGAATGTGATACTCAGTTTTGAATCCAGCTGCCTAGACACTCACTGAGTGGTAGAAGATAGTGGTAAAAATACTTACAATACAATACAATACAATACAATACAATACAATACAATACAATACAATACAATACACCAGGTTGGAAGAGACCTTCAAGATCATCGTGTCCAACCCACCAACCAATCCAACCCACCCAACAACTAAGCCATGCAGCGAAGCACCCCATCAAATCTTCTCCTGAACACCTCCAATGAAGGTGACTCCACCACCTCCACGGGTAGCCGATTCCAATGGGCACTCACTCTCTCTGTGTAGAACTTCTTCCTAACATCCAGCCTAAACCTGCCCTGGCGCAGCCTGAGACTGTGTCCTCTTGTTCTGGTGCTGGCTGCCTGGGAGAAGAGGCCAACCTCTGCCTGTCTACAACCTCCCTTCAGGTAGTTGTAGAGAGCAATAACGTCACCCCTCAGTCTCCTCTTCTCCAGGCTAAGCAACTCCAGCTCCCTCAGCCTTTCCTTCCTCACTTGGAAGGCATTCATCCATCTGAAGCAGAGACAATATCTTAGAGCATAAGAATCACATACCTCTTAGTTAGCATCTGTTAACAAATGCACTAATTTAAACACCCAGTGTCTCTGCACACAGGAAACACTAAAGCCAGGTGTCTTAAACTGAATCCCACCTACCAGCGTTGTCAGTCAGCACTACTCCACAGAACCTGGTTTGTATTCTCATTCATTATTTTATACCAGTGCCACTTAAATGAGGATTAAGCAAAATCTCCCACTCAATTTGTTGTGGGTGATGATGTGAGTATTGATAAATCTCCAGTGCCTGAAAATCTGTAAAGGCAAAGTGATAAACAGCAAGACAGTGAGGTGTTCAGTAGTGTACCAGATGGCTGGGTATTGTAAAAAGTCACCGATAAAATGTAACTTTGGCATTTAAAGAAAACAGCAATAATTTACTAATTATTCTAAGGGGGAAATTTGAACATACTTCTTAGGCCAAATAACTTACATAAAGGACACTGACAAATTAGTAATACTGTTGTTGCCTTTGATTTAAGAGCCTTGCTGGAAAAAGAATGTTAGTTTACCTGTAAGGGAAAAAACCTGAGCAAATAGGACATATGACAAGTATTAATTCCAAAGAATTTTTAGGTGCAACAACAGAGTAAACCTCAGAATTTTATCTTCAATGCACTTGCATGCCTAAAGGACAAGAATTCAGACAGCATTCACAGGTGTATCACCTTAGACAAATACAAAATAATAAAAATAGAGGATGTACTTAAAAGGCATTAACAACTGCACTGCACACTTCCTTACCAAAAAGCTTTCGGAAACACTGAACAACATAAATGACAAAGGCATGACAACAGGACTATTTGGGAAAGACAGTTTGGCTAGGAAATAACCAAGGATGAACACTAACAGTGTAAAGATGTTTAAGGAACACAAACACTAAGTAAATAGCAGTATTCAGGGTGATGTAACTCAGCATAATGAAATTAAAATGAAAAAAGAAAAATTTAACTTGGTGGTAGAAAAACGTCCTGAGAAAGGTCTTTGGACCTCTAGTGGAATTCTCTTCAGACAATCTTTAGTACACTTAAAGCACAATTATCTAAAGCCTTAGAAGTGCTCAAACTCTTTTTCATTAAATACATTTTATCTTAAAGTTCAGAAATTCTACACCGAATTTGCAGTCATGCTATGACTTTCTCCCTCACTGGCATTACCAGTAACTAAAATCTTGTCAGGCAACAGAAATATTGGACAGTATTTGAAGTGTTTAAATTAAGTGCTTTAGCCTTTCTCTGAGAAGTTGTTTGCCATCTAATGTTTTTGCCTCAGGTCCTCCCTTGTCCTTTTCTCACGGAGGTTTTGCATCTCGACCCCAACCAATTTTCTCTACCACCTCACTATGTCTGTACTATGTCATTGACCTATTGTTCATCTTTTTCCTGCCCCCTTGGACATGTGGATCAGTCAGCAGGTCTTCTCCAGAAGGACTTTTTTAGAGCTCACGACGTACTCCTTTCTCTGGGACTTTCTTAAGCAAACAGCTCAAGAACTCAGAACAAGTGTCATCTCTTCTCTCCTCTCTCTGTTAAACAATGCAGCCCTGTGGAAGGATTTCTTATGACATCTGTGTCTGCAGGCTACCAGAACTGTCTCTGGAATGAAACTCTCACTGTCTACGCATACCAAAACATGAAAATAAAGGGCAGATACAGTATTTCCTGTGCAGTCTGCTTTAGGTGAACCTACTTCAGCATGAGGGTTGGACTAGATGATCTCCAGAACTCTTTTCCATCCCCCACTATTCTGTGATTAGATCACAAAGCTACCCAAAGTAGTAGGTCTCAGTGAAGCCATTACATGACAGTATTAGAGAGACTGGAGCAAACGTAGTTCCTCTAAGAATAACAAGGTCACAGTGTTACTGAAGAATATGTTTTTCTGCAGGTGGGAGCAGCATTTTACAGCTGAATTGTCAACTGCGTCTCTGGAAAGTTTCCTGAGAAAAGAAACTGCAGAGTTGATATCAACTTAAATCCCCAGGCAAACCATCCAAAGGCAAAAGTAAGCCTAAGTGCACATGAAACTATTACCCATTTTTATTACAAAAGCACCATTGAAAAAAGCTGGCCATTGCCATTGTGCCTTTAGTTGGTCACTAAATATTAAACTAGGAAGCATTGCTGCAATAATGTTCAATTGCTTTATATAAAGAAATAGCAGAATAATCGGAAATTACTTAAGTGCAGCGTTTGGTATCTTATCCATTTTTTATCTGGGTGTATCTGTTAAGTCAGGCTCACCAAATTATTTTTAAACTGCTTATTGTTTGTGGACACAGTCAAGATGATGGTTCCAAACTTCCAATAATGAAACTAGATGGAATACCGAAAAAAATGTCTAGTTTTGCCAGACATGCGGTCTAAAATTCAAAACTGACAAATAAGTGTATTCTTTTATTTCTTTCAGTAGGCTAATAATCACCTCTATCAAGCAAAAGTAATCACTGCACAAACTGTTCATTTATTTTTTTCCCCTTAACTTGAGTTTCTCCTCAGTATATACAAAGCATCCCTTGGAATAAAAACCAGCTCTGTCACCACACAGTCAGGCTGCTGGGCACTCTTAGGGCCAGCAACCACATCAGCTGCTTCTTTCTGATTAGTAATGCCCATTAAAATGCATTCCTGTTGAGATTCAAGTAATACTGTTATTCTTGCGCTTATTTAGCAATGTTATATACTCCTGACAAGACAGTTTAATCGTTTCAGCTTCCAAATGACATTTTTCATGGAAAAAAAAATAATTTCATTACACATTATGCTCAGCATTTTTGTGCTTCAGCTTATCTTTTCTGTATGTATGGGAATATAGAAAATAAACAAAGATGGGAATTAAAGGGGAAAATAGAGAATCTAAAAACAAAACAATTAAAAAGTAATGAAAGAATAAGTGATAATGAGTCATGTTTATATGCACTTACCCAAATATTAAAATAAATAATTTTACTAGGTAACACTTGGTGAACTATTATTTTCTGGTAATACCAAAGATATTCATGGGAATTGCGTTGAATTTTTATGGGCTAAAACTTAATTTAAGTATTACAACAATCTAACCAGCACACAAACAATAAACTAAATTTTCTTTGATGTTTTACTTTAAATAGCAGCTACACATTGTAATATAAATGCATACCTAAAAATCTTTCTCAGGGGAAGAAATATTTTGTTGACCAGTTACACTGTTACAAGAAAATTAATACCAGATAGGCAGACTGGAATAACTTTAGAGAACATAAAAATATCTTTGGGAACAGAAAAGACTGACTTTCCAGGAAAAGTTTTGCACGCAAAAGTGATTTGGTTAAACAACACTAACACAACTACCCGTAAGCCTATTGTGCTGTTCGAATTAAGAACTTGCTTTTCAGAGTTCCTTGGGTGATATAGCTAAAAGATTCCTATGAGCAAAGTTATATCAAACAAGTAGGGAAGATGTGCAAGTCATATTAGTAAATAAGTAAGTGTAACAGAAAGAAGAAGACATAGAAAGGTATCTGTTTTCCTGCACAGTATATCTAAGAGATCTCCCCTCGTACATAGCTAAAACCTAGCCCAGAAAGCACTGAAGAATCTACGATAAGGAACAATAATATACTGGCCAGAGCTGCAGAGGACTGAACACTCCTTCCTAGTAGTCCAGCATTTGTGTCCTTAGAAAGAACATGTGCAAAAACCTACAGCTGACATTTAAAAAAAAATAAAAAAATCGGTCCATTGATAAAGCTGTAGGATTTAACTGCAAGCAATTGAAATATGAAGTTCAGTTCAGCAAAAAGGTAGAATTTCTCCTTTAGCAGGGATTTTTGATTCTCTCCTACTCATCTGGGATACTTTTGTTGATCTTTTTTATGTTACACGGTCAAACTGTGATGGACACCTTCTCCATGCAGATCCTAACTGAGACAGTATATGTACCTGCAAACACAAGACATGGTAACCACGGCCAGGTTTCGACATACCAAGTCCCATAATTTAAAGTGAGGAATATTCAAATTTTGGAAGCAATTGCATTTCTTGTTTTCACTGCCTAACTTTTTCCTATCAAGCCAACTCAGCTTCCAAAAGGAAACACCACAGTAAAATGTATGAGTTACTACCCATTTCAAGACATGATGCTGTCTCGATCCGGAGAGTACCTTCTGTTCCAAAGGACTTCAAAATAACATTGCAACCTGAGGACTCTGGTAAAATTTAGTCCTCACAGTAAGAATTAAAAGCTACAATGAACTAATAATTTCTGGTTTGTGCGTACACTGTTGTTTTCTTGCTTTTGTTATCCAAGCAGGGCAATTATGCTTGCTTCAGAAGAAAATGACTTTTAATGTTCCTGTCTTTTATCCTTAACTTTCACTTTTTGTGTTTTTTTCAGTTGGTTGGTTGCTTCGGTTTTGTTTTTTTTTTTTTTTTTTTTTCACTATGAATAAAATACCTTCTAATGAATAGGAAGCAATATCAGAGGCCACATTCTTAGAAAAGAAACATAGGTGGTCAAGCCTCCCAGCTTTTGGCCTGCCTTCTCTTAAGACACTAGAGGCACATTCACATCACACTGGTGATGCACAGACTGCAGGCTGTTAAGAAAAAACTACTCAGTGGAGAAGCTTGGCTGTCAGTGTATTTGAGAATTTCAAATAGGTTCAGAGATCTAATATTTCTTTTAAATGAAACTTTAGGCTATATTTATATATGTATTTGTTTTTATTACAATTTTATTACAATAAAAAATGTTAACCATGAAGACCAGATGAGCCTTGAACAAATCCTTTTTTTTTTTTTTTTTTTAGGGACATATGTTATTCATTTACTTTCTTCCAGTCTTTATCATCCATACTAATGGAATACAATGTTAAAAAGTAAAATCTAGGGTAAGAGAAAAAGACAGGTATTCTTATGATGTATGTTTTACAACAATGCTTAGAACTGCAAAATATCATTGTATATGATTATCTACATATTATGATGGACTGTTTGAGGCATCCTAAAAGAAATTAAATGAACTAAGCTTACACATGAGAAGCAAACCCTAAAACAAAGTTGACAAGTTTCAAGGAATGTAGGAAAAAAATCATATAAATTTGAAAATCCGGTATCAGAAGTACGTCTTTTGTCTGCTGTTAGTTTTGCATTTACAATATATGACTAAGTTTTTAGTACTCACAGGCTTACCATCTGGACCAGGCTGACCAGGATAACCATGATTCCCAGGCTGCCCGGGGTCACCCTATGGAAAGCCATATGTTAACACAGAAAATACATGAAAGAGCATTTTTAAATTAGCAAAGAGCAACCTTAATCCTAATACATCCCACAAAATAGTGGGTGTAAGCCCTGCTATTGAGGATTAACTCCTACATCAAAGATCAACTGATCTTCTAATCCCTTCTCTGGGAAAATTCTTACCAGCTTCTTGCGCAGGACTGGAAGAAATGATCCCATGCTCAGTTATAGCACAAGTCTAGCCTATTATCTCAATTGCTTTCAAGCGTTTTAACATCTTAATTAACAGAAATAAAAATACTTTTCCTCAAACATACGGAAAAAATCTCTATTAAAACTGTCTTAATCTATCAGTTCCACTCTCAAGAAAACTCCCACCTGCTTTGGCTGAATGCAGTTCTTTAAGCAGAAAAAAATGGAAACGCAGAAGCCAAAATTAAAACCTGCTAAATACTAAACACCTCTCCACACATTTATTGCTGTCTAAAACTAAATATTATTTTAGATTTCTTCTTATAAGGCCTTTGACGTTATTTTGGTAATCTCTGTTATCACCATGTTAAAGAAAAAGTTGGTTCCTCAGGCTTCATATTTACAGCAAGTAAGCAGCAACTCCTTACTCACTACATATACTCCTGTAGTGCATTACAATTCTCTGGTTTTTTGATTGAAGACAAGAAAATTCCAAACAGACTTATCTATAAAATCATTTTACTTCTACAAAAGTGTTAAGCAGGTATTGCTTTTTTCAGCCTGAACCATCAACAGACCTGTGGGTCAGTTGCAATTGCAGAATTGTTATAAACATGGGAGAACATTAGAAGGAAAATAGGAAAACTGCACTCAATGTGGCTGTGAAAAAAACATCATTTCACATGCAAACCTCAGAAACGTAGTGCTGAAGGAAGTGGGAAAGGATATAGAATAACACCTATTTATAAAAGCATCATTTGCAAAATTAATAGTAGGCTACCCAGAATTATTATTGTCCAAGTTAAGAAGTTCAGGTTTGAGATAAGCAAAAAATAATTTTGCTTTTAAATGTATTCTCTAAACAGTGAAGTTGCATGCCTTTAACTTGAAAAAGGTTAAAATACAAGTTACTTGTCTTTTCAAATTCTTTTAATTGAATCAATTTTCTTGCACTCTACTAATATCGCAAAAATTAAGTTTACATTTACACGGTTCCAAAGTCCAGTATTAAAAGGTTAAGAAATTCTCTGAGATAACCTACACAATTTTAAATCGTCTTCCTTTTCACTCTTTCTGCAGTCTTTTGTATTAGGCACCATCTTGCCACTTGTATTATTCATCTGTCTCCAAACAAATATTATACAACGCAATTGAAAGTCTGTGCATGAAGCAGGGATCTACATAAAATTTTATAGGTCACCCTAATTCAGACATTTCCAACTCCCTCATACTTTCCAGGATGAGGCTTTAATTTTTCTTAAAATACTTTCTTCTCTGTATTTTTTTTTAACTAATATTCTTATAAGAAATAAAAAGGTAAAAGACCACCAAAAATTCTATTACAAGAAATAACAGTGATCTCCATCTTGCGGATTTCATTTCCCTGATTAGAAATCCTTACTATTGTAGTAAAAAGTCCTTTGACTTGAGGTAGATGCAGCAGACTGTTAACTCCTCCTGCCTCCTAACAGCAAAGTTTTTAGCTATTTGCTTAATGAAAGACAAGCAGTTCGTGGTTTTCTTGTCTACTTCTATAAGGCAAGCCAGTAACTCTGAAAGCTTAGCACAAATGCTGATTAAGGTCCTACAGTAAAGCACCAGAGATTTGAATCTGCCATATTAGCTGGGTTCTCATTTTAATTCTCCTTTTGATCCTTCACTAAAAGTGGCAGAAGTTCATCAGAACAGCTACAGTGGAATTCTCCCAGCAAGCATCTAGTGCATTTTTAAGAAAGGAGGGAAAAAACTCTCCATTAAAAGACTTTTATTAGCAAACCATTTCAGTCTCAAACAATTAACAGTAAAAGATCATTTCCTGAAGAATAACAAGGAAACGTAATTTTTTTAATATATATATATATATTATTATTTAAAAATATAGCACCAAAGCCTGGCCTTGAGCATCCTAATCAATGTACTCATTCACTAGAAACCAGCACTACTCTTTTAATCTGCATGACTATGACCTGTCAACATAAGATCTGGGAAAAAAAAAAAAAAAAGGGAAACTAAGTCATGTACACTCAGTAAGAGAGAATGGAAACTTACTTTGGGGCCTGGAGGTCCTTGTTTTCCTGGTGGGCAAATGCAGGGTGCAGGAGTGGAGCCTACATCACTAGGACCATTCATGCACTACCAAGAGTGAAACCAGCCATCAACACACAGGCTAAAAGCATTTAACAAGCATATCATAGCCTTACACAGAGATAATTTTCTTAGGTTGCACAGGTCCTGACTTTCACTACACTTTCAACTAGAATTTCTGCTTACCTGAATATTGCCCTTCAACCACTTTGAGGCATGAATTCATAATTTTACAGAGGAGAAAAATAAATTAAAAAATTAAGTACTGATACGAGGCTGATACCTGACACTCCGCTTTTCCACACACATTTTGTCATACAGTTGGTTAATTATTAATCTAGCAACATGCAATACTCTTCTCCTAAACTAACTGACATAATTTGAACTGTGATAAAGTACTCAATATGTTTGTAAAAAAGAATCTATTATGTATAGCATAACAGGCACAACCAATGGGCACCATGTCATGAGTAGCAAGCCTGAGAAGAATGTAAAGCCCAAGGAAAAGTGGTGCATGGCTGCTGCTCCTACAAGTTCCAAGTCCTGGCCCCCAGGCTGCCCATCCTCCAAAGGCCGTTAGGTGACCTCCTCCAACCTATGCTCCCTATACGAACACTGAACCCTGGCGACAACATCACCCTCTAGACTTCTGGTTTTATAGGTATTTACTTCTCACCACTGAGACTATATGAAATTTCAGTGTTTTACCAAGGCGGGGAAGAGGAGAGCTACTAGATCAAATCCTTTGCCTAAGGTCAAGCACTCAATTTAGGTGCATCTGTACTAATCTATATGCTGAAGTTAGCTTCAGTGAATTCTTTTTCGACCAGCAAGTTGTCAGAGCTATGGAAAGGCAAGATATTTAAATAAATAAATAAATAAACAAAAGCAGATTTTGTATTTATTATCTAAAATTCTTCCTACAATGCTCATGTTTTCTAAAATATGAAGATTTTTTTACTATGTTCTCTGAATGGAATTGATCAAAACACAAATCCACATTTTGTTTGCATTGGCACCAAGCAGAGTTACAAGAATCAGTGGGGAAGCTATTATAGTCAGCCTTCAAACAAGCTCCCCTTCACCAAGCTTCCATTAGTACAATGCAGGTAACAGCTACCTGGCTGTGTATATCCCTGTTCAATTTGCAACAGCTTCCAGCCCTGCAAATGAGAGCAACTGAATTGAACCAAGGTAAAAAAAAAATAAATCAAGACTATTATTATCCTCTTATTCATGGTTTCTTAAGGAAACTGATTCTTAATTTGCATATTGACTAGAATTCAATTAATGGAAATCCAGTATTTTTAGCCTTAACAAACCTCAGTCCAGTTTTCAAAACAAAGTGTGTATTCCTTAGAATAATAAGAAGAAGTTCATATACAGTCAAATACTACCTGAAATTGAGTTTGTGAAGTTTAGGACTGAGCCTACCTCTCCATTCTGAAACAAGAAGAGACACAGTTTAAGAGTACAGCAATATCCATAATAAGCAAAAAGCATTAATAAATAAATACTATCAAAACCAATCATAAATTCAAGGCTGTAACTGTCAAGAAATCATTCATAATTCTAGACTTTGTCAGACTTACATGAAGCTGCCATCATTGTATAGGAATTTTTAGTTAAT
The DNA here is from genome assembly GCA_033816785.1 of Picus viridis. NCBI lineage: Eukaryota > Metazoa > Chordata > Aves > Piciformes > Picidae > Picus > Picus viridis. The sequence goes on along the minus strand of CM066576.1, from coordinate 21,576,035 downwards.
TTCATTTAATGATCAGGAGCTACCAGTAACATTTTTTAAAAGGTAATGACAAAAATATGTCATTTACCACGCAAATATTTACACACTAAATATTTAGATTTGGGTCAAACCTTCTCCAGGATTAATTTCTCATAAAAAAAAAATTAATCCTTTGCTTAGTCATTTGGGTCAAAAAATATACCAACATATTTCTAAAATCTCTGATCTCTTCTAGCATCTGGGAAAACATATAGCAACCTAGAGGCAAAGCTGGCTTACTCTTGCTTTCGTGTTTGCATTAGACTCAACTATGAATTGGAGTTTTCCAGTATCTGCAACACCACAGAACAACCCATCCTCCAAGATTTCCACATATCAACCATAAAATTGTCTGTTTTAATGGATTAGTAGCCACCATTAGCTGCACTGTGTACAGGATTTTTCTAATGCAAACCATCACCACAGGCTTCATCCACTGTGGAGGGAGACAGCTTTGTCTGTATTCAATTTTCATCTGAGGCAATCTCTTAGTTATCTTTCTCCATGGCTAACAGGGAGATTAAAATTACTATGCAGCTAGGAATGGAATGAATTCAGACTAAAATTAGTACATATGGCCCCTGCTTAGGTCAGGATCTCTGACACATTCCAAACCACACATTCCTTCTTGGAGCTAATCCCAAGTTTTTATTTTGTGAAGGAATCCAGAATTTCATGGGTAGAGTCCAAATTTAGCTTACAACAACTGCAAGTAAAACAAGGCCTTGAGCAGACAGACCTAGTTGAGAGGCATCCCTGTCCTTAGTGGGGAGATTGGAGTAGATGATCTCTAAGGTCCCTTCCAGCCTAAGCCATTCTATGAAAACTGACAAAGACGACATCTCTTTGCCTGGACTTCTTGCCAAATCACAGAGAATGCAATGTGTGATGGACTTGCCATTTGCTTTCTTTATACAAATTTCATTTTAATTTGTTTAATTTTCATATCCTACTTATATTTTGCAAAGAACAAAAATGTATGTGGTACAGTTAAATAGCCAAATACTAAATTTAAAGGATTTAAAGATAACCTTACAAAAGTGTTTCTGAAACCACTGGTTCTTGACACATGGTCAGATTTCAGAACACCTAATCATCCAGACACTTGTTTAAATGAAAGCTGAGAGTTTTGAAAAAGCCCTAGTAAGGGTGCTGAATGCAATAGACACGCTGGCCACAGATAAATAGACCAGTTGTTGGGAATCTGGTCTATCTGTATGTTGAAGGTTCACAAGTTCTAATTGTCAAAATTATCCTAACACTAAACCAAATCACAACATGAGGAATATGGGTTTTCATAGTAAAACACTGATTATCTTTAGCTCTGTTTTAGACACTAAACAAAGGAGGATATAACTGTAAATATAAAATCTCTTGCTTGTATTTCAAGATGGGAGATAAATGCTTTTGAAAATCTGCCTGTCATGAAAGGTTCCTAAATCTGTGCGTGGTTTACATATCATTGCATAATTAACTGTAAGCAGCAGGGCAAAGAGAGGGTCAAAGGATCCCACATAAGCTTCCTTATAATGTACATTAATCATATAATCCTGAACAGATTTTTTTTTTTAATATCAATAATATACCTCACGAAATCTGGGCAACATTTCAGTTAATGGAATATTTAACACAGACATCAGCATGGATGCTTCTAATAGGAAAAACTGGTTTGAAAGCATAGATTTCTAGGTTATGTGCAAAAATTTCAGAGATCAAATCATCTGACAAGTAGCAAGAAGTATATCACATTAGTTAAAAATTAATATTTAAAGTAGCTTACACTTCTGTAATCTAGTAGCTTTATATTAATTATGTTTAAAATCCTAACTTGTAATAGAAGATTCTGAGATTCATCTGCTGTCAAATTTCCACCATCAAATATCTGAACTAAAAAAAACTTCTATAGTACAATTGTGCAAAAATAAGGCTGAAAACAGACAAGCTCTGTTTTACTTGATACTGTACAGGTAGTAAGCATTTAGTTCCACCAGCTGAATCAATGTAGTATTACTTATTTTAAGAGTTCATTGAATCAGCTTCTTAAAGAGTGATTTGTAAAAAAAAGCCAAGTAGTTCTCAAAAGTTCATCTATCATACTCACAAATCCCGGGATCTCACAGACTGTCTCTCGATTATTTTGCTCTGGGTCACAGTAGATTCGCAGTTTTTGTATATCAAACTATAATCCAAAACATAAAAGACTTTTTTTTAGAGATACTGTTAATAATCTGACCTTAAGTTAGTTTAAACTGTACTCAGATTATATTATCAATAGGCTTTAAAAAAGAACAGTTTATTAAAAAGTAAAAGAAACTGAAAGCTCTGTATGTCCACTACAGTTAAAAAAAACCCACAATTATAAATGTAGAAACATTTTTAATCTGGCTATTCACAATGATCAACACATGCAACCAATAAACACAATTAACATTCTGTAACATAATTATTGTAAGAAAAATAATCAATCCAAGATTTCTTTCTGAAAATAATAGAAATCACAACTCCTAATCCTTGGCAATAAATCCAATCATGCAATTTGACTGCCTGCCAGTATCATTGGAAAACAAGTTACAACAACAAAGGCCAAAACAACCTTTTCCTTTGTACTTTAACAGTCCTGCAAAGATGTTTTCACACTCACTAGATACAAGTTTTAGTGAAGCATCAGAAAGCATCCCTGATGCTTGGAAGAATTTGGTTTAGAGCTTAGGTGTGTAACATAAAGCTTTGAAAAGCACCCAATAAAAATACTAGCACCAGGTAAGCAAAAGTTTGTGCCTTTCTGGTTTGTTGCCATACTCCACCGAAATGGAACCACTGAATTCAGTTTTTCTAGCATAAACTATCCTGACTGCAAAGAGGGAAAAAAACGTTGTCACATTCATTTGAAATCACAGACTATAAACTGGATACCGTGCACAGTAATACATGTCTTCAAATATAAAATGTCTACAGTTCACAACAGTTAATTATGCACACAAGTTTATCATTGCTACACAGGAAAGCACTTCAGCCAGTGACATCCTAACTAAATACAGAATAGTTGCAAAGTATCACTAGAAAACATCTGAACCAGAGCACAGAAAGGTAATTCATCAAAGAATGTCTGAAGAAGATTGTTGTATCCATGCCCAGCTGATTTCCTTCTGAAATTATTTCAAAATACCTTTTACACTGAAAGGCAGTACATAGATTTGTTAAAGTATTTCTCAAAAATCAGTTTATATAGAAATATTCTGGCAAAGTTCAACTGCTAATGCTTTGTACAATGTGTCACAACCTAATCAAGTGGAGAGAGGAAATCCCTTTTTTGAGTAAAAAAAAATCATTTAGAAATATAAAATTCCAACCTGAAGCAGAAATTTTACATTTTCTCCTAGACCACTATCAGAAGACTTTCTTGTACAATTCGATATTTCTAAAGTCTTTTCATTTTCATTTTAGATACTAACATTCTTTAACTTGGAAACTTTATTATCAGCAATCTATAGAAGTCCCATTTCTGCAGTGACTCAAGAGAAAAAAGAAGACACAACAATGACAACCAATCCTAGAATGCACAAAACTATAGAGTGGGATAATCCTGCACCAACAGACAAAATGCAGGAGATTATTACCATCCTGAAATCTCTGCTTTCCATGCAATAAGCATTTTGACCTCCTACCCAAAATCTATGACAAGCACTCAATAGTTTCCACAAAGAGGTGCTTTAGTATATGGACAATGTTACGGCCAGAAATGTCCAGTCATACACATAGTGCAACATTTAAGTGTCCACATACTCTTTTAGAATCTGGTAGTAATAGAATTGAAGCCTGCCTACAAATACACAAAATTTAGGAGTACCTGAGCAAGGACATATGAAGAGGGTTAATGAAGATGATCCAAAACACATTAATATATTTTAATAAGAGCAGTAAGGACTATGACATTAGAGTAAAAATAAAAAAAGGGGGGGGGGAAGCTGAAAATAACATCATCTAAGTAATTTAGTCTTTCTTAGTATTGTTTCCATTACTTTCAGTATAGTTAGCAATGTCATTTCCACATTGCTAACATTGCTAGAAGCACAAGGAAACAATCTATCTAGTCAGCATCAGGAACACTGTCAACACAAGCATCTTTGCCATGGGTCTACACAACCTTTACCTTTACAGCCTGAAGTTTCAAACAGCTTTTGAATGTCTACAAAGTGGTGAAGGCAAAAGGACTTTAGCATTCCTCAGGACAGAGAACCTTTGTAGTCATTTTGGTGGGGGAGGGTCTCTAGCACAGGAGAATCAAACAGTGGAAATCTGAGCATCAAATATTTGCAGTAAGACAGAAACAGGGATGATATATATTTTACTATTGTGACAGCTAGCAATGAGAAAGAAATGTCATCAAAATATTGTTATCTCCTTTTACCAGCATAACTTAGATGGGATGAAATCATATGCAGGTGAGGAAATCATATGCAGGTGTTAAGCACAGAGGAAATTCTTGCTTTGAGAGATGTTTCCCAAATTAAGGTGTCCATGTTGCATCAAATTTTGTTTCAGCAAAAATTAATGCCCTTGAAGTCAGTGAGACCAATTAAGCACCCACCCACTGCACAGGTTATACTAGTTGCACTGAGTCCTCCCAGAATTTTATTCCCTCTTCACTACCAAATTTTTATGTATTAAATGTCAGCCTAGTGTAAATTAGAAGAGTATGTTCACAAAAACAGAAGCTGCCAGTGCAATGTTAATTTACAGTGGAATTTCTGAATTATTGTGGTTTCAGCATATGCTTACCTGTACAGTTTCCTCCTTTCCAGAATACTTTCCTATTTGGGTCAGGCCACTGATGTAAATACCTAAAACAGGATGTAATGGCTTCCTTTCAATTTCTTGGTCATCCAAATACAATGTTACAAAGTCTTCTGTTACTAAGAGACGAATTTGATGCCAGCCTTCATCAAACAACGTCTAAGAAAAGTGAAGAAAATACAATATTTTTTTAAAAAGTCTTCAATTTAAATAAGAAATCTGCATTTCAACACTTCAGTTACTGTCAGTGGTTGAGATGATCAATGTAACAGTTTTAGTCAATACAATACAATACAATACAATACACCAGGTTGAAAGAGACCTTCAAGATCATCGCGTCCAATCCATCAACCAATCCAACCCACCTAAACAACTAAACCATGCAACCAAGCACCCCATCAAGCCTCCTCCTGAACACCTCCAATGAAGGTGACTCCACCACCTCCACGGGTAGCCGATTCCAATGGCCAATCACTCTCTCCGTGTAGAACTTCTTCCTAACATCCAGCCTAAACCTGCCCTGGCGCAGCCTGAGACTGTGTCCTCTTGTTCTGGTGCTGGCTGCCTGGGAGAAGAGGCCAACCTCTGCCTGTCTACAACCTCCCTTCAGGTAGTTGTAGAGAGCAATAACGTCACCCCTCAGTCTCCTCCACGCTAAGCAACCCCAGCTCCCTCAGCCTTTCCTCATAGGGCTTGTGTTCCAAACCCCTCACCAGCTTTGTTGCCCTCCTCTGGACACGCTCCAGCAAGACAACATCCTTCCTAAACTGAGGGGCCCAGAACTGGACACAGGACTCAAGGTGTGGCCTAACCAGTGCAGTGTACAGGGGGAGAATGACCTCCCTGCTCCTGCTGGCCACACTGTTCCTGATGCAGGCTAGGATGCCATTGGCCTTCTTGGCTGCCTGGGCACACTGCAGGCTCATGTTCAGCCTACAATCAACCAGCACCCCCAGGTCCCTCTCTGCCTGGCCACTCTCCAGCCACTCTGACCCCAGCTTGCAGCACTGCCTGGGGTTGTTGTGGCCAATGTGCAGAACCCGGCACTTGGATGTGTTAAATCTCATGCCATTGGACTCCGCCCATCTGTCCAGCCTGTCGAGATCCCTCTGCAAAGCCTCTCTGCCCTCCAGCAGATCAACTCCTGCCCCCAGCTTGGTGTCATACATAAAAATATTAACCATACAGGGAAATAAGTATTTGCCAAGTAATATTACAATTAAGATGATACTTTGTAATAATTAATACCTATTTCAGAATTATTTTATAACCCACATATATATTTCCAGTCTATGATCTTGACCATGTTCAAATCTGTATGTGTTTACACAATTAAGTCAGAGGCCTTTCTTTCAGTAGTGGTGTAATATCTTAAAGACCCCAGGTTTCAAGTCATGGTGAAAACAAACCGGTACTTGAAAATCTTTCTACTTAAAAAGAAAAAAATAAATCTTAAAGATTACATGATGTTGGCAGAAAGAATCACACTGTTGTAATGAATAAGCCAAATATTAAATTCATCATCTCACAAAACTGCAGATTTCTTTAGCTTAAGATGTAGTTTAAACAAATACCTTGGTTCTACAAGTAAAAGAAAATGAGAGAAGTATTAGACTCACCTGTATTAGAAATTAGATTCAACACATGGAAAAATGTCTTCTTCATGACCCTACCCACTGATTTCAACAACATGCTAGCTCTTTACCCTAGCCTACCCTAGATGCTGAACTTTTATATAGATATATTTAATAGAAATGAATCCCACACAAGGTTAGTATACATAACAGTAAACTGACATATACAGATTTCAGTATGGTACAGAATTTTGTTAGCTTTTGTACACATAAATAGAAATTACTCTTACCTCACTTACTAGTATACTCCCTTAGATAGCACCTCTGTTTCTATTTTATTTTCATACGTAAGGTGGGGGGTTATTTATTTACAATGGCTCTCAGAAGATAAACACACCAAAAACCCAGATGAGAATATATAACATCCATTTTCCTGAGTTCAAGTGATAAATTATCACCAATGTTTATTAAATTTAAAAGGTCATTAAAAACATAGTAACATTTACAGTGTGTTTAGAGACACAGAGCTCTTAAAAGGGCATAGAATTTTGGTTCTCCATAACAGTAATGCAGACTTGGAGAAACACTTGAAAACAAAACCACAGAAGTCTTCTTTTCATGGTGAATTCATGGATACCTGAGACTAGGAATAAGACTGATTTGTCACTGTAGCTGCCAGAAACAGTTACTTCCAAACTGACTTGAATTTTCTAACAATTCCCAGTAAATTAGGTTTAACCCTGCTCCTTTAAAAAACAAACAAACTAAAAGACAATAATTTTACTCACAAATAATTATTAAAAGGCAGAGAAACTTTGGAAAGAAAAAGTTAGAATCTCCATCCAGTAACAGAAGAATAAAATACCACTCCCTAGCAAAAGCTTAGTGGCTAAGACCTTCCCTTGGATAGGAGTTCTTCCTTTGAGGATTTATATCTCAAATTCCTTCAGTATGATTTGCAGTAAGGACTCAAATGCAGGCCACCACTTCCCAGAAAATTTGAACCCACTTGGCCGCGAAGCACTCCAGCAGTAAATCTTTACCACTTTTTGTCTGCTGAAGCATCTCTCTTTGTTCACTTAAATAATACTCCCTGCAGAGGGAATGGGAATCTGGTCTGCCATGTTCCTACACTCCTACCAATGCATGAACAGAGACATTCAATCTCTGTCCCTCTGTCCCTCTGTCTCACCTGCAACCAAGACAACCTTTCTCAGAAGAGTTGAATACTTCAATGGGAATTGCTGAAGAAAGACTGAAAGAGAACCTCCACAATACACTAAAAGACAATAAAATTGGTTTGTACAAGGAGGGAAACCCCTTCAGTGAGAAAAATAAACATTCAGTGGGAAAAAGAAACATTTATCCAACAGAGAACTGGACAAACCTAGATTGAACTCTCATTTTGTAAGCTGCTATATGCTCTTTGGGAGAAGTAACTTCTGTCATGCATTTTCAGGGAATTTAGACACTTAACAAGAACTCTCTCAGAAAAGTGGACTATTTCATTCACATTTTCTGTCCTCCATGTCAAAGACAGAAAATACTTTCCAGTATGTATTAAGTAAAGAGCTGCGTGAAAAAAATGTCTCTGTGATCTTCATCATTACCTGCTGGGTAGAAACCACCACTGACAGCAACGATCACTCTAGGAACCTAAGTTCTGCTCATCTGTTTTAAAGTGCCTGAGCAGCCAAAACCAAGACCATGAATATCTTAAAAACACTTTTTAAAACCATAAAGAGCAGAAGAATGATGTGTATTTAAATGATTATTCCACTACAATGATGTCTTACTCCTTACCCTAACAAGAGGTGCAGTGAATGTAATAACTTGTGTGCCATTTATTAAACTTGTTGTAGTGAATGATAAAGTTTTCTCTTCTCCATTAATAGTGACTGCTATCTGTGGTCTCTTATCCAGACTTAGAATTCTCCATAAATCCCACGTCTTTTTCACTTTAAATCTTTGAGTGGAAACAAACACATAGGATGGAGGCAGACCTTCTGGAAATACATTCCTAAATAAGAGAGAGAAGGGAAGGAAAAAATACAGTACTTGAGTATTTCTATAAATCTTAAAATAAGTCTCTTTAAGCAAACAACCAAAATTTTACTACATTTAGAGCTGTATTTATAAATCTAAACATTGTATATTTGTATATATTTATATTATATATACATATATAATATAAATCTAAATACCTTGTCAATTCTGACAGGTCAACATGTGAGGTTACTTCATAAGCTTTTGCATTAGTGGTTGGTATTTGAATCCTCTTCTTAACCTTTTTCTTCACACCTAATCCTAGAAGAATGTCAAATCCTTTCTCATCTCGAGCTGCCACTGGAATTCGTGTTGGACAAACAGATTCTGTAAAGTAATAAGTAGAAGTATAGTTCAAAATATGACTTAATACTTTTAAATAGCAACCTCCCCATAGCTAATTTTTTGTAGCTGTCTTTCAATAAATAAAAGAGAATTCACAACTGCCAATTAAGTACAACAAGAAATGACATACAGAATCTTCAGAGACATGGAGTGAGAATACTGAGCCGTCCTATTTTACCATAATTACATTCACATACTATTTTGAGTTGTCACCAATTGCAGTTAAAAAGTATTAATGGTATCCAGTGTGTTCAGTTCTGGGCCACTCAGTTTAAGAAAGATGTTGACTTGCTGGAATGTGTCCATAGGAGGGCAACAAAGCTAGTGAGGGGTTTGGAGCACAAGCCCTATGAGGAGAGGCTGAGGGAGCTACAGTGGCTTAGCCTGGAGAAGAGGAGGCTCAGGGGAGACCTTATTGCTCTCTACAACTACCCAAAGGGAGGCTGTAGACAAGTGGGGGCTGGTCTCGTCTCCCAGGCAACCAGCACCAGAACAAGAGGACACAGTCTCAAGCTGTGCCAGGGCAGGTTTAGGCTGAACGTTAGGAAGAAATTCTTCATAGAGAGAGTGATTGCCCATTGGAGGTGGTGGAGTCGCCATCACTGGAGGTGTTTAGGAAGAGACTTGATGGGGTGCTTGGTGCCATGGTTTAGTTGATTAGATGGTGTTGGATGATGGGTTGGACTCGATGATCTCAAAGGTCTCTTCCAGCTGGTCTGGTCTGGTCTATTCTATTCTATTCTATTCTATTCTATTCTATTCTATTCTATTCTATTCTATTCTATACTACCAGACTAATAAAAATAATGAATTTAATATTTAAAACTGTATGGTTTTAAAAAGCTACAAAATTGTAAATGTGGTTTACACAATGCACTAACTGTAAAACTGCATTGAAAATGGACAAAGGTAGAACTACCTACAATTATTTGTTTCACCTTCTTTTGCTCAAAATCAATTCCTATCTATTTTGTCTGAAATCTGTTTGAAGCTCTTCTCACTGGACAAATAGTGTGTAATATATTTTCTGTGTAAACTGAAGTTAGCTGAATATTGTTATATTATCTCTTCACACAAAAGCAACACTAGGCACTGGACCTACGCTGTCTCAAAAAAATTGAGATAAAGTGGAATTTAATACTAAAGCAAACACATTAGAATCAATGAAAACATGTTTTGTTTTATTCTACTTATTACTATTCATAATAATAAATTTTCATCATTTCCCACTGTTTCTTCAGAAAAGCATCAGCTCATAGAAAGAAAAGAGGTTAGCTATAAATTCCACAGAATGGGTGGAGACTTCTGTCATCTCCATCTGGACCAGTCACAGGCTAGAAAACACATGTTTTAGTGCCAGAGAATTATCAGCTCAAAGGTCTAGACTAGCTTCTCTTTATAATATCAGCAATGCTGATATTATAACCAGCCCATGGGCCGTCAGAGGCTCTCCCATTCTGGTTGGGAAGGCAGGATATTAAGTAAGAGTAATAACACTTTGTTTTTTCAGGTTTCTTCAATGTTCATTGTTATCATGGAGACATTTTCTAAACTTATTTATTTCAAAGCAGAACAATGATTATGTTGCCATTAATAGAGATTCCAGATAACCATCTACAGTGACATGAAAATGAACACAGCAATCTCTTATCAGTTACAGTATTAAAAAATTGGTGTAAAAATAAAAAGTAAATGCAGAAATAGGATTACTTTATGTGAGAGGGACATTAGTCAGTGTTTACAATACAATACAAATTAAGCATGTGTAAAATGATACACGAAAAAACTTTTACAATTCCAATGGCATATTGAAGATTTACATAAAAACATTCCCAATAAGGCTGACCTTTTCTGGGTCTTCTGGTTAATTTTCTGGCAGGATGATGTTCATAGAATCACAGAATACCATATTGGAAGGGACCCCAAAGATCATCTGATCCAACCTTTCCTGGCAAAAGCACAGTTGAGACAAGATGGCCCAGAGCACTGTCCGGCTGAATCCTAATTGTCCAGTCTTGAGGAATCTACCGCTTCACTGGGGAGGTTATTCCAATGGTTTGATGTTCTGTGAAAAATTTTCTTCTTGTGTCCAATTCTAATCTACCCAGTAGTAATTTGTGCCTATATGTCAATAACTAACAGAGCCATTTTACAGGATACAGAAATCAGTGGCAAAAGTAAGAGCTAGTTTCCATGAGAAACTGGGTTGCATATATAGCATAAGTCAGAGCAACCCTCTAGCCTATACTGAATTCTTGTTCCCTTTTAGTGTCTGTCTATAGCTTTCAGATGCGTTATTCTTCATTCCTGAAACATGAAGTAACTTTCTAATGTTAAATCCCATACAAAGGAACTTTCCTCATCATCCTTCAAATGTACTTCTGAGGTCTGTATTGTGTATTTTTTAATGCATTCTTGATACACAATCTTCTCTATATTTGTTGCTGGAGAATATTAATATTACAGGAACGTTCAACTTCCAGAATAAATAGTATTTCTTGCCCACGTTATCCTTTCTGGATGACATATTCAGCAGGTTTTTTCATGCTGCTGCACTCTAAAAAGAACACTAGAGTTCCCAAAATACATGCAAGAGCCTTCCGTCCACAAGGCTATTTGAAACAGCAGCACTTGTTACACAAATCACCAAACTTCAGACTCCTTTTTACAGAAAGGAAATGCTGCCCCTGTACTCTTTTACTGATGTTCATATAATAACAAAGTTAAAAATGCCCAAGAGTAAAGGCTGACATTTTTTACACATCAAAACAAAGAAATCAAGGGAGAATTGCAGACTTTTCAGTCTGTTTCATGTGGCTGACCGCAAACAAGTAATTGTTACTTTCCCATCATTAAACTTCTTCTCCCAAAATGAATCTTAAAAACATGAATAAAATAATCCACCTGTCAGATATAGAATTCCAGTTTACTAGTCTTCCAGTTCACCTGCTAAAGACACTGCAGTTATAAATGAAGCTGTCAACTGGCTCTGATCACTGAGAGAGGCATCTCAGTGCTAACGCCAGGGAAGAGTTAAACTGCAGAGCGGAGCCAAAGGGTCACTTAAAACAGTAAATACACTTTTGCGTACATGGTCATCACCACTCATAGATTGCTGCCATAAAAGTAATATCAAATATCACAGCTGAATTTTAAAGGATGTTCATTAATTCTGAAAGCAGAAAATGTATCTTGCTGAAATATAATGTGGCTTCTAAATTTTATTTAAAGAAAACAGCATGTTTGTTTTTGAGAATTTCTCCCTGCGTGAAGTTTTACCAAAGAATTCAGCTGATTTAATATTTGGACTCATCATCTCACTACATCAGTCACAAAGAATTGTTATCATATTCATAAGCATATCAAGAGATAAGCACTATTATCCTCAACCTAAGTATCACCATATTTTTTCAATCAAGTCCACACTCAGAGTGAAAGCAAATGAAAACTATTTTTCATTCTTAAGTGCAGAAATACAGCACAACTGAACTATGACTTGCATCAGTTCTTAGCAATAAAGCATGTACAATATATTCACTGTACAACAGAGTCCTTCTGAGTGATATATTTTATAAGCAATTTACTTTTTTATATATATATATATATATATATATGAAACATTGTTTTACAAAGTTATCAGAAAAATTCAATGTAGTAGTGCTGCTAGCATTCTAGTTTTACATTCTAATTTTACAGTGTTAGTATTGGCTATTTTTTCCTGTAAAATCATTCCAAAAAAGACAATAACAGCTTGTTACAATTCCAGGTGCTTTAGTCTGGAATTTCTTCTGGGTTTTTCAAGACATGCTAGTGGAAGAACTCCTGATTGCAGAAAAACAACCCTGTCAACTGTCAAGAAGAAATGCTAGATTGTGGATGAGTATCAGCCACACCTAAGAAAAGGATAAAGTAAGTCCTATATCCTCATCACTTTGAAAAACCTGAACTATTTTAGGATTTCTAAACTTTATCAATGCAAAAAAAAATGGAGTTTAGGGCAAAATGCTTCATACTCAAAGTAAACACTGTGTCAAAGCACCATCTCTTACTGGAATACACTTCATTGTTTAACAGAGAAAATAACATTTTGTGAGTGATTTCCACAAATGAACTCAAAATGAAAGACCATAGTAAAAATTATCAAGTCCATTAGGTTACATTAACCATCCATTCAGCTTGTGAAATAAAGAACTATATGTACAGAACTACATTCTGCATATGTAAAAAAAAAAGTATTGCTTACCTTCACAGAGTTTCTGCTTTATAACTTCCTTAATTCTTGATATTGCAATATAATCTTCAACATAAAATACATAAGTTGATGAAGGCTTGTTGGCAATAGCTTTAAGTTCAACTTCCTCAATTTCAGAGCCAACACCAATGGCAAACAAAGTTATTTTGTTTTTCCTTGCTTCCGCTGCTATGTCTTTGACTTCATCTTGGGACTTTCCATCAGTGAGAACAACTGCTATTTTTGTTAAAAATCTTGAAGATTTTGCAAAAAGATGGTCAAAGGCAAACTGAATAGCTCTTCCTGTCCTTGTGTTTCCTCCCAAGTAGTGTATGGACTCCATTTCCCTGATAAGGTTCTCAGAGGATTCATGAGTTCCGAGAGGAATTTCAAGTACAGGGTAATCACTGTACTGGACAACTCCGACTTGAATAAACTTTGGCCCTATGTCAAAATTTCTGGTAATATTGACAAGCCAGCTTTTGATTATTTCAAAGTTTTCTGGGCCAACACTGTAGGAGCCATCTAATATAAAAACCAAATCTGCAGGGGCAGTTCTGCAACCTAAAAAAAAACAACCCAACATCAAATGAATACATTAATCAACTCTTTCATATCTTTTTCCCACAGAAAATATTTTTCATATCAATTACTGTTTGTATTAGAATCTATATTGACAAATACATTCAATTTTTCAAAAAATCAGATGAGTTTATCCAGGAAAACAAGATTGGGTTTTGTAAGTCATATAGATCCAACTTGGCATCTGCAAACAATACAATATTCTGGGTTTTTTACATCATCACCAGAAATTACTATGACAAATAAACAGAGAAGAATACCTTTTGGTCTTATCCATATCCCTTCATCTGCAGAAATTACAAGCATAAAAATTAATTTTTATTTGCAAACCAAGCACACTGCAGAGGAAGCACATCATCTGAATATTCCAGAATTCAACACTAACCTCAAATCCTTTTACAATTCAATTGACTCCTGGCAGTCCTACTTACAGAACTAGTTATTATAATATCCCAAATCTCAGATGAATGCTGCTGGTACCATATTTCAATTTCAGTAGAGGAAAATTCTCATTAAACAAGCCAAATCTCCAGCATGTAAGATCACATAAGCATTTAACAAATATAATGTAACAGCACGATGACTTAGTCATGGATTCATGTTTCCTAGCCACAGTCACTTAAAAATGGAGCTTTTAGGATTAACTGCCAAGTGCAGGCCATGGACTGACAGCAGCATTTCTATAAAACAGCCTTATTCATCTTATATGCACATTTTCAGATGGAGTGAGTAACTCTAGAGGCAAGACTCACCTTCACAGACTGTGGAAGGAGCTTAGATAACTGACATAGGAGGTACTGAGGAGACAGCCAAAACCAAGAGATATTATTTCTATCTCATGGTGCACAGTGTCATAAGGGTTGCTGAGTATTATTGTGCATTCTGTTTTGTGGAAGGCTGCAGGTACACCAGCTCTGGAGAGAAGGTGAGCTTTGCCTTGTGATGACATCTGCCTTTGGACACTTCTGGTCAGGTCAAGATTTCAAATTCCTTGAAAGGAAGTGCCCTTATTCTGCTGAAGTGATGGTTTCACAATGCAGGTTGTGGTGAAGATAAAGGACACTGGGAAAAGGAACAAGGTGCAAGCAGCATGCATCTTCTGTGGTGCAGGGATATGCATCACAGTGTAATTCTAGTTGGAAAGGACTTTGGATGTCATTGGACCCTGCTCAAAGCAGACCCAGCTTTCTAGAGACTCAAAGGACTTTGATGGAGTTTATTGTGAAATACTGAAAATTGCTGGACTAAGAGCAAATCTGGAGAAAAAGAACCCATCCTTACAGTATCATGGTCACCAGTAGAGAGTTTTCCATACTCTTTCTATACTGCCACTATGTCTTTCTAAAATCTACCTTGCTTTAACTTTTCCATAAACCAGATTTAGGTATTCATCTTGGTTTGGCAGGATTTGAGATGCAAATTTTGAAGAACATGTAAGATCTGTCCCAGAGCTGGAGTTATCTCAGCTTTCTCTCACAGGACCTTTATTATTCATATTTGGATTCTCAAATAACATGAAGCTATTCAAAATATTACTTCTGAAGAAATCAAAATATAAATACCAACACTGAAGACACAAGTTTAAATCAAGATTTGAGGTTTACAAGAAACAATAAGAAATAAAGACATGCCCTTCCTAAAGAAGAACCAAGGTATTTATTTTACTTAGCATGTATTACAGGATTTTAATCAGAAAAATACATTGGAAAAAATTTGCCAACAGAAGTGTATATGTAGACCTGAAAATGGATACTACAAATTGAAAGCATGCTTTGAAATTGTCCTTGTATGAAGTACAAAATTTAAGACTTACTTGCTCTTGTTTCCCCATCTTCAGCTGAGACACAATCATGAAGCAGCAGAATTAACATCATCTGAAAAAATGTTGTAATTTGTGCCATGTGTGTTGTATTTTCAGTCTTGAGCTTAAACTGGATGGGAAGAAATGAAAAGACAAGATGTTATTATTGTATTACAAAATAAATTCAAACTTCTGCTGTTTTAAAACCTGTGCATGAGGAGCAACCTTGAATCAAATCTGCAAGCCCAAACATACAGCCAACCTGTAACGGCATAGACCACAGACCCAAAAAGCATCAGTCAGACTCATATGCCCAAATTTGAGACCATGGTCACTGGTACAGCCTTATCCCAATCCCTGCAGAAGTCACTAATTCCTTTCTTAAACTGCACCACCTCCTTGCCTCTCTGCTCACCCTATTATAAACATTACCCACTGGTACCTTCAGGGATGGGCCTCTCAGATTAGCAGGAACAAGAGAAACTACAGGGAAAAGGAAAATGCTCAGAACTAGCTGGGTGGGAAGCAGAAAGCTGGAGGCTACAAGGCTCACCTGTGGGGAAGGAGGTGCTCCACAGAAATACTAGTACTTCACCTTGGGAAAGTACATGTGAAAGTAGGATTTTCAGGCTGGCTTGGAGTAAAAAGAGTGTTGGTGAGCCTGGCTGAGGAGCAGAGGGAAAAGGTTGTGCCAAAATCACTGTCAGTAGGAGGTGAGCAGTGTTACAGGGGAAGTAAGGAAGGGAAAACTCATGGGGATATGGTGTGGTGTGCTGCACTCACACATCCAGCAGAAATGTGCTGTCCTTTGAATTTTTAATTTCTGTGTTCTCCTCCTGTTACTCATTTGCATTCATCTCATTCATGTACATATTTTAAGCAACAGGCAAAAATTAACAGCCCACCCCTTGTGTGACCCTGCTGTTCAGCTCTCACCAAGTTGACTTAAAACTCTGCAAAACAGGAGTCCCAAACCAAAAAAGGTAAAGTGGAAAGAAGAAACAATTGCAAGGTCTTCCTTGCCTCAGCCCCACCTACGCAGAGAGAAAGAGCTCCTGCTCACCATGCAGCCCTGCCTTTGCTTGAGGGGCATATCCAAACTCATTCTTGCCCCACCAGTAAAAAGTAACAACGAGAATAGCTTCACAAGCTCTCAGGCATCACTGTGAGGGAATCATAGGAGTGAATTACAGGGCAGAAATCATTTGTCTCTTTTCTCACAGTGAAGAATTCCCATTCTTAAACATTGAATGCTACAACAGCCTTCACTTTAACATTAACATTACATGTTAACGTAATGTTTTTAACATTAAACTATTACATGAGAGCAAGATTTCTTTTGGTGAAAATCATGCTCCAACTTTTATTTCTTAAAAGGATATCCAGCAAAACAAGATTGTCTTGGTTTGCAGAATCAAACTGTATTCCCTCAAGAGATCAATTTTCTCATCTCTTTCAAGAGTCCTTCTGTATTTAATTTACAACAAATCCTGAAAAATGTGATAAACTGAACTTGAGAGCCTCATTGTGAGTACAAAGCCAAATAACCATTTAGTAGTCCAAAATGGACTTATTAATAGAAACCAAAATTAAAAGGATAAACCCAAGACTTAAGCAACCAGCCAATGAGGATTCCAGGAATTACCCAGTATTCAGTTTATTTGAAGGAAAATAGTGATACCGCACTGCACTTTTAACAGTCAAAAGAGATGCCAAACCAGCAACTCCAGAGACCAAAATTCTGTATCCTGTCAACACAGTAATTATAGCATAAGCAACAGAAATGTACTTGAAATTACTTACAGAAAGCACTTGCCCAAGTGCTACCATGGAGAGGCCATGAGTAGTATCCTCTCCATTGACACTGCCAAAAGGCAAAATTCATTACTGCTGATCATGTCCTTTCTATCTCCAGGGTTTTTAAGAGAAAGTAAGTTGTCTGTATAGTGGTCCATGGAAGTGCTTACTGCTTTATTCTCTGCCCTTGAGAACTGTGCTGGCTGCTACAAGAAGTCAGGGTCCTCATGACAACTTCTGCCCCTAGAGCTACAGGAGCTGCATCAAACTGTGCAGGTAAGCACTAAGAGAATCTATCCCAGCACTGCACCAGCAGAGGAACATGGATTTCTTCTGCATTTGCAAACAGTAGCGAAGACTCAACAAACTTTATAGATCCCTTCCAACTTGAGATATTCTATGATATGATAAGCAATGAGAAAAACTAAAAATCTAGATTATCTGTTGTGATTAGTTTGTGGTTTTGCCAAATGTAACCATGAAAACACATTTATCAAACCGTTTTCTCACCTCTCAGTTATACTAAACATGTATGTTCAATATACCGAAGCTTACGGAAGAGAAGAAGGTTACTTACTAAATACACAGATGTTGCATCCAGTTCAAGAAAAGTGTTGTGGACTGAAAGAGTATGGAGAAATAGCATCTGTCTTACTGTATTTTTCAAGGTATTCCCCATGGTTATTTCATTTTCCCATCTTAAATGGGACAGCGCATTGGACCCAGAGGCTTTGTCATTCTGATGATGTGCAGGGTGGCAGGAGTAAGCCTTTGGCTATCTCCCAACTTCACAGAGAACTCTTTAAACTAAAGCCACAAAGGCCTATCAGACATAACTAAGTCAGGATATCGAGTTAGGTGGACCTTTACTGTGATTCATTATAGCCATTCTTCCTTCTTCACTGTATGTTTTTTATCTTGGCCTTTTACATGCCTCTTTGATATCAGAAGAGAAGTACAGAGTGAGTGGAAACAGTATGGTCACAGAGGGATTACAAAGAGCTTATGTAAAGGCCTCTTCTCTGAGACCCTGAAATGAGGAGTTGTAGAGAACACAGATATGTTTGAGTATCTTTGAGACTTGCATGAAGACAGGCAAGTTTCTGTGCATCTCAGAGTAAATTAAAGGTAAAACAGCAGTGTTACTGTGGTAGTTTGGCCCTGGATGGGGACCAGATATCCACCAAAGTTGCTCTATCATTCCCTTTCAGAGATGGGCAGGGGACAAGGAAAATGTAACAAAAGACCTACGAGTCAAGATAGAAGCAAAAGCAAAGGCCATGTGAGTGGAAGCAAGTAAACAAAGATGTTACTCTCTGCTTCCCATCAGCAGATGATGTCTGGCCATTCCCTGGGAAGCAGGGCTTCAATATGCATAGTGGTTGCACCAGAGGACAAATGCCATCACCAAATGCCCCCAACACTTCCTTCTGTCTCTTAGCTTTTCTATCTGAGCTGATGCCATATGGTATGGAATACCTCTTTGGTCAGTTTGGGTCAGCTGGCCCAGCTGTGTCCCCTCCCAAGATCTTGGCCATTCCTCAGCCTACTGTTGGGAGAGGAATGTTGGAAAAGCACAGCCTTGGTGCTGTGGGAGTAATGCTCAGCAAAAGAGAAAACACTGCTGTGTTACAGAACTTCAGCTCAGCCAAATCCAACATAATTACCAAGCATCAGGTCCTTGAACCATAACCCACAGGGCAGTAGTTTAAGATCCTGTTCTCCACCAAAACAGAGTTAACAGAGTATTATTTTCCACCTTCACCACAGGCAGGAGAGAAAGAAGGTACAGTAAAGCTTGGCTGCATCATCCCATGCCTTGTGAGTGCATGATCAGAGACAGATAAATTATAGCCTCCCCAATGCACATTCAGGTTTTGTCACACATAGGAAGAAATCTCAATGAAGTTTGGAAATTGGTGACATACTGCCTCACCTACATGCTGTGTCATTTTAGACAGCTTTAACCAATTGGACAGTTCCCACAGCATACTCCTTGCTTTATTCTTGGCAGTGGAATTTTGCTGTGCAGCAGCAATTGAACAAACAGGGCCACATCACACCTCTGGCTGGGAAGGAAATTGAATTCAGGTTTCTTACACAGTGGATATGTGGTACAGCCATCTGCTCAAGCCTGCCAGTATCTTAGAGACAGCAAAGGCACTAAACTCCCAGAACAACTTTGCACAGGGGTTCAAACAACGTCATCTCCTGTATGCATACACAACAGAAAAACTCACATCCAAATTAAGTTTTCAGTGGGAAATTTAGGTACTTAAGCAAGTTAGGCAGTATTTCCATTTTGCATTTAAGCTACCTAAAAGCATTACCTTTTGTATCTCAAAAGGTGGTTTACTGATACTGTCTTTCCATACCCAGCTTTCCAGTGCCCAGATAAGTCTATCATTTTACTCTTCCAAGGAAAACACTCTGAAGAAACTTCCTATTCAGAGTAATTTGGAATCTTCCAGAATCAAAATTATCTGCTCTTCAGTGAAGTTTTGTCATTACTGAAACTGGGGAATGGAGAGATATTTCCTTTCTCTGAAAATCCTGGCTTCTCTGCTGCATGAAGATTTCTTGCTGAAGAACTACACAGAAAGGAGAAGTTCCTTTCTTCACTTCTTCCCACTGCTATTCACTGCCCAATAAGGATTCCAGGAAGCATACGATTTTAACCTTTCACAGCATTTTGAGAAAAATACCCAGACTAAAGGTTACATATATTATCTTGCCTTCCAAGTACAAGTTCACACTTCTCTCATATTACATCACTGTATATATATAATTCAACAAAAGATTGTTAGGTTTGGCCTACAAAAGAACAAATATTAAAACATTACAACAATAATGACTGAAAGGACACACAGGAGATTGTTTACATTTCCAAACTTGTACTAGAGCAACTGTACAGTGAGAGAAAAGCAACTCTGAATATCCTGCTTTATACATGTCAAAAATGTGGCAAAGTAATGCAATATTGCATCATCACCTTTTTACATTTGTTCTGTTTTCAAATTTAGTGAGTTTTACAAATAAAATGTGATGGCCATTTACATGTACCTATTTTTTTCCTACCTCTACCTTCTGTTACCACTCCTAAGCATTCGAAAAGTCTATGAGGTTATTCTGAGTCAGTTACTTTTGTCTAGTAACACATCTGAATCTGTGTTTATTTCACTTGTATTTCAGTCCCATTCTGCATTAATGTTTCAATAAACTGTTTCTCCTAATTTATTATTAATATATTATTATCCTCTTATTTATTATTCTTGGTGGGCAAAACTGATGAGGATATTATAATTACAAACATTTAAAAGAATAACAACATTTCCTGGGAAGGGTGAGGTTGTGAAGACATCGTTAATTTAGGCTCAGTTTACACATACACATACATGCATAAATGCAAGGATGTTGTCTTGCTGGAACGTGTCCAGAGAAGGGCAACGAAGTTGGTGAAGGGTTTGGAACACAAGCCCTGTGAGGAAAGGCTGAGGGAGCTGGGGTTGCTTAGCCTGGAGAAGAGAAGACTCAGGGGTGACGTTATTGCTCTCTACAACTACCTGAAGGGAGGTTGTAGACAGGCAGAGGTTGGCCTCTTCTCCCAGGCAGCCAGCACCAGAACAAGAGGACACAGTCTCAGGCTGCGCCAGGGCAGGTTTAGGCTGGATGTTAGGAAGAAGTTCTATACAGAGAGAGTGATTTCCCATTGGAATCGGCTACCCGGGGAGGTGGTGGAGTCACCTTCACTGGGGGTGTTCAGGAGGAGACTTGATGGGGTGCTTGGTTGCATGGTTTAGTTGTTTTAGGTGGGTTGGATTGGTTGATGGGTTGGACGCGATGATCTTGAAGGTCTCTTTCAACCTGGTGTATTGTATTGTAAGATTCTAAATAAATAGCTAAAATGTCACATAGTGACAAGTACTTTAGTATTCACTATACCATTTCTTTCAATTTCCACATTGGAATGAACTCTTTTGGCATAATTATCTGTATAATTACATTCATATCAGGAATGTTCTACAACAGTAAATACATTACTACAGAGCAGTTCAGATGAGGTTTTATTAACAGAAAGAAAAGTATGTGTTTAAGTTACACATATTCTGAGTTTTGTTATTTTTTTAATAGTTAATACTAGCGCAACAAGAATGAAAAGCAGTTGCAAAATGCTTCCATTCTGGCTACGCAATATCTGAACTTAGTCTACACAAGAATACAAGGCTATACAAATTACATGGAGTACACAGTTCAAGATACTTTATTTCTTAACCCTGAAATCATGCAGAAAGCATTGCCCAGACTCCCTTAATAAGAAAAAGCTAATGGGACTTTTACTTGGGCCCTCTCTCCCATTCTCATCATTGCTGTCTTTCTTTTTACAATGGTGGCAAACATTAGAGGCACAGCTTTATTTCTCCTCCCTCTGAAAGTTTAAAAGCCTACCTGATACACAGACTGAAGAACACAGATCTCCAGACAGAGCTGGAGAAACACACAAAAGAAATGAGGAGAGATGCAGACAAAGACCTGTTGCAGTGGAGTGAGTTTCTCAAGTCCACAGGTGCAACAACGGGAGCTGTGTGGTGTCCACAGCAAAGAGCCTTGGTTAGCTTGAATGCCCAAGCACCTGCAGAAAGTGAATGAATACTGGAGACCTCAGAAACCATAGCATCACATCTTGTTTGCAGCATCAGAAATCAGTCTCATCTGTCCCTGTATACCCATCTCTGGTCCTTCAGGTACACAGTAGCAGGGTCTGTTCCTGCTGCTCAAATGTTAGTTTGGATTTCCACCCCAAAGCTCAGTAAAGGTACTAACAACTACTTCAAGTTTAAGTTTGATACTTCATTTGTGCCACAGCCACAGTTTATATCTCTCATTAAAAATGGCTGACTTTACAGTCAAAAGAATATTGCCCAAACTACTGACAAAGCAAACCACTTCACTCCAAGAAACATTTTAAGGATAGGTAAGGAAAAAAACCAACAATGTACTGTTCGATTAAATGAAACTATTCTGCAGCATAATTACTATTTCTGCTATTAGAGCTCTTCAATATATACAAAATAAACCACAGGAATCAGTACTACATGGTAAGAGTACACCCCATATTTACAGCTTTTATATATACATAAAGTATTACAAATGAGCACAGAGGATTAAACAAATTATTATTGGTTTTGGCAGATTTTGGTATGAAGGGTTGATATCAACTGTAAAAAGGCTTTACATTGATTTCGATGCTGTACATCAAAGACAAAAGTAAGCAGTTGATAGATATTATAACCCAAGCAAGAAGATAGGTATTTCTGAAAGCAAAGAATCCTCTTAAGTAGAGTAGGCTGAATATGCATTTTTCATATGATTCAGTAAAGCACAGCAAACCCACAGAACTCCTTCAGTCTACAGCAGAGAAAGTTTGTATTCATGCTCCAACATCTGAAGTCACACAGGACTTGTATTGCTAAATCAAATTTCTTCTGGCATTTTGCACTTTGTTGGATTTATTTCTACTCCAAGAGGATGATGTGCCAGGTGCCAGCAATTAGTTATTATGGGTTAAAGAAAAAGGAGGCTTACCACAGCATTTGAACTGCTGGACAGATACACAATTGATTGGAAAATAATCTATGATGGGCGACTTATATAAACAACCACAGTTGGCAGCTATATTCTGGTTGCAACAAATGAATTTGAGGTCTCCTCTCTCATCTGTGAAAAGCCTCTGCTGCTATTTCTCTTAAAATCATAGAATCAACAAGGTTGGAAAAGACCTCAAAGACAATCAAGTCCAATCTGTCACCCAAGACCTTATGACTACTAAACCATGGCACCAAGTACCACATCCAATCCCCTCTTGAACACCTCCGGGGATGGTGACTCCACCACCTACCTGGGCAGCCCATTCCGACGGCTAACAACTCTCTCTGTGAAGAACTTTATCCTCACCTTGAGCCTAAACCTCCTCTGATGCTGTTTGAGACTGTGTCCTCTAATTCTGGTGCTGATTGCTTGGGAGAAGAGACCAACCTCCTCCTGGCTACAACCTCCCTTCAGGTAGTTGTAGAGAGCAATATGGTCTCCCCTGAGCCTCCTCTTCCCCAAGCTAAACATTCCCAGCTCCCTCAGCCTCTCCTTGTAGGGCTTGTGCTCAAGGCCTCTCACCAGCCTCGTTGCCATTCTCTGGACACGTTCAAGAGTCTCAATGTCCTTCTTAAATTGAGGGGCCCAGAAGTGGACACAGGACTCAAGGTGTGGCCTAACCAGTGCTGCGTACAGGGGCAGAATGACTTCCCTGCTCCCGTTGGCCACACTATTCCTGATACAGGCCAGGATGCCTTAAGCCTTCTTGGCCACCTGGGCACAAGTTTATCAAGCAACTTGAGATTCCACAGAATTTTCCCTCCTTAGAGAGACTCAAGGAAAACAAAACAGCTAATCAATAGGATAAAATCTGTGCATAGCTGTCATTAAACTAGCATACAATAAGATATGTAGAGTTCAGGTGGGAGAGCTATTGTAAGCAGAAGAGAGGGACATATAATGCAATAACTGGAAACTATATGTAATAATTATATGTAATTACATATAATTTAGCAATGAAACCACTACAGAAATTGGCTTAAGTCCAAGACAAAGGTACAACAATCTCTTTACAACAAATAGAAAGAGGCATAAAAGCAACATAAAACCAGAACTAATCCAAGATAAGATCTTCTAATGCCACTTAAAAACTATGTTAGGGTCATGCCTATCTGACAAGTGATACACAGAATTGCTCATCTATTTCTGCTGTGGTCTCAAAGCACTCAGAAAAGCAACTCAGATGAAGATTCAGAAATACTGTCAGTGCTACCAAACTCAGGTCCTGATATGTCAGATACACTCTTCTGCCAATAGCTCCTCACTCCTTTCTTTCCCCCTTTCTTTCTTCTTTTGCTTTGGTTTTGTATGGTTTTTTGGTTGGTGTTTTTTTGGATGGTTGGTGGGGTTTTTTTGTTGTTTGTTTGGGGGGTTTTGTTTGGTTTGGTTCTGTTTTGGTTTTGTTTTGTTTTGTTTGTTCTCCACTTTTGAAAAAGGGAGAGTAGGGCTGGCTTAGCTAAGATATTTCCAAAGTAATGACTACAACATTTGCTGTGCAAATGTAATAAGCTATAGGAAATATACAACAGGTGAGATAAAATGTTTGCTGTGTGAGGGAAGGAATGTGTCTGTAGGCTCTGTTTGCTTTTCTGAACTGTTCTGTCACAGAATAGGGCATATGAAGGAAAGACGAGAGTGTGAGGAAAAGCAGATAGGAGGAAGGGGTGGGACAGGGTAGCAGAAGCAGGCCCAGACAGCTCTGTCTTCCTGCTGCCCCACAGGGCAGAATGGGGCTTGAGGGGCAGCCACTGTCACCCCTCACATCTTGAACTCTCCCCTTGTCAACAAGGCCAGCAGACAGCTGAGCAACCAGCAGAGTACATCCTACACTTTGGAAACTCAGAGTACACCCAACAAGTACTCCATATGCCTCCCATCACATGTACACAACGTGCAGCCATATTCCTGCATGTGAGATGCTTAACAAATGTCTTCTAGTTTGAAGCCAGTATCAAATGACCCAACTTTGCATTTTTTCATTATGCCACCTCATAGGTGCTGAAGAAGGAATGCATCTTGTGGTCAGAGGCAATAGGAGCTTTTGTAGTAAACAATACAATACAATACAATACAATACACCAGGTTGAAAGACACCTTCAAGATCATCGCATCCAACCCATCAACCAATCCAACCCACCTAAACAACTAAACCATGGCACCAAGCACCCCATCAAGACATCCACTAGTTCTTTGGCTTTTAACTTTCACAGCTGGCATTTTATTGCCTACGACCCTTTAATAAGTCGTGGTGGTTTTCCCCCTTTCATGAGTAACCTCACCTCTTCTCTTTTGTTGTTTAAGGCTCAGTGTTTGTATTAACATGTTAAAAATGTTCCCTTGTGCTTGAGTTTTCCAATATGATACTTCATAATTGGATACATAGCTCCATACCTGTAACATAACTGCCCACCTAATGCATTCTTATTTTACGGTGAGTCATACCCTTGGTGATGCTGGGGAGTGACTCTCCCACTATTATGCTAGCAGAACCAAAAGTACTTCTCCCTAGGAAGAAGTCTCTGAACCCTGTAATACTAATATAACCATTTACTTCCAATACCTTTACTTTTACTTTCACTTTCTCTCACTCCAGACAATCTGTGCTGTTGGCCACTTGTGTAATCCACAGACATTCACAAATCTGATCTGAATAGTAGAACAGAAGTACAATTCCAAATCTCCAGTATATAGTGAAGAACTAACCTCTAATCTGAGAGGTGTTTGTTTAAAAATCAGATACAACAGTCAGAGACATTCAAGTTTGTAATACACTTGGAAATTCTCAGAAATCTGTATTCAAAACTGCAAAAAGTTATTCCTCAGCCATTGCACACAACCCCTGCAAGCTGGCACTGGAAGGAGGGAGTGGGGGTGGAAGGCAGCATCCTGTTCCATCTTGCAGGTTACAGCACATGGGAAGAAGCACATTCTTTCCTCCCACTCTATGTCTAGGAAGAAATTTTCAATATATGGGTCAGACAGCCATCTGGCCTCAGGGATGAGATTTGCTACTATACTCAACAGAGATCCCAAACAGTTAAAAGCACTCATCACCCACAGACCTCTAAGATTTCCACCAGGAAATCAGAAGAAAGAAGGAAAGTTTATTCAAAATTAATTAATGTTATTTAGCATAAAGAGCATCCTACCTCACACTATTCTGACAGACTCTGTCTTTTACACTATTAAACCCCACACAGTAAATACCTGAAGACTTTCCCATTCCCTCTTGTTCATGCAATTCCACTTGCAACTCCTCTGTTCAGGAGAACAGAACAATCAGTTAAGCCCTTTGTTTCTTTCTTACATTAAGTGGCCTAGAATTTAATAGTCACAGAATCACAGAAACCATCCGCTTGGCAGAGACCTCAAAGACCATCCAACCCTTGACCCAGCACTGAAGGATCAACGCTAAACCATGTTCCCAAGTGCCAGGTCCACACACTGCTTAAACACCTCCAGGGATTGCAACTCCACTACTGCCCTGGGTAGATCATTACAATATCTGATAACCCTCTCTGTGAAGAAGAATCTCCTAGCATCCAGCCTGAACCTCCCCTGGCACAGCTTGAAATCATTTCCTCTTATCCTGTTACTTGCCACCAAGGAGAGGAGGCTGTCTCCCTCCTCACTCCAACCTCCCTTCAGGCAGTTGTAGAGAATGATGAGGTCTCCCCTCAGCCTCCTCTTCTCCAGGATGAACAACCCCAACCTCAGACACTCCTCTTAGGTCAGAAGTGTCACATTCCTAAGGCATCCTTGACTTAATTTAGCAATAGGCGAATTAAGTGACCATTAGAGGTTAGAGAAGATTAGATAACGTTTCCTTTCGAAAGCACAGATTATTTTTTTCAAAGTAGTTCCTCTATCTCAAATCACATGTAACTTACTTTCCATGGAGTCAGTTAAGAAATGTCTACTGTCACCAATACAGGTTGCAAAAGAAAGAATAAAACATGCTGCACTTGATAGGGCTTATGATAAGCTGCTTACACTGTATATTGGTGGTATCAGAAGTACAGGTCATGCTTTCACGAATAAATGGGTGTGTAACTTCCCTTTCAGAGAAATCCCTTAACCAACAAAAAGCAGACTTTATATTGTCATAAATTTCAATACTTGGCTTTCAAAAACAGTTAAAGGAATACAATATGTTATTATTTATGCCAGAAATTTGACATTTCTAAAGGTGCCAGATGCATTTTCAGACATATTCCACAGTTATTCAAGTTGGGGAAGGGGAAGGGGAAGGGGAAGGGGAAGGGGAAGGGGAAGGGGAAGGGGAAGGGGAAGGGGAAGGGGAAGGGGAAGGGGAAGGGGAAGGGGAAGGGGAAGGGGAAGGGGAAGGGGAAGGGGAAGGGGAAGGGGAAGGGGAAGGGGAAGGGGAAGGGGAAGGGGAAGGGGAAGGGGAAGGGGAAGGGGAAGGGGAAGGGAAGGGGAAGGGGAAGGGGAAGGGGAAGGGGAAGGGGAAGGGGAAGGGGAAGGGGAAGGGAAGGGAAGGGAAGGAAAGGAAAGGAAAGGAAAGGAAAGGAAAGGAAAGGAAAGGAAAGGAAAGGAAAGGAAAGGAAAGGAAAGGAAAGGAAAGGAAAGGAAAGGAAAGGAAAGGAAAGGAAAGGAAAGGAAAGGAAAGGAAAGGAAAGGAAAGGAAAGGAAAGGAAAGGAAAGGAAAGGAAAGGAAAGGAAAGGAAAGGAAAGGAAAGGAAAGGAAAGGAAAGGAAAGGAAAGGAAAGGGCAAACTAGTACTCATAAAAAAATGGGTAGATTTGGGGTTGGTTGGTTTGTTTGCTGAATTTATATACAAGGAAGAATTCTTTCCAGGGTTTATTGTGGCACTTGAAGCTAAGAATTACAGAGCTCAACAAAAGCACCACGCGTGAAGTCTCAGTGACTTCATACAAATAAGGCTTGTGGAGAAAAATTAATCTGCTAAATGTCAGTTCCAAATTGTGTTTCATACAATGAGAAGTCATGGTTTAAATTAATTACTAGCACAGATTCTTCTGACCATGATGTTCCACAGCCTCCCTTTGGGAGTAATCCTTTTAATTATATGCAATTCCTAACTTTCTTTATGCATTCCTAAGAGTTTGACCATTTATCACCAGAACACTAAAGATGCTGGAGGTAAATAATAGAAGGTTTTTGCATTTTTTTTTCTCCAATTAATTTTCAAATATTTGGTGCAAACTCATGACAAAATGAGGTGCTGCTAGCATCTCTCATGGTACAACCCAAAACCTCCAGATTTGCCACAGTTCAGTCCCTGCATTTATGCTATAGAGCAACAACATAATATCATTGATTTGTATTTGCTCTCCATAATGCATAAGATTCATGTTCATTTCTGTAGTGTTATTAGAAAATCTCTATTAGCTTTTAAATAATGGGATTTGTAAATTGTCAAAAATACAGTAAACCAGCTACACCAACAACCATTAAACACAGAAGAGGGTAAAGAAAAAAGTTCTATACCCTACTTTAGCAATATATAGCATTAAATAATTCACTAGAAAACATACACAAAAAGAGATCAAGATGGATCTAGAAGAAGATCTAAATGTATTTTCTTTTGCTTTACAGACAAAGCTTTAGAAGGTTTAATTAACACAAATTTAAAAGGACAGGCTCAAAAATGCACAGAAGATTTATTTCTGTATTTAGTCATCTATTAAGGTAAGAGGTAAGAACATGGTACAACTAATAGGTGTTGAAACCTCTGTACCAGAAGGCAGTCTCCTGGTGGTAAAAGATAGCCTGGAGTTAGGCACAGCAAGTTTTTTCTATCACTGCCATAGACCATCACAGGGTCGGACAGAGACATTTTCAGTTCTGGTCAGACACATCTTGAATAGGAAAACCCTAAAGAAGCTGTTGAGTGTGCTATTGTTTAAAGAAGTATGAACAATGCATTTGTGTCCTTTGATTTTGCAGCTTTGTTTCCAATACAACAATACACATTCACATTTGTCAGTATCCTTGCCTGAACAAATCAGAGTTTTCACATAGCTTTCCTCTGCATGTAGTAAGAAGTATAATCTCTAACATAGCTGACACATACTCATCTCACTTTGGTCCTGTGTAAACAACAAATGCTTCCTGAGTGATGCAGTATGCTTTTGCAGGCCTAACACACAAACCAAATCTGAGTTCTCTAGGGTTGGGTGAATATCAGTTATGCCTCAAGGATCACTTTAGAACCTGAAAATACTTCTCTCTCATTCCACTTCTATTCAGAAGCTCACCATTTAATCATTTACCAAAAATGATTGGTAAATGGTTCAAACTCTTTCAGATTGAGGAAGAAATTAAACCTAGTACTCTTTGATAATGCTCCTACCAGACATAAAGAGTAAGAAACACTGCTTTTGATGGAGCATGTTCTAAAAACAGGTCTTAAAAACTTCTGCCTGATCAGGATCCACGGGTAGGACAGGAATTTCTACTTTGTAAGTCCTTCTAGGAATCAGGTTCATGCTAGGTACCTACTGTGCCACACAGTTTTAAGCATATCTGGCATCAGGCATAGAAGCGTGCAGAAACTTTTATTAGCAGAAATGAAGGCATGATGTCAATTTCCCCTAAGGTTGAGTAGAAACAAGTGTCTCTGGCATTTCAGTGTCGGACCTAGGCGTCTGAAGTAGAAGTTATATACCGAAGTCCATTAGGAGAATTATGATTGAGGTATTATATAATCAAGGCTAATTTCTGTACCTGAGGACAGCTCTAAGTAAACCAGCATGTACTACTAATGCAGAACACTAATACTCCACAGCAGGTTCTATTCCTCAAAACAGATGCAAAATTTACCTTAGATGCTGTTTGCTGAAGCTGCTTTGCCAGAAATCCTGATTTCAGTGATCTCTCCTTTTCAAGTTCACTCTTTCAAATTTTCTGTGTTCCCATGCTTCCCATGGAAACCTGAAAATCATGTTTCTTTACTATGATTGGGCAAGTATTACTCATTTAACTTCAGCTTCATCAATATTCTTACCACTGTCTGCCCACAGCTAAGACCCGGGCTTAGAAATTTGTAACCACTCAGCCAAAACACTTCGCTGATTTCAGGTGTATACAGATTTTCATGGTCCATTCATTAATGGTTCATTCATTAGCACAAGCCAATAGTAACAATGCCTGACCTGCACCACAGGATATAGAAAATTTTGTACATAATTTAACTTTAAGGAAGGGAAAGACAAATTCCTTTACACTAAAGTTCAATGCATCTTTATGTAGTCAAGTATATTACAGTCTACAATCTGATGAAGTATAAAAAACATGTAACCTATAAGATAAAAATATAAAATAAATCTAGCATTTGCCTTCAAGTTATAAAAATAGCACCTGTGGGTTTAGGCAAAACCAGTCATTGTAGATACAGTGTCACTCCCTCAGTTTCAAATGACACGTGGTCGTGCTGTAGTTCCCACTCAACAAAAAAGTCCAAAATACATCAATAGCAATCTCAGTGGATCATAAAATCTGCACCTGGACTGTAACATGTTGCATTAAGGCCTAAATAAATACTGCATTGTCTGTAGGACTGGGCCTCCCAACACAGCAAGTCAGGAAGTCATAACAATAAATAAGCATACACATTACAATGTATAACTTTAAATAATGGTTAATCTATTTCCAGTTACAGAAAGCTCAAATCCCCATCTAATGTTGCTTTTCATGTAAAAGAAACAGCCACAGTTCAAAAAGTATTCTTTGCAATTCCATTACCCCCAATCTTGATACTATCTCCTTCTCTGGAGACTTTCAAGACCTATCTGGATGCATTCCTGTGCGACCTGCACTACTTTCTACAGTCCTCCTCTGGCAGGGGGTTGGACTCAATGATCTCTGGAGGTCCCTTCCATCCCCTAACATCCTGTGATCCTGTATATTTACAAAATACAAAATTACTGAAATATTAAATACAATGAGAATACTGACTTAATACAGTCGGGCACATTTTACAGAAGCCGTATTTGTTAGTGCAACAATGGTGGTATTTGCAGGCACTTTAAGATTACAATAGTTATAGAAAAGGTCTGTGAATTCTAGATACTCCACACAATGAGATAATTTATTTCATATGTTTATTTGTCCCTTCAGAATGACTGTATAAAAACCTAATCTCCTTGAAAAAAGAAGTCACACCAGAGGAATCTTTGGGATACACTGTCAGCAGCCAAAGATACTTAAACTATAAGAAACTGATCCACTGTTTGAATAAAACTTTCTTTAATCTAAGCCTTATTCCAAGATGTATGATTACATTACCTGCTCTTACATGGGCATACATCAGAATTCATAAACAATTTGCAAATGACAGAATTCAGCTATAATTTAGCCATAATAACTAGCAACTATGCCATAATCCACAAGCATTGCTGCATATCAGCTAGTAAAAATGTGTAAGCAAGCAAGATTAGAAAACAGTCACTTCAGGAAAAAGGCAGCAAAATGTTTATGTCACAAAAGAGAATAATAATTATCGTAACAATTGCAAATACTTCCCTTGGTATCAAAATGTTCTCTACATCTTAGCCGGTTCATTTTCAGGAAAGAAAGACTGCCTCCTGTTTATTAAACAAGAAAACAGGGTAATAATTTAAAGTGATTATCTACTTACTCCAGGTGTCAATCATCCATGCTTGAGTTCTGTTTTGGTGTTAGTGTAACAGAGTTTTCAGGTCACTTTAAATTTTGAGCAAAATTTCATTGCCTTCAGTTGCCTAACTTTCCAAAGGCACCTTTTAAGTAATTCTGCAGGAGCAGAAGACATACATTATCCCAGCTCTATTTAAATATCAGACATCATGAACCAAGAAAATAATCCAAAACTGCATGTGGCCAAGTTCTGAGGAGCAGAGAGAAACCAGTTCTTCTATAAAGCACCAAAACATTTGCAAAGAAAGTGCTCAGTCTTGGACAGCTCCAGGATGGTTTTGCTGAATGCCGCCTTCTTTCTGCTGTCAGGTACAATCAAACCATGAACTCCTGTCTATCTATAGTCACAGGATCACAGGACATTAGGGGTTGGAAAGGACCTCTGGAGATCATCAAGTCCAACCCTGCTGCCAGAGCAGGACTACATAACCATATAACAAGAGCCTGTCCTCTCCCTCTTGACACCCAGCCCTCCAATATTTATAAACATTTATTAAATCACCTCTCAGTCTTCTCCAGACTAAAAAGCCTCAGGGTTCTCAACCTCTCCTTATAAGGCAAGTGCTCCAGTCCCTTAATCATCCTTGTCTTATAGTGAGTACCTATCTTAAATAGGTATACTCATGCATACACAAAAAGACATTTTCCTTTGCTAGAAACACCTCTTCTGAGGGCAGATACCTTATCTGAATCCAGATCAGAAGAGAAAAATAAGAGGGAAAATAAACTGAATGCTTTTACTCTTTAGGAAATAAAAATTAATTTTTTTCTTGGTACTGCCTGGCTTGCTGGAAGATAACTATGTGCTTCTGAAAATTTGGTGCAGCTGTCCTCTCTTTTGAGTTCCTTAATGAAATCCTCTGTATCTTGGCTTCCTTCCCCTTTTTGGCAAAAGCTGTCAATGTTCGTTTCAGCTGAGTCATGAGCACGCCATGACCATGTGGGCCTCTTCGCACAACAAATGGACTTAATCACAGGGGCATACAATTACATTCTTTTTTCCTCACTGGAAATTCATCAGGGACTAACAAACATAAAACTCCATTGTCTAGGACCTTAAAAAAAAAATAATAACCACTGTTATTCCTATCAAATAAATCTTCCTTCCCTTCCCCACGCCTCATACTTTTTCCATGGTAGTAAAAAAGGAAAAAAAACCCACTCCCTTACCACTTTATCTTCTATTATACTGCAAGAGTATATTTTTAACAGTTTAATAAATTGCCAGTATTAAGACACATTTTACTATCAATGATTTCTCATTATTTATGCAATTCTACATAGGACCTAAAGGGTTCTCAATTGTACTGTTTGGAGATAGGAAGAACCTCAGCCAGGTCTCTTAATTGCTGTTGTTGCCCTGTTCTTTTTCTCTCGACTTCCAGACAGACCTATTCAAAAAGACATTAATATTATTTGGTCAGTTCCCATTTAGATCCTTGGTTTCTCTACAAATGAGAGTTTCTAAAGGACATAGAAGACTCCCTTCAGTAGAAGAGGGTTTCAGTTTCTGTACTGTAATAAAGAAAATTCAAGGGTATGACTCTGAAAATTCCCCCTGACATATTAACACCTTTTATCTCTGCATTTTCACACATATTTTGCCTTAATTTGATAGGAATTAAAAGGGATCCACTCCAGTGTTCTTGGCTGTACTTTTTCACACTGTTCTATTTCATGAGTTGACAGTGAATCTCGTTGTATGTCTTAGAAGCTCTCTCACTTTGCCTGCCCCGTTCTGCCCCCAATGGAAAACTTTTAAAAAACACTGCAATAACCAGGCAGATGACCATTCCACCTGGGAAATGGTCCTTACCAAGACACTGACTTGCAGTCCATTTTATATTCTACCAGGAGCTATTTTATCTTTCAGTCCTGTGCTATCAAGGCCAAGATTTTAAGAGCTAGAAACTCCCACGTCCTCCTCCCATAAGCAATCAATCCTCCAATTACATGGAACTTCAGTATTATATAACTTTCCCTTGGGTTTTTGCCTTGAGTATAAAGTCTAACCTCAGGGAGCCACTTCCTGCAGAGTGCTTTTTCTGCTTAGAAACATTTCCCACAACTGAGAATGGAATGAACTTGCAACCCTAACAGTCCAGTAATGGTCTGCTCCTGCTTCTTCCATCTTCAGGTCATATTCTGCATAACTCAGTCTCCTTTAAGTCATTGCACAGATGTACCCATCTCCTCTTTTCCAGATAGGACACTGCAGCTACAGTTACAGTGTTTATTTTCTCCTCTGGCATTTTATTTAACTGAGCATCTTATTCTGTCCTCTCTACTAGCAATGAGGAAAGAAGAAATAGTAGGAAGCCAGGGTCAGATCCCAAGTACAAGTACATAGGAACATGCTGATGTGGTCAAAGAGAAGTGCCATTACAGAAAGACATCATTTAAATAGCTCTACCTGAGTCGCTGTCTAATGGAGACTATCTAGGGCAACACCGCAAGAGAACCACCCAGGAGATCCCAGGTGGCTAAAATACTATAAAAAATAAATTATTACATTTGGGGACACTGAAGGCAGTACATACTTTTCTCATTGCACCAGTAAATGTCAACCTTTTTAGTGTGTGATATCAGGAAAGGAATTAAAGCATCACCTTACACATTTTCCTTCAAACATATGCATTACAGTGATAGACTAGAAATCTCATCATGGGATAATGCAGTCCCTCCCTGGCAGGTTCCCTGCTAGTCTGGCAAACGTTCACACATTTTTTCACACTTTAGTGAAACATTACAGAAAGACATCATTTAAATAGCTCTACCTGAGTCGCTGTCTAATGGAGACTATCTAGGGCAACACCGCAAGAGAACCACCCAGGAGATCCCAGGTGGCTAAAATACTATAAAAAATAAATTATTACATTTGGGGACACTGAAGGCAGTACATACTTTTCTCATTGCACCAGTAAATGTCAACCTTTTTAGTGTGTGATATCAGGAAAGGAATTAAAGCATCACCTTACACATTTTCCTTCAAACATATGCATTACAGTGATAGACTAGAAATCTCATCATGGGATAATGCAGTCCCTCCCTGGCAGGTTCCCTGCTAGTCTGGCAAACGTTCACACATTTTTTCACACTTTAGTGAAACAAGGGTTATACCACAAGATTTTAAACTGAGCTCAATAATCTGGTATTTTAATAAACTGGTCTGTTGATAAAACCATGTAATGTTATCTTGACCTCTGCACATATAATACTGCAAGCTGTGGTGGAATTAGCAGCTCATAAGGGGGTGAAAATTGGAATTGCCTACTGAGACCAAAAGAAGCACAAAGTACTCAACAACAAAGACTTCCCAAGTGTCTGTCAAAGGCTGAGCTTAGACTTCTGCTATTATACCAATTGCAGAACTCTTAAGTGTCGTCAGATCACCTCAGTTTGGCTCATTTTTATATGATGCAACAATTTTGACTAAAAGAAAACTTCTGGAAACCATTAACTCTACTTAATGAAGAAAGTACATCTTCTCACAAAATATTTTGGAAAATACAAGCTGCCATGCTTTAAAAATTGTTGGCTTGATCTCAAACTAGATCTCAGGGGAATTTTGTCCACTTTCTGTTCACATAGAATGTAAATTAGCTCAGGCAAGTTAGATTACATTTTGTCA
The DNA here is from genome assembly GCA_033816785.1 of Picus viridis. NCBI lineage: Eukaryota > Metazoa > Chordata > Aves > Piciformes > Picidae > Picus > Picus viridis. The sequence goes on along the minus strand of CM066576.1, from coordinate 21,540,909 downwards.
TCACCAAGGCTCTGAATATTTAGACAAAAAAAAAAAAAAAGAAGAGAGAAAAGAACTGTCAGTTTGGATAATGCACGTCTGTAATATACATTTGATAAGTTGAACTAAACAAAACAATGCAGTTTAGGTAGAGCATATGGTCTTCAAAATACACAAAAATTTTCTGAGGTAGCCAAATATCAGTCATAATGTACACTCCAATCACAGAATTTGAGACACTTCATTCCAACTCAGTTTCTCCTTTCCAAAGACAGCTTGAATAAAGATGTTTTTCTAGTATGTTCTACAGATAAAGTTGTTTTTTTTTACATCCTAGCAGTTTTGACATATCAGTGTTCTACAGCCAGTTCATCTGTGGAAATGCCATATCCAGACAGACACATTTAGAGCTCTCCCAGACAACCTTAACTTCCTAATTAAATTGTACAAAACCCCAGCACTCAATTCACTGTTCAAGGTCTTTTACACCCACTGCAAACCTGCACACTTGTAAGCAAATAGTTCACTTCTACAAGCAGATTATACCTATGCCGAAGAAGATGGGGATGACAGAAGATGGGGATGAATGGGTTTGATGGATGGACCATTCAGTGGATAAAGAACTGGCTTGGTGGCCACACCCAAAGGGTGGCTGTCAATGGGTCCATGTTCAAGTGGAGGCCAGTGACAAGTGGAGTGCCTCAGCACTAGGACCAGCCTCATTTAACATCATTGTTGATGACATGGATAGTGGCATTGAGTGCACCCTCAGCGAGTTTGCTGATGACACCAAGCTGTGTGGTGCAGCAGACACACTGGAGGGAAGGGAGGCATCTAGAAGGACCTTGACAGGCTGGAGAGGTGGGCCCATGGCAACCTCATGAGGTTCAACAAGACCAAGTGCAAGGTCCGGCATCTGGGCCAGGGCAATCCCAGGCACCAATATAGGCTGGGCAGCAAATGGCTTGAGAGCAGCTGCAAAGATAAGGACCTCGGGGTGCTGGTGGATGAGAAGCTCAACATGAGCCACCAGTGTGCACTTGCAGCCCAGAAAGCCAATCACATCCTGGGCTGCATCAAGAGAAGCATAGCCAGCAGGTCAAGGGAGGCGATTCTCTGCCTCTGCTCTGGTGAGACCCCACCAGGAATACTGTGTCCAGTTCTGGAGTCCCTATTGCAAGATTGATTTGGAGGTGCTGGAACATGGCCAGAGAAGGGCCATGAGGATGAGTAGAGGGCTGGAGCACCTCTCCTATGAGGACAGATGGAGGGAGTTGGGACTACTCATTCTGGAGAAGAAAAGGCTCTGAGGAGACCTAATTGTGGCCTTCCAGTATCTGAAGGGGGCCTACAACAAAGCTGGTGAGGGACTTTTTAGGGTATCAGGTAGTGATAGGACTAGGGGGAATGGAAAAAAAAATAAAAAAGTGTAGATTCAGATTAGATGTTAGGAAGAAGGTCTTTCCCATGAGGGTGGTGAGACACTGGAACAGGTTGCCCTGGGAGGTGGTAGAAGCCTCATCCCTGGAGGTTTTTAAGGCCAGGCTGCATGTGGCTCTGGGCAACCTGATCTAGTGTGAGGGGTCCCTGCCCATGGCAGCGGGGTTGGAACTAGATGATCCTTGATGTCCCTTCCAACCCTAACAATTCCATGATTCTATGACAGAGCAACATCCCAAACCACTGATTAGTACCTATTTACACAGTACTTTTGACACCACCTCTAAGGACAGGGATGTGTGTTCATGAGACAGCATCAGGACCTGACACCCCTCTGCCATACAGCACTCTCACATCACTGCAAGAAAAGCAAACCTTGCACTTCAAGGTGCCTGAAGTGCTGTCTTCACCTGTGCCTAGTCCCCCAATCTTTCTTCATACTTCACTTAATCATCTTCCCAACAGCCAGATCAAGTGATACTGAATCCACAGGTCTTTTCCCAAAGCCTGGCAGGGTAGGGAGAAAGCCTGAGAGAGCCCAAGATAAAAAGAATGGCTGCACAGGTGGCAAGAGGCACCCACAACACAGGACTGTGAAGGAGACAATGAGGAGAGATGGTCTGGATGAAAATCATGAGGGATTAAGAGCCACAAAGCTGCCCCAAACCCTTCCCATCCTAAAAATGCCCTGAGCCTTCCTCATATCTCTGTCGCCACATCAGTTCTCAGAAGACCCTTACAATGTCTGCTTAACTCCTCATGCCCCAGGAGAACTTAATGTCCTGCCTTGTCTTCCCCTCAGAATCTCCAGATTTTTGCCACATCAGCATTTATTTCTGCCTACACTGCTAAGAAGCCTCCAGCCTCTCTTTGTTATTAGTCTATCATCTCATGCCTCAAACCAGAGCTTCAGAGCAAGCTGCTGGAACTAATCATGGGAGAGAAAAAAACCTTGGAATATAGAAGTCTGAATTACAAAAAAAAAGCAGGAATTTAGATTTCCTATGTGCTAATGCGCACTCTTGACACACTTTGGACTGACAGAGACCTCAAGGAAAAATGTAAATCTCACTGGCATGAATGGTAGTTTTATTTTTCACCACACCAAGTTCAAACAAACTTCCCTGCAATTTTTGCATGTTCTTATTTACATGTCTCCTTCCAGTGCCTGTGTGTTTTCCTTAGAGCAGCTATTAACTTCTCACAATTTAAATCCTGGTTTATTACAGCATAAAACACACTGAAAAAAAATTATCAATTACTCAATCCAACATTGACATTATATAAATCACACAATTTTCCAAAAAGGTTGACATCTATTTACTTTGTACTCTTACTTCCATTCATATTATCATTATGATCGACAGTGCTCATCTCTCTGGTTTCTAGCTGCTATTAATCACAAATAGTGTGCCTGGCAGCTACCCTGGAAGGCTAAATCAATCAGCAATACTTTAAAACAATGCCTGTGTAGATATATGGCAACTTAGAAATATTTCTTTTCTGAGTTTCACAGTACCACAGAAACTAGTGAGGAAAAAAAGCCTCTTGACATTTTGTCTATGTGCCCACAGGTCTAACTTTTCTTCTACCACATATTGCTTTTTTCCACAGCCACTCCAGTTCTAAATGAAGCAACACAGAAGCCCTGCACAGCTCAGCCTATTGTCATGGGCTGGGAAGAAAAGCCAAGACTCCCTTTTTTTTTTTTTTTTTTTTTTTTTTTTTTTAAGTGAAGCAACCTCCTTAAATTTTTTCTGCTTATCCCTAAATTTTACTCCAGAAGAGTAGAGCTGGCTACACAGAAGCAGACCCTGACTGATGGAGCCATCTCCAATGCAAAGATCTGTGCGAGGTTGCTGCCAGCACTAAGGGAAGTGCACTGGATTCTCCAGGCAGAGGATGCACAGGGAGCATCAAATCCTACGCCTCTACACAGGCAAGCCAAGAGTTTGCTGCAGAAGGGCAAGGTGCTGAAACATACACATCTCTATTGCAAAAAAAGTTCTGGAAACATTGCTGCTTCGTGTAACTGGGGCAGATGAACTCTCTGGAAACCTCCTTGTGACCACCACCCTGGGATAAATGGCAAAGCTGGCTTTTCAGTCTCTGTAGGATCATTCTTCCTAAAAACCACATGTTCAGATACCTCAGATACCCACTGCTGGTGTGGGTGCCAGTGGGTAATTTTACACATTTTTCAATACAAAATGTGGAAGTTCTGAAATGAGTCAGGGCCCTCATGGCACTAACAAGCCTTTACTTACCCCTTCCCACATCCCAGGACCCCTCATCAGCCCTCCAGGATCATCAGCCTCTCCCCATGATGCTACATCAAGGCTAGTTTCCAGCTCCTGGCAGCCCTGCGCTACTCAGCCACGGGTCCTTCCCACAATCTCAGCTTGGGAGATGTCCATCCTCAGGAAGGTGCCTGATACCAGGGCTGGGGCTGCCTCAGTATCCCCCTGCCACTCTGCTCATGTCTGGAGTGATGGGATGGACCCTTGAGCCCAGGCTCTGTCCTGGCCCCTTTCCAGGAGGAGCCCTCACCACTGTGCCCTGTAAAAATGACAGCACAATGGGCAGCAAGCTCACATCAGAAAAAGTCAGTGCAAGACAATACTAGGTGCATGTCAGTGCTGGAAGAAAATCAGTATAATTGTAAAAAGAAGTAATATGTAAGTTGATGATAACAACACAAAGAATAACACAAACGAATACAACTTGAGTAAGGAAGGGGGAAGCTCATTCCAGCATTTGTCCCTCCTGGAGCCTGTATGGGACTTGGAGAGGTCATGTAGTGTTTATCATAACAGGAAGGCACAGTTACCTTGTTTTAAGCATTTATGGTAAATGTTTGTTAGATAGCATCTTAAAAAGCTCCAATGAAGGAGATTCCACATTCTGCCTCAGCAGTTACCTATACAATTAGACAGATTTCCCTACCATTTAACTTAATCTCTCCTGCTTCAGTTCAGCATGCTGGTTCTTGTTACATCTCCACTGGATGTGAAGACATTTCTTTCCCACCATTCTACAGCAACCAATTACACAGTTGAAGATTGCTATCACATCTCTCATCAGTCTTGCTTCCCTACACTGTAACATTCCAGTTATTTCACTGTTTTCTCCTGGATTATGTTTTCAAGATCTCTGATCACCTTTGCTACTCATCTGCCTAACAGGCAAGACTGCTGGAAATATAGACAAAATCCTAGACAGTACCGCTACCACAGACCCCAAAGTCACAGCTACCAAGAGATGCTGTCACACGTCTGCAACACTCCTCTACATATCCCAGAGTAATGTTTGGCTTGATTTGGCACATCTTTGATGTGCTATGTACTATCAAGATTTTCATGTTGAAAACTACATTTTCTAAGGAAAATACTTAGCACAGTCCTTCACATAAGTATTTTGTGCTTGTCCTTTTGGTTACCATTATGCATTTCAATAAACATGTGAGAAATATATAATAAGCACCCCCACCATTAATAAGGTTTAGGGAAAACTTCAAAGTAAAATTACTAAGCCTAATAAACCCACAACACCTTCTCAGGTGCCTTAAAGCTGGAAGCATTTCAGAATCAACCAATAGATTTGTTTTCCAGCCTGTGAAACCCTTGAAGACCACATCCTTTCAGTACAGTAAGTACCACGTTCATCAAAGCATTACTCAACTGAGAGTAGCAATCAAAAGTGGCCCACAGAGCAGATTTTTCTTCCCAGGTACAGAAACAAGTATAATTGCAGTAATTATGAATGCATCTACTTACTATTGTAAAGGCTGAACTTCCATGCCACAAACTATCAAAGAAGTTAATACACAAAATCCGTAACTTGTTTCACCCGTGGCGTGAGAATGAAACAGATTTCTGTACGGCACAGAAGGACACAGTGTGATACAAATGGTTTAACTTTGTGCCAATAAACTGAGCGAGGATTTGAAGCCAGTACAATCTGCCTGCACGCACTGCAATCACATTGCCAAAACCCCACATCAGTGACACCGCGCATTCTCAGCCCGCTGTTAACGAAGCAGACCCACAGCTTTCTGGCACCCACCGCCCCCAAGCTCGGGCTTCCGCGGGGCAACCTGGTTATGAGAGGGGGCGAATCAGCCTCGAGGGCTGCTGCACCTGCCCGTTTCCCCCTTCCAAGCCGCACCCTCCCGACCGAGGGTAACCGCGCAGGGGGAAGCTCCCCTGGAGCTCGCCGCTCGCCTCTCTCCCTGTTGCCCACAAGCAGCCCCCGCTGACCTGTCGCCAGCCGCCGTGCCCTGCCAGCCGCTGGCTTCTGCTCGCTGCGGCGCAGCTCTACCCCACGCCAGCTAGACGGGGGCGGCCCCGGCACCCCTAGCCAGCTGGAGCCCGCCCCGCCAGCAGCACCGCCCCGCGCCCGCCTCCCGGCCGGGGGCTGCCCCTCACCCGGCCCCATAGCCTGGCACGACCGCGAGTGAGCCGCTGGCCGGTGCAAGACCGGAGTCGAGCCCACCACTTCGCTGGTCCCTTCTTGCACATCCTATGCACTCTTGTCTACGAAAGTGCGCGTGCCCTGCCATCCCGGCCTGTCCCTGATAAGAGTTCAGACAGGCTTTCCCGGTCTGGGAGAGCATCCCGTACGCAGACTGCATCTGGGATTAGGAAATTGTGTGATACAAGAGAGGCAGACCTGTAGTTTGAACTAACTTGGTGCTGACGTACCTTTCCTTGCAGAAGCGTTTGTTTATGGGAGCTTGCGCTAAATTAGGTATTATTTTGCCATACACCTCAGTGCACCTGTTGTATATGTAGTTTCACACTTACTGCAGTGACATAGCACCACAAACCTCCAGAAGACACCCTATGACCCTTCCATCCACATCTGCACTACTGCTACCTATACCCGAGCTCAGCTGCAGGAGTCTTTTTTCTATCTATGCAAAACTACTGGCACTTTTTACCCAAAGGCCTCCCTCCTCTGTGATGGAGGAATAGTTCTAGCCCTGCAGGTCCAAAAGTGGAATACGTTCTTGAATACATTCCTGCCCATCTTCTGGCACTTCTTTTTCTAGGGGAAGAAACAGGATGCATTTGTGAGCCCTGGCCTCAGTGATGGTTCTGAGTCTATGAGATAGGCTGATGGGAGCACTTTGCCTTTGACCAGCCCAATGAGCACATGACTTTCATCTGTAGAAAGGCGTTACCCCAGCCAGGAGCTGCCTTTACACAAACTTCAAGCACTCCTACACTTGACAGAGGTGTGACAAGCCTGGCACAGGCAAAGCAGCTTTTAAGATCTCTAGGGCTATTCTCCGATTTTTCTTTATTCACAGATCGTACCTTTATGATGTTATCCCACCTCTACCATGTCTCCCACTACATGTCCACGAAGGCACTGACAGAACCTCAGAGCTGTGCCATGTGGGCCCTGCCTTTTGCGAAGGAGAAAAGCATTAATTAAAGGAAGTGGAAATGGCAGGTTTCATCAGACTGGATGTCTGGCCACCATTTTCAGGATGTGGGGCCAGCTTGTTTTCCTAATGCTAAATGTGCTTTTCCAAGATACCATGGGCTATTTGAAGTGTGTGCACAACAGCACGCAGGACCAGTTCATCTATTTTTGTAGACAGGGTGCACATTACTGAAAGATCTCTGCTTCTCCCACAGACCTTTCCAGCTTACCATACACCTATGCCTATGTACAAGCTTGTGTCTGCATATTTCATTCAGCCAGCAGACAAATCTGGGTTCATGCTTTGACATGTATCCTCTTTCGAGGATTGCTGAACAGCAGATGATGTTTGTGTGTGCTGCACACTCAAATACAGAAACTAAGTTCAGGCAAACGTCTCCGCACTTGACAGAAAGACTTATCACCTTCCAGTTAAGTGTCAATAAGAAATCAACAACAAAAAAACCAAACCCCACACCACCACACACAAAAAAAACCCAAAACACCCAAATAAAACACACACAAACACCAAAACCCAACCAACCAAAACCCCACAAAAAAAAACCCAAACCCTGGTGTTGTCTGCCTATCCAACACAGCAAAGGATCAAAAGATGTTTTTCATTCTAAATCATCATATTTATAAATCGTCACTATTTGAGAACATCTGAAAAGTACATCTTTGATATCAACTCCTTGTTTCCCATCTTCACTCTGACAACACATTCAGAAAACTGAGCAGGTCAGCAATGAGCTCAGGGATAAGCATTGAGCCTGAACCAGCTCAGTTTACACCTGTGTATGACAGACAATTTTCATGAAACCAATCACACCCCTGGTAAATAGCCATACTTCTTTTCACATCAGCAGATGTCTAATAAATAAAGTGTACATAAGTACACTTCTGATGAACAAACGTTTGACTGAATAGCAATATTCATTAAGAATTTTGGCTATGATTAGGACATCAGGATCACACCTCACACCCTAATGAAGGTGCATTCTAGACAACTTTAAGCTGATACATGAGCTGTAGTAATCACACCACTTAGAAATTATGCTATAGAAAAATGGCAACACAAGACATTTACTTAATTCTGCTGTCAGCAACCACAACACATTCTTAAACCATCTCTACAAGATCAGGTTGCTTTTTAAGGGACAGAAGTTCAACAATCTTATTACATACTAAAGTTTTTGTATTTTATTTCACTTCAATAATATATTTTGGTTTATCATATTGGTATAGCCAAGATTCTGAAGTGAATTCTGCATTATTATGATGAGAGCAGGAACTGAGTCTGGGAAAAGAGAAACTACAACTAATGCATGAGAAGTAAAGAACTGGAAAACAGTAGTTGAAGCCCAGGCTGCAAATCTGAAGTTTCCACAATCCCTGCCTCTTAAGCCATTGCTTCAAAATCCTGATGTTTGGAAAGTTGTATCTCATGGTTTGATGATGGTAATGTAGGCACGCTGGGCTACAAATACAAACATCTACTGTCTCTACATAAACACTGAAGAGAGACTGCTCCAAGATACATATAAGAACATGTAGACTCTGTCTTTATCCTAATAGAAATATAACATGAAGTTACAAAATAGTTGAATGAATAGTTTTCATGGATGAAATAGGTCTTTCAAAATTGGGGTAATACATTTGATTTTCAGTATCTCCAGTTAGTAACACAGAAGACAAGTGTCTTCAAATGTTTCTGTGCATTTTAAACTTGGGAAAAAATTAACTCCATGGACTTGGCAAGATTTTACAGAAATCATACAGATTTCCATTGACACAGAAAAAGTAAATAAGAAGTAGAGTCCCCTCTTTTCACTGCACAGTGTTATATCAATTCAGTAAGGTCATCTACACCTTCAGAGTTTTTCAGAGTACCACACTCAGCATGACTCAGGATACAGAATCTGGTCTGACAAACAATTTTCATATAGTCATACAGAAATTTCCCCCAGATGAAATCACTGTGATTTCAGCAGTACTGCATTAGAGTGCTGCCCTGCCATTCACTGCAGTTATGGATAGCAACTTCTGCACAGAGAAGAAACAATCAGGTAAATCAGGTGAGATTAGGATTTCTGATCTAGCACATTCAAAAAGGACTGAAGCAATGAACAGCATTTGGAAAGTACTCTATATTATGTGTGTGTTTAACTATTAGCGCTTTTAAATCTTAATTTATAGATGATTCTCAATGTGGGAAGGCTTTAATAACTGGCTAGCTTACCATTATTACTCCAAGTATAAGACAAGGTGTCCAGGAGTACAGCTGGCTGATTAGGCAATTCCTGTCACAATCTGTTCAAGAGATGGACTCTGAAGCCTGAGTGAAAAGCCATTTTGTAAACAGCTTCTGGTGAAGAGAGAGAATACAGTGCATAAAACAGTGATCAAGAGTTGCAAGCAATGAGCAGAAACTGTCATGGAAACTTCAGAGAAGCAATTTTCTCTTCCAGAGGCATGATTGTTTGAGTGATTGTCAGTGTAATTGGAAAATACTGAAGGACTGTAAGGTGCAGAGATCTTAAAAAATGTCCCTGTCCAGATGAGTGAGAAAAATTGTTTCTTAACTGTCTCCAAGCTACATGGTATTTACTGGTGCAGTGGTGTTACTGGGGGCTGGTGAATAGAAAAGGTAGTTTCTGGATATTTGGGTGCCAAATGTCAACAGCAAGAGGTGTGGCCTCCTGAAACAATGGGCTTCCATGCAGGGTGACAAGGAGGGTATTCCCTTCTTACTCTTATTCTGAGCAAGGGCTCACAACAGAGTTATAGAGATAATAAATCATCATGCAAGTACATCTGTAAAGCTAAGAACTGCTCTCTTAAACTAGGACTGCTATTTTGCAGAACTTTGATTCAAGATAGATGGATTGAGCTCTGAGGGAAAAGAGTGTCTAGGGGGAAGTGCAGCTAAAGGAAAAGGCAGTCCTGAGGAGCGTAAAACAAGGACGGTGGTTCAGAGCTTCATAGAAAGACAGATCTCAAAAATGGTAGAGCAACATGAGAATCAAACAAATCTAGGAATGGATCCAACAGAAATTTCCATTGAAAGCAGTGAAAGGAAGTGAATAGAGCAATTCTTTTGTACCTTATATTCACCAACTATACTGAGGAGCCGGACACATATAATGAGGAGCAGCAGTGATGCATAATTTGTGGAATATTGCTAGGTGCAGTGGTCCTGCTCCCCTTTGATTTCCTAGCATATCACATAGCAGTTAATAAATTCATGCTAGAAGATGGCTTGAAGCAACAATCACCATGATGTTCCACGCTTGTAACATCTGATAGAGACATGAAGGCATAAATCATCCATCTTGTTATACAAGGGACACTTTAGGGAAAAGGTAAGGAACAAAATATGTTTAGCTTTAATTAATCCAATACATGGATATCCTTCAAGTTGAATTGTCATTCAGAAATGGAGAGGGTAACAGAAACAGCTGTTATGATAACCTATGGAAGAATCCAAGAGATCCTCTTAGACTCTTGAATACACCAGGGACATTTCAGATGTTAGTGAGAAGTAAAACCCAAGTTCTTAGGATCAAAAAACATCCTTAAATGACTTCATCTGTTCCCATAAAACATGGGTGGAACATCTGCTAGAAATGGAAAGTACTCCAAAACTTTTTAAGAGCCAAGATTTAAATTTGTAAGAAATAATGCACATTTACAAAGGACCACACAATTTTCCTGGGACAAAAAAATGTCAGTGATGGTGGGCTGGAGCCTTGTGTCCAAATGGAGAATAAAATAATGGAAAGTTCCTACATATGTGAGGAGGGCACAGTGACTTCTGCAGCAGCTTTGTACAAAATCTTTTACAGAGCAGAAAATGCAAACTACTGTGCTGGACTGAGAGATAGTCAAAAGATACATCTTGAAGGAAGGAAGGACTTCTAAATTATGCTTTGCCTGAATACATTTCTGCTAATTATTAAAATGGTTAGTGAAAGTCAATTCAACAATCATCCATTACTGTTAATTCCTAAAAACAACCACAGCTTAAGGCATGGAAGTCAATGAACCATAAACACAGGGAAGCAAAAAAGATAAAGAGAAAAAGGCTGACAGGATCTTCAAGAAATCATCCTCTCTGTCCTAAATCATTTCCATGAGGCAGTCACCTTAAGTGCCTTTACATATATCAAGTAAGAAGTCCTGGTTTGCATTTTAAAAGCAACACCTTTTTTCATGTTAATTAAGAATTAATAACATTTAAGTTCTTACCATAACCTATGTGTCACTGTCATCAATGCTATGGAAATCAAAGTGAGAAAAGTCCAAGCCAGACACTGAAAAATACTGTACCTGTGCTACAGCCTGGTCAATACTAGAATTTTTTTCCTGACACAGAGAAAGAACTGTTGTGGATGAAATCTGTCTGCTGAAAATCAGTGACAGAAATGCCATAGGTTTTCTAAGGGCTAGGATTTCAAGAAGGAGCTGTGTTTCCCTGTCAATTACTTGATTTAAAACCAGGTTTGTCTGTCTTTTTTTCCCCTCCCTTTCCATTGTTCGGGGTTGGGGATTTTTTTGGTGGTTTTGGTTTTTTTGTCTTGTGTGGGGGTTTTGGTGGGATTTTGGGGTTTGTGGTTTTTTTTGAGGAAGCCCCTCTTTGTATGGTATTTTCCTGCTTTTGCCTTTGTTCAGGTTTTCCAAGTATCTCTAGATTCTAAAAATTACATTGTTACCTAAGTAAATTCCTTGGTTCCTGTTCTAGCCATCTATATAAAAGTTCTTAAATTACTAAAGTATAACAGAAGTTTGTGAAAAGTACCCCCATCACATTGTACAATCTGTAAGATTAAGATGTCATGTATTCACTTGCTACTGAAAATTCATATACATGTTGTCTGCCTAGTGTCAAAAGCTTTACTAAAGTCTATCTCTTACAGCAATCTCCAGGAGAAACGGGCTGCTGATGGCTTGGATGGATGTAAGCTTTGCTGGTTAAAAGAAACAGCTGAATAGCTGAGCCCAAAGAGTGGTGGTGAACAGTTAAACCCAGATGGTGGCTGGTCAGAACCAGTGTTCCCCTAAGGCTCAGTGTTGAGGCCGGTTCTGTTTAACATCTTTATGAAGGATCTGGACAAGGGGACAAAGAACACCCTTCGTAAGTTTGCAGATGGTGGGTGTGTTGTTCTGCTTCAGGTTAGGGAGGCCCTACAGATGGATCTGGACAGGCTGGATTTATGGGCCAAAGCCAATTTCATGAAGTTCAACAAGGCCAAGTGCTGGGTCTTGCACCTGGGTCCCAACAACCTTGTGCAATGGGAAGTGTGGCTAGAAAGCTGCCTGGCTAAAAGAACACAGTGGTGCTGGTCCTCAGCCAGCTGAATATAAGCCAGCAGTGTGTCCAGGTGGCCAAGGTGGCCAATGGCATCTCACTATTAGAAATAGTGCCGCCAGCAGGGAGGGTTTAGCCTGGACAAAATGAGGCTGAAGTGAGACCTTATGGATCTCTACAGCAACCTGAAAGGAGGTTATAGTGAGGTAGAGGCCAGTGTCTTCTCCCAAGTGACAAATGTTAGACAAGAGGAAATGTCCTCATGTTGTGCCAAGGGAGGTTTAGGTTTGTATTAGGAAAAAATCCTTCACTGAAAGAGCTGGCAAGCACTGAAGAGGCTGCCCAGGGAAGCAATGGAGTTACTGTCCTTGGAGATGTTTAATAAATATGTAGGTGCTGAGGAACATGGCTTAGTGGTATCTTGGCATTGCTAAGTTAATGGTTGGACCTGAATATCCTAAAGGTAGCTTTCAAGCAAAGCAGTTCTGTGATTCTATGCCCGTAAGTTTAAATCAAATAAAGTACAGATCATTATTTCCAGTACAATAAATAATAGTGCTGGGGATTATTTGAAGGTTGCATTATTTTACAGAATACAGAATTAACCAGGTTGGAAAAGACATCAGAGATCATCAAGTCCAACCTGTCACCCAACACCATCAACTAAACCATGCCTTATCCAGTCTATTTTATAACACTTCCAGGGATGGCAACTCCACTACCTCCCTAGGCAGCACATTCCAATGGCAAATCACTCTTTCTGTGAAGAATTTCTTCCTAACATCCAGCCTAAACCTCCTCTGGTGCAGCTTGAGACTGTGTCCTCTTGTTCTGTCACAGGTTGCCTGGGAGAAGAGACCAAACCCCACCTGGCTACAACCACCCTTCAGGTAGTTGTAGACAGCAATAGGATCTCCCTGAGCCTCCTCTTCTCCAGGCTAAACAAGCCCAGACCCCTAAGCTGCTCCCCATATGGCTTGTGCTCCAATTCACTCACCAGCTTTGTTGTCCTTCTCTAGAAACATTTGAGCAACTCAACATCTTTCTTAAACTGAGGAGCCCAGAACTGATGGTGAACATCATTATCCAGTTGCAGAAGATGCCAGAAGGCTTGTTATTATGAAGATACCAAGGCTAAAAGTATCTGCTATGCAATGCTTATGTTTCACTGATGGCTTCACAATTGCTCCCCTGCCTCCAGCGCAGGACCACAAGAGATTTTTCCAATAGAATATTTTCAAACTGAAACACAGGCTTTTAATTTTTATTCCATTATTCTAAGACTACACACTGAGGCACCCAGTTTTTATCAGGCTCCTCTTGCCAGCTCCAAGAAACAGCCACTGTAAGTTAATTTTATACTGAATACTTCCCTTCCTAACAATGTGTCAACCATTCACTTAATGAAATTAATTGAACATAGAAACATCTGTCAAAGTCCAATAAAAAGAGGAATAACTATATGGATTAGATAGTGGCAGATATCTGGAACAACTCCATATCAAACTTGTGGCATCTCCAGAAATGGCAAGTTTTCCCCCTTAGTCTGCCTAACACACACAAATTCCCACTATGTAAATGGATTATTCCTCCTTCTCTTTCAAGAGGTAAAATGTGAACAAAGAGCCAGAAAAACATGGAAAGCATGGGAGGAGGTAGGAAAAAAATAAATCAGGGAACAGTACTTAACACTGAATTGCATTTGAGGAAATACAGAATCCCGAAATGATGTGCTGACTCACTGCTGCAAAGCTTGCCTGGCTACCCAATGCTTTGCTACAGTATCTCAATGATTTTCTGACCTCTTTCCAAGACTGCTGGACCTTGGGTAGTTCAGAGAATAGGCATCAATTTTCTTCTCAGTTCTGTAGTTTCAAGTGCTACTACTTGAAGCATAATCAGGTCCATCCTGTTATTACACAAGATTCAGCAGTAAACTGGCGCAATAAAGTGTAATTCTTTCATAAAATCTGACCCTAGTGTCTTTGGGAACTTGATTTCTGGAAACTTAGGAAGTGAAGCAACAATTACTTTCAAGATCAACAGATATTAATGTTCTTGTCATCACTGGTTACTGCACTTTGCTGTACAAGAAAAAGATGACAGACGTTATGTGTGACACTAATCTGTTTTTCCTTGGTGGTATATGCGTCACAGTAAACTGGCATCAAATAAGTAAAAGGATGGTAGATGAGAAGTCAAAACTCAGTTGAAGAAGCTTCAAAAAAAAACCCCAAAACTGTTAAGATGAACCCTAGAGAAGAACAGAAGTGAAAAGGAGCTTCTTTTTGAAGGAGTGTAATTTCACATGGCAATATACCAAATTCTACCTTAAATCAAGAAAAGGGAATGGATGGTTTTGCATAGGAGCTAGGGAAAAAATATCCTCCAAACAGCAAAATGCTATTATAAATGAGCCAAATGAAGGTGACTGTCATTGCAAACTCTCAGCAGCCCCAAAAGGAAGGAAAAGAGACAAGGTGCTGAAGTGGGACTGCAGGGTGAATCATCCCAGGGTTCATTTACTGAAAGGTCAGTGGGGAACGGGACAGGGACCAACCAGCATTACTCAATTGCTCTGCGAGCTAACATTTCCCACACCCTGGCTTATTTCTCCAATTCCAGCACGTCCTTCCACTCAACAATTTTTATTCGGAAAATTTGGACTGTTTCCTTGGAAAATGTATATGCTCAAGCTACTAGAAGCAGTTTTGCAAACCACTGCACATCCAAAGCCCATGTCAGCATCATACAATGTCATTAAGACTTTAACTTCTCCTGGGCTAATAGCATTAGTCCATGGGTACTTTACACAGTTTCTATATAAGTTAAGGACATTCCAGTTTGGCTAAACTTTGTCTTAAGTTTCTGCTGTTTCTTTAAACAGTGAAGGGAACAAAAATTAAAAATAGAACAGAGGGTAATAATTTTGTATATTCCATGAAAAAAAAATATTTTTTATCTCAATAACTGAGTGTAGTCTGCCTTAAATTCTAGAGAAAGCAAGGGTGAAAAATAAGCATGTCTGTCTGATATTTAAATACAGTAGGGCACTCCAGGTATTCCCAGCTATATGTTTAGAATTAAAAAACCCCACAGATCAAATCCAAAACCAATCAAATCCCAATACTAGAGCTCTCTTCTTGTATATTTAACATTCTCTGTATTTTTAAGTCCATTAAAGTGGCACACTCCTTTTACTTCAAGCAAATCTTGTTATGAGAATTTTGCAGATCATCAAGGTTAAATATTAACAAGATGTGCTTGGAGTTAATTTTCTGAGGTGCTTTAGCAATAATCATGACTTCCATTCACAGATTACCTTTCTTATTTAATGTCTGGCATAAAAATATACAGACAAGTAGGGAACAACCTTCCTTCCCTCACTGCTCTTATCTCTTTATACCAGGACTATTACCGTTCAGTAAAAGACCACAACATAACAAACACCGTATTTGCACATAACACATCCCTTTGCAGAGTGCTTACTTTTATTTGAAAACTCTTATTATCTCCAAATATAGATGAAGCTGTGTACAACATTTGTATAAAATTCAGGATTTTATGTATTTCGTCATGCATAGTCAGTGGTATCATAACTTCAGATTTTTACTTCAAGATTAGATCAAATAGAGCTATAAGCAATTTTGTCTAAAATCTGTATCATGCACACGAGAAAAACAAGTAAATTTCCTTAGTATTGTGGAGTTCAAAGTGCAATAATACTACCATAATTAGCTTCAAAATGGACTAAGGGTCATGCCAGAACAAGATCCAGCAGTTTGTTTCTTTCATCCAATTTGTTGCTGAGATGTCATTATGCTGTTGAACAACTTAGGCCTGATATAGCTGACCTCATTTTAGTTATTATGACTTGGCATTCATTGTCCTCTAAAGAAAGAATACTAGAAATACACTACTGGGAACTACCCCTGTAAATTAAAAGCATTTAAAATAAATCACCCTACACACAGTTAGACAAAGTCCTCCAGTTGCTGAGCTCACTCTGTTCCACCACATGCTCTGCCCACCTGCCAGGCAGTACATCTTTCAAAGAGCCACACTCCTCATGGCCTCAGAATGATGAAACACATAATAAAGACATTCTTGGGCATTGAGTTTAACTGGATAAAAATATTAATTGAGACCAACTGTGCTAGTTATTACATCTTCCCAGGAAGAGGAAGAAACCAGGATCATCAGAAAGGGAAAAGAAGGGGCAATAGAGAGAGTTTTGAAGCAGGGCTCTTTTTGGGCACAGAAACAGGCAGATATAAAAGACAAATGTTAGCAACAAGCCAAATTCCCTATTAAAACAAATAACAAAAACACACAAAAAGCTAAGCTGTTGCAAGACTACATAGATTTCTTTCTCACATATATTGAAGACAGTTTAAAAAAAAACCAACAAACAATAAACACAACAACACAAACCCCAACAAAACAGAAGGTAAACCAAAACTCTGTATTTGTCTCCAAAATCTCTTGGTCAGTCTTAGGACTTGGGGGCTTTACAGTGGACAGATTATTTATGTCAAACTATTTACCAACGAAGAATGATGCTATTATTGTAACCTCCATGTTCACCACGTTGACCTAAAACTTGTGGGGTACTAACCATATGGGGTGAGGGGTGTTAATCACTATTAAATTTGTCATCTCCCCTTTAATTCTCTTACCTATTATTTTCAAGTAGTCCATCGTCTCCCTTAAGAAGGCAAATCTGCCTTGAGTTGCAAATCCAGGCAAGATAAAGGGACAGCTACTGGTAAAAGTGATCATCTCAAGGATCTGGATCACTTGGGAACATGTACTTTGGGAAGAAATTTTCTTATCTGCAATATTAACAGTTTTGTTTAGCTATAGCAACACTGGAGTAGGCAAGGATTTAAGATTCTTTGTGTCATTTTTCCAAAGTAGCAAGGTCTGCATAGTGAAGAAGTGGGAGAGCAGCAAAGCCTCCAGCTTCAGCATCCTCCAGCAAAACGGGTGAGAAATGAATGCAAAGGCAGGGCACCCCAGATCAGTTTCCCTTCTGAAAATGCTCTCCTGTAGTTGGTGAGCAAAGAGGGAAGATGGGAACATATATATGCACGCAAAAGAAGGGGAATATGCCTGCAAAAGTCTACTTCTGCTTACATGCAGCAAGAGGAAAAGAGTAAAAAAAAAAATTTAAAAAGGCCTAATTATCTCATAAGAAATGTTATTTTCAACTATGTCCTGCTCAGGTGCAGGATTCCTACAACACTGTTACAAGACAGTTTAAACGGTGTCAAGATTTGTATGTTGCTCATGTTACGGTTGAGTAAGTTTTTTCTGATCTATTTCTGCCACCTAGTGGAGAGTTCATATGAAAACTCCTTGTAGGCTTTATTTTGAAAGATGTCCTAGAAAACATATCTGTGTTGGTGTGATTCCGAGCAGGTAGCTAACACCAGGGTCTTCATGAACAGCCACCAAGCATAAGCTTCCAGTGTGAGTATCAGATCAAAGATGTGATTGACAGAACAGGGAAAATGGGTTGTGTACAGCCAAGTACTCTGGAACAAATTCGGGGGGGTTTAGTGTGTTTTTTTTTAATACCATAATAGTGACTTTTTTTCCCCCACCATGGTCATTTTACTCCTCAGTTTCACATCTTTACAGAGAGATTAAAATATTCCTTTGTCATACAATGTATTGTCAAATATCTGAGGGGTGGGTGTCAAGCTCTTTTCAGTTATGCACAGTAATAAGACAAGAAATAATGAGTACAAGCTTGAACATTAAGGATTTCACCTCAATATGAGGAGAAACTTCTTCACAGTTAGGGTGATGGAGCACTGGAACAGGCTGCCCAGACTGGTTATAGAGTCTACTCTGGAGACTTTCAAAACCCACCTGGATGCATTCCTGTGTGGACCACCCTAAGTGATCCTGCTTTGGCAGGGGGACTGGACTTGGTGATCTCTTGACGTCCCTTCCAAACTCTAATATACTATGAAACAAAACTAACTCAACTTTGTGAAACAGAGCAGTCACTCCCACAATAGCTGCCTGATAAAAGTCCTCAGGAAGTTGTTTTTTCTAACAGCAGCTCAAATATAATGAAATAAGAACACCTGGACCCACACACTGAAGTCAACAAAACTTCTAAAAGCCGTAACTAAGGCAGCATTATCTATTCTGTGTTTTGAGTTAGTAACCAATGCAAAGTTGTATTATAATAAATAAAATCAGACTTGAGTTGGGCTTTTCCTAAAATGGGAAGATTTTACTAACACAGAAAACATTCTTATGAAGGACATTCTTAATTAAAACAGTCATTAAATTATTCTTCCATCTAAAAAGCTTCTTAAAACCTAGTAAAGTTCATATAAATCAATGAAGGAATCCTTGCTGTTACTTTAACTTCCACCAGAAAGACCAGATGTAAACCCAGAAAGTATTACAAAATACTCTGCACAAAGTCAGGCTCTGAAATCATAGAATCATAACATTTCTTTGGTCGGAAAATACTTTTCAGGTCATCAAGTCTGATCATTAGACCAGCCATAACAGTTGTTTTGTGAATAATTCAGTCTTTATAGGACAGGGACTCACAAGCAAGCTTGTTTTAAGTCTCTTATCTCCACCTATTACACACACAAGCAGAGATCAGTCTATTGACTGAACTTTTCTTCACTAAAATGGGGAAATGGAAGTGTTAAGACTACTGTTAAATGAAAGTATAAATGCATATTGCACTCACTTATTTTCCCAAATGAATAATAGAGAACAAGATTTTAAGAGAAAACCTTGATAAGGCTCTGATCATATTGCATGTCCTTCATTTTGTTTATATATATATATATATATATATATATATATATATATATATTTATACAAAAGCTGAATTGCTTGATTCAGCTCTGTTTTAATTAGCTGTTTATTATTAGACATTTGAACAGGTTGCAATAGTTTTTCAGAACACCATGATTATGCTTCTTACCTTCAGGGCATGTGAGGCATTCACGTTAACAAGCAATATTTCATTCTGGTTTCTTCAACAAGCCATCACCTCAGTCTTTGACTCGTTCATAACCTATGCCTCCGAAGTGGAAAGAATGGCACCTACCGTCTTGCTGAGGTGAGGTTAAAGACAATGAAATATGTTATTCCCGGAATAAATGGCACTCAGTTCTGGGCAGTGCCAACACACAGAGTAGTATACACTTCTGACTTCTAACTGACCCAGGAATACAAATCCTCAAAACACATAACTTTGCAGGGGTGAGGGGAAATCCTCATCTACCTCATTAAAGCAACTTTAAAACCCCTGTTCTCACCAGCAGGCCATGCTCTCCTTCCTAAACCAGCTGATCCTTCTTGCCTATTTGCATCTAATGCTCGTAACTCAATCTCATGTCACTTGCAGACATGTATTTCCAGTTTGCTTTGCATCCCCAAGGGAAAAGTTTGGGAACAGTTGTTATTCTCAGCTTCCACTCTCCCTTAATAGTCTTCACTGAGGAAAGGGATGCTGAGAAGACCAGAACAGAAGGATGTCTGCTAGCAGCTAAAAAGATCAAACTTCCATTTCCCTTTGTCCAGTAGCTTCAAGTTTATGGTTCATCAGGGAAAACCTTAACTCAAGCTGGAAGATATATCTAAAAAATGCAATATCTCAGCTGTCATTTCTACAGAAACAGGTCTGGCAGCCAAAACAGTGAAAGAAAGAGCCTCTCAGCTGTATGAACATAACCCTTCTGAAACCCATGGCCTTGTTTCTCCAGATCTCATATACCCATGTTGTATTAACAAGCATGAACTGAGTCCTGTTCTGCTGTTAGGTAGCAGGAGATGTTGAAGAGAGTAGAAGTGTGGGGTTCTTTCCAATCAAGGAATGACATTTTCTATTGTGTTTACTGGTTCGTTCTACACCAGGATCATAGCAATTGGGCTGTGCAGAGTTTCAAAGGGCAACAGGAAGAGCAGCTTTGATATTGTGCATGTGATAAACAGTAAGGAAAAGAGAGGGAGATTTAGAAACTAATAATTTAAAGAATGAACTCCAACTGAGGATCACAAAGTGGAGACAGATGGATTGGCCCTTCTGGAATACAAGAATATTACATTCAGTATGTACATATTGCCCTGTACGTAAGTACTTTCCTTACAGCTGCAACTGAGAGTAAAGACATTACTTCATAGAAGAGCTGGGGGGAAACAACCATGCTGCACTTTTGTATTCTACCTCCTGTGAAGATCTGTAGGAGCATATGCAAACATATGTACAGATAAGGAAAGAGAGGCCAACTAATAACTTACCTAAAAGTCATAATTTGCTAGATTGCATATGATAACATGACAATTAGGAATGTTAACAGATTGTCTGCTTTCCAAGCCCATGTTTGAGACTACCAAGCTCGCCCCAAATACCTCTCTCCCTGCCCCAATACATACTGTGTTTCTCTCCCAACTGCCCACCCATAGGAGGGGCTGCTGTGGTCAGGGTGCTGTGAACAGCTTTGCAGACATGAGCTTGTCAAGAAGTTGCGGGAGGATCTAGCAGCTATGGAGAAGTGGGGAAAAAAATTAACAGAGCTGAAAACACTAAACCACCTTCTTTGAGGATACAATGGTATAAAAACTGCACTGCATAAAATAGTGACATTAACTGTTCATATATATAAACTCACATACTGAAATGTGTGTAAACAGGAGTCAGAGCAAGGACAGAAGAAAAGTTACAAGTAGATGGGTACTTTTCATCCTTATTAAATTACTTCAAATGTAGTTAGGTTATGACATGTTAACGTCTCTATGAGGTGGTAACCTAAAGTTTGCAAAGTGAAAGTAAGTTATTTGTGTGCTTGTTTTCCAAACCTGGCACACAATCTCTTACCATTTCACTCCACTTTCAAGAGTATTTGTCTATCTTTGGAAAGCATAACTAAAAATACCTCATTACCATAATAAATGTCAACTGTTTAGAGTTCATAACACTGTAGGCAGCAACAGAGTAACAAAAATATATGAAGAACATATATGTAGTTATATAAAGGCAGAAATAAATAGCGCATATATTTTTGCTGAAAGCTTTTTAAACCCGCTTCTTTTACATCACAAGGTTTTGGCTGCAGCACAGTAATGAACACAACCACTTTTGAATTTACTCTTCTGTGGTATTCTTTGATGCAGGTGCTAGAACATATTACTCAACTATGAAATTATGATGCCTCAACTGTCCAGGAAAGGGAAAGGTAAATTACAGCCCCCTGAGATCTTTTGGATTTGTGGGAGATGAATACTCTGGATATGAGTCACTGTTTACTTTCAGAGCTGTTAAACATATAGACACAAAGAAAGTTTTAAGACTCTTGCATATCATTTGGAGGTAGATTTTTAGAAAAAGTTTACTAAATTATTGCTCAGGTTGTAATAACCTTAAAATGGATTTATCTGATCTTTTAACATAACTTCACTGCCCGTTTCTCATGTCTAAAGTTATCATGGTAATCATCGCAAGCACTTGTTTTGGGTATTTTGTTTTGCAGGTTTCTAATTTTTTCCATAGCTATTCAATGTTTGTTTTCCCTGAAGGAAAACAAATTCCCATATTCCTATTGAATGAAATGGAAAAGTCACTTCAGCTGTTGTTCAGTGAGAACAAAATCAAGCATAGCATTACACCAAAGAAAGTCTTTCCTGTTCCTTATAATTCAAGTTCCATGTCATACAGTGCTTAAGCTACATTTAGATTTCTGAAAATAGCCTATTTTTCTCTCCCACTACATTTACCTCTTGCCCAGGGTATCCAGGAATATCCCTAGGTCCCAGGGAACTCATCAGCATGTTTCTGTAGAAGGGGCAGTTGCTCACATATTTTTTCCTCATGCTGTGTGCAAAAGATGAGGTTTGGCCTAAGAATATTCTTTCACACACTTCTTATTCTGGAAATAGTCATCCCTGTAGTTAAGGTGCTTTAGAAACATTAGGAAAATAAAGTAGAAACAGTTCCATCATAAAAATCTCACCAAAACGCCTCCTAAATTTCCTGTAATTATCTGTTTAACAATGTTTGGCTGTACTACCTCCTTTCAGTATCCAGCTAAGGCTAAAATTACATTAGTCCAAATATTCAAATGTGATTATTTTTAAACATAACTTGTTAAAAAATAAGGATTTTTTTTAACAATAAAATGTCTGCAATCTTATAGTTTTAAATTAGTTTCCTTGTAGAGTTACATTCAGATTCAGTGAGCCAGAAGTCTTCCTTAGTGCGTTTTCACTGGCCTGAGGAATAGCTTTTTGCCATTTTGTTCCTATTCAGATCCTTCTGACGTGTTCATTATAATGATTTCCTGCTGTGTCAGCTCAATTTCATATACCTCTCCTCATTCTAACTATTTGGTGGGGTTTGTTGTATTTTAGTTCAAAAAGAACAACAAGTCCCACAAGTGGTCCCATGGATGGAGTAGTGCCAGGCAGACAGCCAGAATCAGGAACACCTTTCTCTGTGGAGTGGCCTTGGCATCAAGTCTTCCCTTTTCTGCTTTGTCCATGGGCCCTTCAAGCTTGTGCAGTGCTTTGTCTCCTTTCCTAAACAAATAACTCACTTCTAGCAGCACTAAATTATAGCTTGTCATAACACCATTGGAAGAGTTCCTTAGCTCTTCCTGGCTTTATTCAATTGTTTTTGCAAGGAGTTCAGGTTAGATGAATGCAACAGGGAGAAAGGAACAAAAACATTTCTTTACTTACAGTTTCTTCAATGTCTCTCCCTTCAAAATTAAATATAAATGTTGGGGTATCTAATTTCAAACCCCAACTACTCACTGGTTTACATACCAGCTTTTAGTGTTTGTAATTGATACTTTACAGTCATCATTGAGATCCAAGCAACCTACAAATCATCCATGATGATGATCACTAATATTTTGCTCAGAACATCTGGCATGTAGAACATGTTTTTACAAAAACACAGAAGTAAAGTAAATGTGAAAAACTAGTAAAAAGTGAATTCTAAACACAAGAACAGTTTAAAAATATTTCTAATTTAATTATAAGCATGCATAATAAACTATCTTTTAAGCTCTTTTAGCATATGGACATTGAAAACCGCATTCTTCCTAGATCTAGAAGAAAATGTCTTGCATGGAGAACATTTAAAAGTCTCCATAAATGCTCATTTTATATTTTTGGTTTTTCAAATTCTTGATTATTTTGATAATTTCCACTTCAAATTATGTATGCTGGTTCTCTATGTTATTTATTATGATAACAGTCCTGATGGCATTTGTTCATTAAGGTTTTGGAAAACAATACATTTTGTCTTAACATATTAATAAAGTATCTGGCTCTAAATTGTCAAGTTTCATTTGCAAATGCCATAGCATCTTAACATGTACTATGTTTATATATTTACTCCTAGTATTCAATATATCCTCCTACTTTCAATAGGCTTAGTCCTGTTATGCACACAGAAAAACCAAATCACAAAATGTGTCATAGCTTACCTGAATTTATTCTCAATTCATAGTTGAGTGGTAGGAATAAAGAATTCTTGAGTTCTGGTCCATAATTTCATGGGAGTCTTCAAAGAACAGATGCAGAGTATGGGCATTAGCGGACCTCAAATTGAGATAAACAGATTGTTAAATATTCAGGATTGTATTATTCAAAACTAGAAGGTAACGTTTATCCTTAAGCAAAATATTTACATGCTAAATGAGGGTGTTACAGGTGTGTCTACGTCACCAATTCAAGGAAAATAATCCTCTCCACAACTCATTTCACCTCAACTTTCAATTTGGGCTGTACCTTAGTGAGGTGACATGAGCACAGAAACCCACTGCCTACAGGTGTGTGCATGCTGACAACATGGCATGAGTGGTCAGTGCAGACAACATGTTGTACATGTAGTTACCAGGTTTTCTGGATAAATAAAAACCACAGACATTTGAATGTGTAAAGAACTGAAATTCTGTGAACCTCTGTTTCAATTCTCTGCTTTTCTTCTACGATTCTATGGTTTATGATTCTTTTCTTTGTAGGTCAAATAATAAAATCCAGGTTTGGCTTGATTCCTACATTTATGTCAAGCAACAAAAGGAGACAGAAGGTTTCCCCTCAGCTTGGGAGAGGATAAAAGAGCTAGAAACAAATCACAGCCCTGGTGTATCTGTACCAGTTCTGCTCCACAGAAGCATTTACCAGCCCTAACAGAAGTGGGAATGAATAATGGTGGGGTTTAGCACTCTGTAGGAACTCAGATCCAGCCAGTAGTGCTGACCTGCTCATGGCCAGACACCATTAAGAGCAGTGACAGCGAGCACACCCTGCTTTAATTCTCCCCAAGAGGAGAGAATTAAACTGTTACAGACAAACAAACAAACAAAAACAACACCACCACCAACCCACTTTAATATTTTCTTCCATATTTTTTTTCCTACAGCCACACACACGTTTACAAACTGGACATGTTTCCAACTAGCTGCTAATTTGTTTCCCATATCTATTTACCTCTGAAATATATTTCCTCTCCAGTTTAACCTTAATTGCCTTATGCTGACTGTACTGCAATAAAAAACTCAAAACGTCTATTCCTCAATTTAAAGCAAAACCTCCTGAGAAACTGTGTCTCTCATTACCTGTGGTGTCCGGGTAGCTGTGCATTATACCACAGAATGCAGGAAATGAAAATTATTCTTATGTTTCTTAGCTGCTTGATGGCTATCCATGTTAAATGAAATCCCAAGTCTCACATCCATTCCCATTGATTGCAAAACTGACTGAATTGATTGCATATAATTAGTAACAATTTAAGTTCACAACTGCCCCAGGGAGACCTGTAAATCCTGGGCTTTCAGGAACTGCTGCAGTTGCTTTTGAGCCAGCTGCTGCCTGTTTGGTTTCACATTTGAGAATCTGACTCACTTCTGTGATCACCAACTACTAAGCACCATTTGTTGTGTTGATACCATACTAACTTAGGAACATTTAGAATCATAGAATCACTAAGGCTGGAAAAGACCTCTAAGATCATTGAGTCAAACTATAACCCAACTACCATGACCGCTAAACCATATTCTGAAGCACCACATCTACATCATTCTTGAACATGTCCAGGGATGGCAATTCTGGCAACTCCACCAACTCCCTGGGCAGCCTGTTGCAACACCTCACCAAACAGGAATATGTAATCCTCACAGAATGTATCTATTGTATAAACTGAGACTCATTAACTGCATAAACAATAAGAAATTATAACTGTGGCCCTAGGAAAGAGGAAATTAAGAAGAGCAGTCTGTCTCATCAATGGTATCAGACAGCCTAGAGAGCATGTGCAAAGAAGTTCAACTAAAGCCTAAAGTAAGGATGAGGATGAACACTTCCAAACAACTACCAGAGGATACCCACAATACACAATGAGTATGCATGCAGGAGATTTTCATATGTATCAAATTCCATTAACTAATATGAATATACTAACCACTTCTTAGAAAAAAATTATGATTATGTATGAGATATAAGCATATATTCTCTGAATACTTCTGGTACTGACACACTTAGGTGGAATGATCCCCTAGGCATCCAGCACCAGAATAAAGAATCATAGAATCAGTCAGGGTTGGAAGGGACCACAAGGATCATCTAGTTCCAACCCCCTGCCATGGGCAGGGACACCCTACACTAGATCACGCTGGCCAGAGCCTCGTCCAGCCTGGTCTTAAACACCTCCAGGGACGGGGCCTCAACCACCTCCCTGGATAACCCATTCCAGGGCTTCACCACTCTCATGGTGAAGAACTTCTTCCTCACATCCAGCCTGAATCTTCCTATTTCCAGCTTCATTCCATTCCCCCTAGTCCTATCACTACCTGAGATCCTGAGAAGTCCCTCCCCAGCCTTCTTGTAGGCCCCTTCAGATACTGGAAGGCCACAATGAGGTCACCTCGGAGCCTTCTCTTCTCCAGACTGAACAGCCCCAACTCCTTCAGTCTGTCCTCATAAGGAGAGGTGCTCCAGCCCTCTGATCATCCTCGTGGCCCTTCTCTGGACACGCTCCAGCACGTCCACATCCCTCCTGTAATAGGGGCTCCAGAACTGGACACAAGCCTGAAAGGCAAGCCTGCTCTCACAGGTCTTAAGGAGTTTCTCTGCTGTATTCGGTAATGGTGTACTTGTTTCAGCGGCTTTGGTGCTCCACCTCACAGTGCCAGACAGCATGAAAACAGTTACCATTTGTTTCTCTTTGCTCTAGAAAGACAAGGAAATTCAGCTCTGAGAAGGGCTGTTCTCAAGAGCTCTTTCAAATTCTAATAACCACCTCTGCACCTAGAGCATGCTATATGCCAGGGCTACAAAGATCCTAACCAGGCAACTAGCTATCCCGTCTCTATTAGCATATGCACACATATGCTAACATCCACTGAAAATTCAAATCTACATTTTTGAAAAAAAAAAAGTGTACACCAATGTACAGATCCCAGAATGAAACATCTCCAAGTTATGTCTGTCACTCTTTTCATGTTTAAAAACCTTAAAGAAATGTGACCATCTGTTCAAGAAAAATGAGCAACAAACAGATGACAAGTGAAAATTAATTCTTCCTCAAACTGCCACAGGAGCTGAATTTATCCAGAACATTTGCAGATCTGCAACCCCCTGTCTGGAGCAACAAAAAAGAGCTCCCCAGTGCAATGCACAGCGGCAAATTTCAGCTTTTAAAGACTAGGTTAACAGTAACCAGAACTTACTTGCTAAGGAGAACAGTATAGCTTGTTTATGATCCTGAAAAGCTGTGTGAAAATAAAGATGCAGTTACTTCTGCATTTCCTATCAGTATGACTCAGCTTCACAGGGAAGAACTGTTGGTCTTCTGTCATGGATAAAATGATAGACCATGAATCACTTTCCAGTTTACATTGACAACAGAAAACACATTGGCTTCTTTCCCCACTCTTTCACAAGCTGTCAAAATAAGTTTTGTGTAAAAGAGCTATTGAAGTCATAATCAAATTAGGAAAATGAGGTTCTGTGAGAAAAGCCTCAAAGATTGTGCAAAGCTAGGCTTTAGTCATTGAAAGAAGTTTCCAGGCACCCTTAGCATTTGCACAGGGGTATACGCTGTTTCCTAGTCTTTCAGAGCTCTGAGGGTGCACACCAATTTCCATTTCCATTATTTCCTAAGTAATTTTCATCCATACAGAAAATAACATGTTGCCTGTAGGCCAGTGAATCCTTCCTGCTTTATGTCTGTTTATGACAGGCAAGAAATCTGCTTTCCACCAGCAGAGCCTCAGCTTCTTCCATAGAAAAAGTGCAGTTCTGTTGTCATCCAGAAAAGACAAATGGAGCAGCAAAGCTCCTGTGGCAGTTTTTGTGCTTTGACCACAACTGCATGAAGTAGAGGAGTGCCACAGAATCCATAGGAGGGTCTAGATTTTGCATCTGTGATAGCCAGATCTGATTTCAAATCTGTTCCTTCCTTACCCCCTCTCAACCCTTCCCAGTTCTGCTGCCCTTTGGAAGAAGTCAAATTTGTGGCATATTTGCATTAAGTTTTAAAAATGTGGATGCCCTATAGATAGAACTATGCAAGATAGCAACTATACACAGCCAATCAGCCCCGGTCTTTGACTGCTAAGCTGTATACAGAATTGGCCTAGGATGTATTCTATTTGTATAGAATACAAAAATAATTAACTCAAAATTAAAAATTTGGATTTTCAATTTTTAAAATATCCTTTAGGAAGCACTCAGCAAAGATAGCAGCAATGGTAAGAAGGTGTGCGTAGGACCATGCAATACATTATTTAATCTTAAGGGCAAAATTATTTACTTTAGGAAATGCTTACAGAAAGTTTTGAACACTACACAATTCCTAACTCTGTGAAATACATCCAGATTTGGAAAGAAGGGGAAATATGCTGCAGCACCAAGAGGAAGAATTGTGATCATCCATTAGGACAATCATTAGGATCCATTAGGATTTTTTGTGGTCAGTGCCACTGACCACTCAAACTTCTGCAACAAATTCTGACCAACTTCCTACACATAATTTGGTAAATATAATCAGTCATTTAAAAAGCTTTTCAAAGTGAGGGAAGGGCTACTGCATACTTTTTGAACTTCTTAGCACACAAAGATAACTAATAGTTGGATGAGTGGAACAAAGAAAATAATGCTACTCTGTGCTTTAATCACCATTACTGTAAGTACTTCTTAGCACAGTAAACAGCAACCCCATTCAAACCTTCTTCAGACATCACATATTAATCAACTACAGTAATTGGATACTCAGCTTGTGATAGTATAAGAGAAGTGGAAAACAATCACAGAATCACAGAATGATAGGGATTGGAAGGTACCTTTGGAGGATCATCTAGCCCCTTCATCAATTCCCTTGCCAGCAGAGGTTCACCTGGAGCAGGTTGCACAGTGTGGTGTACAGACGGGCTTTGAGTGACTCCAGAGATGATGACTCCACTGCCTTTCTGGGCAGCCTCTGCCAGTGTTCTACCACTCACAAAGTTCCTCCTCATGTTTAGATGTAACTTCCTATGTTCAAGTTTGTGCCCATTACCTTTTGTCCTGTCACTGGGCACCACAAAAAAATTACTGGCCCCATTCTCCTGACACATTTTATAAAGAGCATTCGAAAGAACCACCCTCAGTCTTCTCATTCAAAAGAACCACCCTCAGTCTTCTCTTCTCTAAGCTAAAAAGCCCCATGTTCCTCAGCCTTTATTCAAAAGAGAGATGTTCTAGTTCCTTACTCATCTTCATAGCTAGGAGCAATGTGCCATATAAGATAGGTACTTGGGCCCTGCTCTGTAATTCCCTGCTCCACTAAGAGCAATTCTGGGGCAGAAGCTCTTGGACAAGCATAGATATAAACTGCTAAGACCTCTTGGCACAGTGCTGCAGTGTATAAACTTAACAACTCAGGTTCTCAGCAGGAAACTGAAGTCATACAGTGCTGCCTCCAAGCTAACAAATGTTTTTCCCCACAAAACCAATGAATCAGCTTGCATACAGCCAACTCACCTGTCACTCTTAATTTCAGAATGAATATGAATGAACTTCAGGTACCTCTGTCCCTCTGAAGCTACATCCACATTCCGTATTCCCTCAAGTGGCACAATTATTATATTTTCCTTCCAAGTGTTATAAACAGTTGTCTTATGTTTTCAGCTAGAACTACACTGGTTGATAGCACACTCTATTTTGAAATGTTCCATTTCTCTCTGGGAATTTCCTGACAGAAACACACTTGCATGCATATGTGTACATATAGGCATTTGTATATATGGACATACAAGCATATATGTATGTGTGAGGTAGACATTGCATGCATGTGTGTATTACCTGCATGGGTAAACCAGGCACTTCTGGGCAGCATAAACCTGCTAGTGCAGACAAATCCATGCATGATCTATCCATGCAGTCCAAATAAGATGCACAGTGCAAAGTGATCTGAGCTCACAGCCCTGGAGGTATAGTGACTGCAGGAAGTTTAACCACATTGCAGGAGTCAAAAAGTCCAAGAAAAATGTTGTGGGGTTTAAGTCACACAGTATCACAGTATCGCCAAGGTTGGAAGGGACCTCAAAGATCATCAAGTCCAACCTGTCACCACAGACCTCATGACTAGATCTTCTAATTGTGACCGCTAAATGTGGTGTTGAAAAGGAGGACATGTCTGAATGAACTTGGATAGTATTTGCTCTAATTAGGAGTCATTCTTTGTGTATTTATCAATACCTATGTTATATATTAAAATACTTACAGTATTGCCAGAAGGATGTCGTCTAATTTTAGTATACATAATTGCTTTGCAGTGAACATTGTACATTTTGCTATAAAGTCTTAGACTTTATAGCTTAGAATCCCCAAACTCCCATAAACTCAAATTCTCCTTGATCTCCCTAGCAGATTGAATAGCAGCTATCAGTATTAGATGCAGATGTATTACCTTTCCCCAGGAATCTACACCAGTAATGCAGCACACTGCTGTAGAGGCGTCAATGCAATTCATGTAGCTTTACCTTCCTATAACACTTTATATATAATTCTCTGGAGATTTCAAATTCACACAGAAACCCAAAATACAGCCATGGTTGGAGTTCAGCTGTTTTGGGAAGCAATGAAAAATCTTCCATGTCTAAAGATAAAGCAAGTTTTAGTCTCTCTTTTTATGGGATATAAAAGCAGAAGAGTATCTAAAAAGCCACAAGTAAGCAGAAACAGAATTCTGAAAGTCATTAGGAAAAGGGCATCACCAGAAAGGTTCACTCCATAAAAGGCTGCAATAACACAGTATTCACTCAGAGAGAAGAGAGCTGTCTTTTGAGTCACTGGTATCACAGCCTGGCTACCAAGGGTTTTCCTACCATAGAACTAGTATTTGCAATTTTCCCCCCCCTCAGCTTTTGAACCATAATTAGCAATCCCTGATGTGGCAGGGATCCTTAAATACACCCACACAAATAAATTATTCAGCCCTTACTTTCCTGCCAAATCTTCTACCAACTTTCACATAGTTTGGCACATGGGGAAAACTGGCAGAAGTTGCAGGTGGTCCAGTCCTGATCAGGTGTAGCGGGCATTAACTGCTTGAGCATCCTGCTGCTGAGAAGAAGACTCTGAGTTTTGTTTGTCATGCCCAAAGCAGGTAGTGCTAAGGCAAACCCCTCCCATTTCACAGAGTGTGAAAGACCTTGTTCACTCTGAGATGGCTCGCACAACGCTGGAATTAGCCAATGGGACATGGAAAGACAACAGTAAGAGTGATGCCCAATCTTCATGTAGCAGACAAGTAACACAATCAACCTTTTCTCCTTTTGCTTTGGAGTTGTCCATTGTTCCCAAGTCACCCAGATACTCCCTGAAGCAAAAACAGTAATTTGTACTAACAGCTGCTTTTAGCAATAACCATTTCAGGGCTCAGTTATTACTGAAGACGATGACATATTACATGTATTTCAAATCTAGACTTTAAAAATGTACTTAAGCTACAGGAGAAACACACAAAGGTATTTCTGGGAGAATTTACAACAAAGAGCTCTCTCCCTCTGAAACAGAAGCTCATTCAGAACACAAAAAATACCGCAGCATTTATTAGCCTGTCAGCAAAATTACCATTTTTGTATTGCACTGATTTAATCTAATTTTCTAAGAACTGTTATAACTTCTAGCCAGAAGGAAATTGTACAGACTTAGTTTCTTGGTACATTGTAGGGTTTGGTTGATTTTAAAGGAATTATGCAAAGGAAGCGTCTAAGCATGTAGCTTTACATTATTGGTTAAAAAAGGTTAACTCTCCTCCCTCATGCTTTTATATTTACCATGTTCAGATAAACTATCTGGCTAAAGATTTTGATGAAAAGGGGATGTAATTTCTTGTTAAGGCATTAGTTTTCTCTTTAAAAGTTAATGTAAAAATGTAAAAAAAGAATGTTTAGCTTGCTTGAGTTTCCCACGTGTCAGACATTTAAAAGCACACAGAATAGAAAGCAAAAACTATGCCATCCAACATTCAACCTTCTCAGACCTTTATCGTAAACAACCAGTATTGCCTGAAGAAAGAAAAAAAAAACTACATCATATTTTCTGTATTAAGAAAATCAAAAGAAAAATTAATCAGAGACTGATGGGGAAAAAAAGTATCTACTACAGCTGTACAGTTGTGCCAGTATTCTGACAATGTCACACTCTCCTGGCTCACCTGGAGCTCTAGTAATGAGAAAATTGTATTACATATTGTTAATGCAAAGAATTATTGTTGAATGTTTTAAAATAACTGCACTGAAACATGGCACTTTCCATCACCTTCTAGTTCCAGTCTGGGGCAGAAGATGTTGCAGCTTTACCCTGTTGCTCAATGGAGTCCTGAAGGACATAGAGGTAGGTGCGAAAAGATGCTGCTGTTACAAACCCCATTAGTGACGCCCAGAGCAGCTTATATCCAAGACAAAGCTCAGGACTGAGAAACCAGCACTTTTAATGCAGGCTACAGCATCTGGCAAACA
The DNA here is from genome assembly GCA_033816785.1 of Picus viridis. Lineage (NCBI taxonomy): Eukaryota > Metazoa > Chordata > Aves > Piciformes > Picidae > Picus > Picus viridis. The sequence goes on along the minus strand of CM066576.1, from coordinate 21,508,746 downwards.
TGACAGCTAAACATGACAAATCTTCACGTAACACATGTACAAAATGTAACAACACAGCACAGATGAGGTCATGTAATGGGGCAGAGCCTACCATAACAGCAATGATTCAAACCTCTCGGCTTCCTCTGTGTGCTTTTAGTGTTGGCTGCTCAGATGACAGCTTACTCAGAGTGACACCGTTGAAAGCTTTGGCTTGGGCATTTTGGTTTTTCCCCCAGAGAATCATTAAGTGTGTGTTGATGTCTTAATGAATGGTTACAATCTCAAATCCCACAGCCACACACCTCAACAGAGCATGGCTCTTGCTTCCTCCCTGCTGAGAGAAGCCAAACAAGTCCTACACAAGCCAAATTTCTAGAGTCCAGGTGCTATTCCACAGTCAGAGGGGAGAGGTGTGGGAAGCCATTTGTAGCTAGTTGTGGAATCACAGTGTACAGGCAACCCAAAAACTGCGCTGACAGCCAGATTTTCATTCGTAAAAGGAGCTGCAAAGCCACACTGTTACTGGAGCCCAGCACAGACAGAGGAAAGCACCTGCCCCCTGGCATTTCTGCTCTTCTTCCTACCCTACTTACTTCAAAGCTGGCTTCATAACAGACAGATGATACCTTTGTTATATTATCAAAAATGAAATACATAGCTACTATAACTCAGTCACTGTCCTTTTTGCCTTTGGCACTTGTATTAAAAGTAGATGATGTATGGAGCAGAATAAGCAGCATTTCCATAGGGACATGAAAAGCAAGTTATGTTTAAAGGTTACCTGGTGGCCTGGTTCACCACATTCATGCAATCCATTGCTGGCACTCAGTGACACTGACCTCTAGCTGCAAAGACACGTTATTTATTTTCTGAGTTCTGATTTCTGTTCATAGAATCAATAAGGTTGGAAAAGACCTCAAAGATCATCAAGTCCAACTTGACACCCAAGACCTCATGACTACTAAACTATGGCACCAAGTACCACATCCAATCCCCTCCTGAACACCTCCAGGGATGGTGAATCCAACACCGCCCTGGGTAGCCCATTCCGACGGCTAACAACTCTCTCTGTGAAGAACTTTCTCCTCTCCTCAAGCCTAAACTTCCCCTGGCACAGCTTGAGACTGTGTCCCCTTGTTCTGGTGCTGATTGCCTGGGAGAAGAGACCAAACCCCTCCTGGCTACAACCTCCCTTCAGGTAGTTGTAGACAGCAACAAGGTCTCCCCTGAGCCTCCTCTTCTCTAGGCTAAACAAACCCAGCTCCCTCAGCCTCTCCTCACAGGGCTTATGCTCGAGGCCTCTCACCAGCCTCATTTCCCTTCTCTAGACAGATTCAAGAGTCTCAATGTCCTTCTTAAACTGAGGGGCCCAGAGTTGGACACAGGACTCAAGGTGTAGCCTAACCAGTGTTGAGTACAGGGGCAGAATGACTTCCCTGCTTCTGCTGGCCACACTATTCCTGATATAGGCCAGGATGCCATTGGCCTTCTTGGCCACCTGGGCACACTGCTGGCTCATGTTCAGCCAGCTGTCAATCAGTATCCCCAGGTCCCCAGGTCTGGCTGCTCTCCAGCCACTCCGACTCCAGTTCAAAGGCAAATTTGCTGGCAAAAGAGTTTCAGTGACTGCAGGCAAGGGAGGGACAAGTGGAGAGCTGGCAGAATTTTGATTGCCCTGCATCTAGAAAGATGATTTCCAGGACAAAGCCTGGGCAGGCAGGGAACAGGCAGAGGGAGGTGGAGAGAAAATAGCTCCCAGCTGTGCTAAGTACTGGTAGCCATCTGGCTTTTCAACAAGCAGCTCTTGGGAATGGGCTTTGATTTTCATTTCACCGTGTGCAGAACTACAAAGCTGCTTCTTCTCAGAGTGCATTAGAAAGGCTGTGAAGTCCTGTGGCAGAGCTGTCTCTTGGCAGACACTGTAAGTGGAATTTCATAAATGTTATAGCAATCCTGTAAATTCCACATCAAGGAGGTCCTCCTCAGTTATCACTGACTGGCCACATCACACACTCCTCAGATGACCTACACAGAACCAGGCTGGCTCATGGGTGCAGCAGCTCTGATCCACTTCCAGCTAACAGTTCCCTTTTGATCCTCCTTCACAGACAGCACATACTGAACATGAGCCTCTTTGTTTTGACAAACACATCTTAAATGGTCTCCTTTCATATGCTGAGGGAGTGGAGCCTGTAGCTTGCTCTGTCTGTACTCATTTCCACTGTGCACTCAGGAAAGAAGTTGCATGTCCTTAGACAACATGGAGAATTAGGAGGAAGTGGAAAACTAATATTAAGTAATTATCAGTGAAAACAATCATGAGAGGAAGCCTACAGTACCAGGAAGAGAGCACAGCCTGACCGTATCAGGAAGCTCCTGGCAGTCTTCCAAGCAGGCTTCATCTGCGTTACAGTATATTTCAAGTTGCTTTAATAGTCTCTGAGAGACACATAAAAGAACTGCTTTGAACTACACACAGTGTGACACTAATTAGTAAACAAATACACGAGCCAAGCAAACCCACAAAACAAACCCCTAACCCTGTTCTGCCCCCAGACACAGCTCTTCACCACACAAGAGCACACCAGCCACCATGCCCATCAGCCTAGTGAAGCTTCTGTTTCCATACAGTCTCAGACACTGCCCCAAGGATTTTCCTCACCCTCCATTTTATCCAGCCCCAGTAGGTACTCACACACAAGATTTCAGGTCCTGTGAAGAACTTGCAGTCATCTAAGTACTGACTAGAAGGTAATTACACCTCTGCTGATTTCTTTTTTCACCAATAAATTATTTTGCTTTTGCAATTGAAATTTACAGGTCAAACACTGACTGACTGCAGCTTTCTCAGGAATTGTTATTCATCTTTGTGTTAAAAGTATATCACCTAAGTTTCACCTAACTGCTCTCTTTCCTTCTTAATTTCTTCTATTTAGAGTCTACAAAAAAATATTAACACTAATACAGTAAACTCTTGTACGAATACTTGGTCAGTGACCACAACAGACATAGAAAGGATACCACAACGACACAGAACTGTGCAGCCCGTTTCCATCCTTCTTGAGCCTTGTGGTCACCACGAGAGGGCGGTGTTGGTTAAATAATGCTGTTCAGTTCCACCCGTGAGAAAAATGCTGAGTGTAGGTATCGTAAATAGTTCTTAAGAATGACAACTACATAATAAGAAATAAGACAAGCAAGTTTGCACAATTAAAAGTTTGATGATTCTGCCTCTAAAAATCTGGGGTTTTTTTTCTTATTTCTGTAAGATAATAAACAAGGAAAAAAATAAAAATATGGGGGGGAGGGGGAAGAGCCTACCAAAACAGTGTTAAAATTTGTCAGTAAAAGGGGAAAGCATAAATGTAAAGATTGCTTCTGGCTGACTTGCCAAAAAAAAAAAATCTTAACAATCACCAAAACAAACACACCCCCACACACACAAAGCCACAAGCACACAAGATTAGAAGGATACTTAATGGAAAAGAAGGCATGCCTTAAGAGAGTACACAAGCAGCAGTTCACACCAGGGATGACAGAAAAACATGCACTTGTAAAAATCTTATTTAGTAAAAAGAAGGTGGGTTGAACTCTCAGAAAAACAGCCACTAATGAGTCCCACCAGTCAGGCTCACTGATCAAGCCAGTCATCATCATGCACCCTCAGTACTGGGAGAAATCAGTGACCCATCTGGCTGCACTGCGCACCAAACCAGAAGGCTAATGGACTCAACAGCAAAATATATTAACATCTGCAAGTGTTGCTTTCCTCATATGCTGGGATAGAATGGACTTTCTAACAATTGAGCAGTATGTTTGCATTATTTTCATTCTTGCTCAGTGCTATCTTGTGCCATGTCTTGTGCTTGTCTTGCATTCTTGACTGTCCTGAGCACAAGCTATTAATCTGGCATGGTATAGAAGACACCCCAAAATTGCCTGTCTGTCAGGACATGAATGTCAACGTGGTCTTCATTGTCAGAATTGCTTAGTTACCATAAATTCTACCCAAGCCATGGACTGCCTTCCATAACTTCAAAGGCTGCAATGACAGAGTACCCACATATGAAGCCATTTAGAGAAGTGACATGGTAAGAAAAATACATGTAAGGCCTGTTAGAGCCTGCCTGCTGACAAACACAGAAAAGACCTATTCACTTGATCACATTTCTAATGGTTTTCACATAACTATTTTAATGGCACTTCAATGCAGCAGAGATACCCACATCAAGAGTCATTAGGGAATACATTTTAAGAGCAGTATTTAAAGGATTTGGCTACATGAGGGTTCCTGATACTAATTAACCATGTGTCTGGGGACTTCAAAGAAGAAAAGGTCTCTATCTGCATTTTTATCTTGGGCAAACTTCTGCTGAAGACACCAGGGCTGCTGTTCATATGGGTCTGGGCAGCAGATCAGGCTGATCCTACCAAGAGCAGGTTGTCCATTTACCTGATCCTTTGAGGTGGGTTGCATTCCAGCGTACCCAAAGAGTGTGATCTTGAGATACTTTTATAGGTATGGATTTCAACTAACAACTATTTGTTTGCATAGTAGTGTCTTCTCTCCTAAAAGGGTCCACAGAGAACTTAATTTATAGCATATGTAGAGCTTTCCCCATGCTGTGTGGTAGGATTTTTGTGGTACAGCTACTGTTCCTGAGCTCAGTTCTTCAGCTACACTTATCTCGCTTGCTTCACACAATCTAAATCCCTGAAGAAGCAATTTGGAAACATTTATATTACCCTCATTTGACCTGGACATACACAAATTCACAGTAGGTAGAATCCTCTGCCCATCTGTTTGACTTCAGTCATAGAGTTGATCATTAAAGGTAGTTGATTATCTAGAAACCTTGGGCTTGTGAATACTGCCAGTGGACAATGTAATAGTTGTGACTATTTCCCAGCCTAGATTTTAAAATCATCAGGTTGGGCAACTCAAAAGAGCAAAAATATTGCCCTTCTTTCATAGGTCTGTATGCCAGAGGCACGCACAGCTCTGGTTGATGGCAATTAGCAAAGCGGTGTGTTGGTTGCCCTGAAGGAAGTCAAATAAAGACAGCATTATGAACCTGCTTCCTTATGGCCTACTAAAACTGTAAGTTTGTGATGATTTGGACTGGAGAACACAAAGACCTAACTCCCCACAATTTCTGCATCTGCACCTAAATCATTCACTTAATTTCTCCTTTATGAAAGCTCAGTGTGATTCTTACTAATTTCCTTATTTTGGCTACCTGGCACATTCTACAGTAAATGCGCTTTAAAATCAACAAACTAGTTGGAAGGTATGAGACATTTCCTTCCCCAGCTCTAACAATGAATTCTTGCCCTGGGAAAAAGTATCTGCTCTACACAATTGCTTATTTCATAAGAAATTAGAAATAAAAAGGGAGTGTTTTGTTAGGAAATGTGTTTCTTACCCAGCTGCATGAACACAATTGCATCCACCTAATTTGCATCTGGGTTTCAGTTCTGTCATCTTCACTGCAGTGCCTCAATGATGGTAGCTTGCAGACTGACAGTGTTTGATAAGCTGGAGAAATCATGAAGCTAAGCATAGCCCTCAGTATGAGTGTTTCCATACCAATATCCAACCTTATACTTACTAAAAGAGATCTATGATTTCAGAATACATTGAAAGACCTGCATGGAGGTTTAGAAAAAAAAAAAATTAAAAAATGGTGGGTTACTTTATAAAATAGCATAATCTTTGGACACAGGGCATTCTTTTTTCTGTTAATTTTAACTGCATCCCAAATGAAGATGCAGCTCAGGTGTTTTTTGTTTACACAGAAGAAATAGCAAACACTGTATTTGAGCCCAGCTACATCCTACCTGGCATCAAGCCTGCAATTGCTGCGTCTTGCAGCAGCCAACCTGCATTATCATCTTCCCCTTCAGTCTATCTCTGAAAGAAACAAGACAGAAAAAAGGCAGAGGAGTAAAGAGATAAATGTGCACTGACATAAAAATTACTATCAAAACAAGGATTATGGGATTAATGTGCTTTTAGGATGTTGCAGCAAATTTGAGTAATGCATCAAAAAAGGCTCATATGGAATTTTTGGCTACCTGTTCATCGCAGAACACAAAAGTTAATAAAAATCCTAAATCACTATTGTAAAATGGATTTCTGATGATTGTGAGAAGTCATAAAAAAAAAAAACTTCTTAATAGTTCTCCTGATTTGAGGCAACTCTGTTCATACATGTAAGACTCTGCTGGACCCTGTGAGACACCAAGGTTCAGTATTTCATAACAACCTGGTAGGTCCAAGAAAAATATATTAGCTGTGGGTGGAATGGATTTTGCAGGTTTTCTCCAAATGATGTTGTTTGACTCTTACAGATACCATACAGAAAAAGAAACAATCAGTGTTATAGCTCATAGTCCACGACCATTTACTTATTTCTCCCTCTCAGACCGCCTTAAGGAAACTCTAGGATGGTGGTGTTCTTAGCCTATCCTGGAGCATCAGGACAGAGGAATGGAAGGCTCAATGGCTGACACAGGAGTGAACCCAAAATAAGCCATTCTGTCATTTTGTGGTGCCCCAGTCATCTCATCAAATTATCCTAAAAAAAAAAAAAAAAAAAAAAAAAAAAAAAATTAAAAAAAATATCCAAACCATCCATGAAAAAGTTTCCAGTAACCGAAGACATGAGTTTTGAGTGTTCCCTGGGTTATATTGTGTTCAGCGATGTAACTAGCAGCAGCACCTCCAGGGGACCAGGTAACTCTCAGTGGTACCTAGGTGTATCTCCACACTCAACACTATAATAAATTCCAGAGAATAGATGTGGTAGCATTTACTGTCATCGGCCATCAAGATTTAAAATGCTGAAAACTTCCATACTTTTTCTTGCTGTTAGACTAGATACTTCAAGTCTGTGCTTTCTGCGAGAGCTACCCACTCCTTCCACACAAAACAATAGCATTTGAACATATAATTCCTAAGAATGAGTCTGCTTTCAGCCAGAGCAGAAATTTCCCTCCTATCCCAAGCAAATCTAGTGTTAATTAGCTTCTATTATTTACCACCTACACCAAAACTTTAAAGAATTAATGTCACACTGAGACTCCCGATTTACGAGCTTGAATGTAATGCTTGCCCACGTACTGCAGCCTTGGCATTTGCACAATCACAGTGCAACTTTCATTGATTTCTTGATATAAAACTCTACAACAACTGCATTTTTTCCAAAATAATGTACTCATCCACAGGCTAGATTTGAGGACTGTTAGCTCATATCCTATGACTCTCTAATGACAAAAAAGCACAGTATCACCAAGGTTGGAAGAGACCTCGAAGATCATTGAGTCCAACCTGTCACCACAGACCCCACGACTAGACCATGGCACCAAGTGCCATGTCCAGTCCCCTCTTGAACAGTATCACAGTATCGCGATCTCTTCCTTTTAAAATTATCAGAGAAGAGTTGAGCTTCAGCCTGTAGGTCTAAGTTTGCTTTAGGTGTCACAAAAGTTTTATTGTAAGAGTGAGTACAGTACCTTCCTAACAGATTTCATAGTGTATCAGGGAGAACTCCTTGTAAAAATTTAGCAATATCAAAATACGCTATTTGGCAAAGTAGTAAAGCAAAGCTTGAATCAGGAGTTCAGTAGCATGCTTATCAACTGCGATAAAATAAATCCAGCATGCTAGCCATTAGGTAGCCTTCAGAATAAGATTTCAACTGAAACCTATTATGTAGTAACTCTTCCAGCTATAATACTCAGACAATAACTGCAAATTACAGAAACACCTGAAAAAAGCACAGACTATCCACACAGAAATAGCTACCACCAAGTTTCAGGCTCTTCAGGTTTTGGTTATCGTGTGGTTCCTTTTTATTGTCTCATAAGAATCACACCTGGATTCTTGGACTGAAAACAAACAGATTAATGTTTCTCATTTTTGGTTCCACTTCCTCTGCTTCATACTAAACTGTCAGAACAGAATCTGTGGTGCAAACATTCATAACCAAATCCAACAAATATCCCTTGCAACAATGGCTCCACTGTATCTATATTCTGCATTATAAGGATGAATTCCAAAGGACATCCTCTGTATTATCATGAATCAATGCTATGGTCATCAAAAGTCTCCACTACAGAAGAAAATTCTCAGCAGTAGGTACACAATGAATGTCTCTTCCCCACAAACTTTGATCCCTTCAGCCCCAGCAACTGCCTCAGCCTCCTGTTGTGATAAAGGAGTTCTTCAAGGCTATCCTCTCAAACATCACTCAGATTAGAAAAGTATTTTAATAGTAAATGTTTCTGATAGTAGTCCTCTGCCAAGGAATACAACTGGTACAAAGTTGCTAATGAATAAATGGCAAGGTAAACATACTGTCATTGTTATAAAACATAGAAACAATAAGCAGAGAATCCATCCACAAGCATAGATTCTTGCAGATCCTTCATATATAGAGATCAATATATTACAGGGGTAGAGAACAGAGAAACGGTGACCTGTTTCTAGGTGTCTATAAAATCCTACTTCTTTATCACTCTTCTGCTTGAGGCAGAAAGAGTAAACACCTCTACAGCCTGAACATAACTCCAGGCCCACACCTTCCCAGATAGCAGATGGGTCATGGATTTACCAGGCAGAGCTTTAATATTTTACAGTTTAAAATCAAAAGCATCTAATCCTCGCTTCAGGTAGGACACCGTGCCTCAGACACGTTTGAAGTAGAAGCAAGCCAGCGGCGTGTCTTCGCAGGGAATTTGCTCTTGCGGGTCCAGAAGAGGGCAGCAAAATACTGACTAAAGAAACAGCTCTTAATGTCTTCATCACTGAGTTGTCGCAGCAAACGCCCTCAGAGAATCCGTGGAAGAGTTAAATACTCCTTTGTTTGGCTTACAAGACTGTACTTAATTGTTTATTTTAGTTAGAAATAAGTTTTTTTCGATAATTTGAAATAATTTTTTCCACATCAGAGATTGTGCCTTAAAACAAACAGTGCTTGCTGCATAAATAATTGGAGCTCCCATTCTTTCCAGAGCTAATGGAATCCATATCAACAGGAGGAGGGTACTAATGCTCTGCCTTGTAGCCAGTCAGTCTGTTCTGTGGAAACCTTGTGTAAATTTACTAGTGGTTAAATCCATCTGCGTATCTCCAGCACAGCTGTACTGACATACTGATCATCTTACATCATTCATTTGCTGTGAGCACACGTTATCTCAGCTTTTAGTTTAATATAGAGGGGAGTCAGCAGTCCTAAGCTGGAAGCCAAATTTAAAAAAAAGAAAAAAAAAAAAAGAAAGAAAAAAGGAAAGTGTTTTAATGCATCTGTTAAATGGATTTTGTACCAGTCTCTTCAGTATAATCTGAAAATCAGATATATTATTTTTATGTTGATTTTCAGTGAAATGCTACTGATGATAACTTTCCAAATAGGGACAGACTGACTGCAGAAAGACTGCTGAGAATAAAATTCAGCCCATCTAAAAGGCTTCATTTTAAGTCACAGGAGCTGTAAAAAGTCTTTAAGAATTGTTGTGTGTTTTATAGCCTGTTAAAAAAACTCTCTCTCCTCACTACATGTTTGGAGCATCCTCCTGGAAATGAGCTTCCCCACGTACAGAACAAAGAAGGACCACAGAATACTTTGGAGTCAGGAAGGGAGCAGGGGCAGCTGCATTATGCCTCCAGCATCTGCTCACACTTCAGACTGAGCTGGCGATACCTGTGCTGCAGAGTGACTCTAACACTAGAGTTCACCCTGGCAGGGGAGGGGAACAGATGCCAACAACCCAAGGGTGACAACTGTTGTTCTTCTGGCATTGGCTTTAAGCAGTCAGTTCAGGAGCTCAGGCTGAAATTTTGAGGAGTGCATACCAGAAACAATGGACAGAATTTTTAATTAAGCAAGGGATTTTTCCTGGCAAATACTGGCAAAATCCAATATTTTAAATTGCAACTGAAGCAAAGAACTATTAGATAGCTGGATGTATATATATATATATATATATAAACAAATGCTTAGATAATGCAATGAGTACACTGGAGAGCCACAAAATGGACAAACCCAAATAAATTGTTCCAAATTATACCCCTGAAATTCAAGACAGAGCAAATGTAGCAATTTGCAGGAATAGAAAGGGTTTTGTTATGTTTCTCACAAAGATATTGACAGCTGTTGGTACTGTAGATACTTGACTGCAGACAGTGAAAGCTAAGAAAATCATTATGCAACAGAACAAATGAACTGAAAGAGAAAGGAAAGACTCCAATGGGGGGACGCAGCAAGCTACTGAGGGTTTCATGTAGGATTGCCATACAGCCAGCTCCAGAACATTTGCAGCTGATTCTTTAGCTCAGTGAAAATACAAAGGAGACAGGAGACCTCTTAATGAGAGCTGGGATTTCAGACAGGAAAAAGCACTGACTGGGTGGGGAGGCAGAATTCCATGCAGCATTATTTCTAAATTAATAAAGTACTACAGCAGGATATTTCGACATAAAACAAATTACCAGCTTCCTCTTGGAGCTCTGTGTACTATCCATAAGGATAGGAGCTTAGATAGGATGTAACAGTATAGAATACATCTTGACTTGTTACGATACACCAAATACCTCTAGGTACATATAAATTCAACTTTATGCTCGCACTTGGCTCTGGCAAGTTATTTTCACTGGCACATGCTGCAGTAAGTGTAATTACAGAAAATACAGTGCTCACAGAGCAAGTGCTGGCACCAGAACGGAAATCTTGCAAAAGAAAACTGCTCTGCTTTGCAGTATGCAAGGATTGGCTGAATAATTGTCCAGATTGTGCAGTGTTTGTAAGGTCAGGAAGGCCTGCCGAAGAACAGGAGGACAACCCGTGCAAGTTTCATCCAATGCGGTCATTCTCAACTAGAAAACATCTACATTATTTCTAAAGCATATGGCACTATCTTAAGTGGTTGTTTACAGTGGTATTAATTGCTGTGGAGCCTGATTGGATGGAGATGTTGAAAGGAACAAAGCCGGAAAAGTGAGACAATAGCAAAGAGAAGGAGTGGCTCAGTGCACACAATTACCAGGTTCACAGCTGCTAAAAAAACATCTTAGGGACCCAGCTGCCTGGGACTGAACTGTCTCACCAAGGTTGTACGAAAGACACCAAACACTTGAGCTGGTCTTTCCTTTCCAGGCTTGCTGGCTTCCCGTAGGGCCTGGAGGAAATGCCTTGTCCTACTTACAGCTTATTCCCTCCAGCTTTTGCTGTGAAGCTCCTGTTAGCTTTCACAGGTCCATCCCTGCCTGCTTAACTCTGGCCCTTTTAGAGCACCAAGCACACTACATCTCCCTCTCACCCTTGACAAAACACACAACATTTATACCACCAGGATGAGTGTTAAGACAGTTTCTTCACGACTGGAAGCCTGGCTATTGCATATTGAGGTACCCCTTGTCTTAGCTGTTTCCTGGCCTGGTTGCCTGCAGTTTTCCTTGCTTTAAGCCACTAGATTAAGTCCACTTTATGCAAAAATATAGGCAAATAAGATAATGCTCTTTTCTATTCGTCCAGATCTTTGCCTCCGAGTCTGCAACTGACTCATTGCTTTTTTATTTCTCATTTTTAGTTCCATAGTTTCACTAAGATAGTGTGCAACTTACAGCAACAGCTCTTACCTGGGATGCAGCTAATTGACCAAGTATGTGATTTTAAGTTCATCTGGAAGCACACAGCAAGTCTGATTCACCCAGACAACATAAAGCAAAATCTGAATGCAATGGCTACTATATATGATAACCCTGACATCACAGACCTACCTATATTTCTACCTGGGATTTTCCAGGAACAAGCACAGAATATCTACTAAGAGTCTCTCAGTCACAACCATCCACATGACTGTGGGTGTAGAAAACAAAACAAGAAGTATTATCAAAGGTAGGGCAAAGGTGGTTTGTACGCTTCCTGTGGCCAGAGATTAAGCCCTCTAGGTACAACTATATCTGGATAAACAGCTCATAGAAAGCCAAGAAAGAAGCCCAAAAAATGACCTAGAAATGTCACATTTTGCATTTGTCGGCGGCTTGGGCAACATAGCATGGTTCTATTCAGGAGTACTGAGTTTATCCGTATGGCAAGTAATGGTCCAACAGGGCCAAGGACAGTGAGAGAGGCAGCCAGGCTCTTGCTCTGGTACAGCAGTACTTCCTGCCCTGGGCTCCATTTGCTGAATTACACACAGCACTGGCAAAAGCTGCAGCTGGGAACAGAAGAGCAGACAAGCAAGGGAGTGAATGATGGCTGGGAGGCTTGCAGTGGGGACAAATAACTTGGGTATGTTCAGGATACCAAGAAGCCAAAGGTCCTGCAGAATGGCAAGGAAAAAGCAACATGATGCCAGCTCTGCAGGGGGTTCATGTGCTAAAAGGTGTCCCAGGTCTCCAGGAGGGAGTGAGACAGAGATGCCTATCTAACCCTTTTTGTATGGCTTGAAGTCTGAAGTGCAGAATGGCTTCTTAGTTGGGGTTAAAAAAGCAGCTAAGATGGCCAGGGTGAGCCCCAGGACCCGAAGAGGAAAATGAAGGAAAGCTTAATTCCTTAAGTTTGTACTGATCCCAGAGGCATAGAGAACAAAACTCCAGGGAGCACACACATCTTCAGGAAGTGATTTAGAGATGGAGAGTCCCCGACAGCTAGAAGGCAGTTCTGAGAAAGAAGGGTAGCTGTGCATGCACCAGCCTTATGGGAGATAGTCTCCATTCACTTACTGTGCCATGGGCATGCCAGAAACAAATCTAGTTTTAAAAGAAAGCCCCATACCTTGAGCTCCCCTGAGAACAGCTACTCAGGGAGCTTCCCAAAATAGAAACTGCTTAGCAGGGGGCCAGAGGCAGCATAACCATGAAAATGGATGAAAAACAAGTGCTGAGCAAGAGAGGTATTTTTGTATTAACTCTGCAAAATGGATTATTTTTACCCTAATCATCTGCTGTTGGGATAACTGAGCTTTTGAGTGGAAAGCTGCAGACAGCTTCTCCCAGTTACTTAATAATGCAGATAAGCTCACACCTTAAAGCACTTCCACTAACCTCTGGATGCCACCCTGTACATACGGATTTCAGGGTAATTCCTAAGGAAAATACTAGTTTACAAGGAGATATTCTGGGAATGGTGGGGACTGCCCAGACTGTGAACAGACCTTAAGTAGCAAAACTACATCAAGCACTGAAAGTGTGTAGCTTCAAGCAAAATATCCATGGTATGAAATACTGATTAGAGAACCTGGAGCCTGGAAAGGAATGGAGGTGGCCCAAGTGGTCTTCACTGCCCAAAGGATGTCGGTGAAAGCTGAAAGGCAGGCAAGCAAATAGATATAAGCAGGACAGAATTCTCCAGTTCATGGGAACGAGGTGCCCTGGCATGAGAACACAGAAGCACTTGGAGAACAGGAGAAAAGAGAAAGAAACTGGACTCCAGAAACCACCTCTAAAGCTTCAAGACAAGGTCACATCCGTCTCAAACAGCAGCACCCAAAGCGCTGACACATACCTGTAACTCAAAACCTGTCTTCATGTCTTTCCTCTGGCAAAGCCCTAGAGTCCCTTGTAAATGCCCCTGCATTACCAGAATCCACTCATTGAAGGACTGAAACCACCTGCATGACTGAAACCGAGCAACAGCTTCTGCCTTTTCCTCATTAGCTCTGTTCACATCATGGTGAAAGAACTGTCATCCTCAAGTGTCCATAAGAGACTATGCAGCTCACCACAGCTCATCAGTGAGCTAATTCCTTCCAGTCAAACTTTAGACCTTTAGATATTTACATACACAGTATGTATAGACATTTATTTTACAGAAATCTAATCATTATCTCCTACCACTTCCCACTACTCCTTTCAAGAACCTCCAGTGCTTGGCTACTTTTACTATTAAAATAGTTTCCTTTTCCTTAAAGCTTAACAGAAAAGTCCCTTACTGCTATTTAAGACCACTGCTTCTTGCACTTTTCCCATTGGAACAAATAATTTATCCCCTTCCTCCTTGGATCATCAATTAAATATTTTAAGAAACACTGTTATCACACCTCCTCTCAGTCTTCTGTTCTCTAGACTAAACAATCTCCACGCCTTCAACTCAGAGGGCATGATTTTTTTTAAACCTCTGTCATTCCCTTTGTTTGCCTCTGGACTCTGCCCAACTGGTCCACATCTTTCTTGAAAGTGCAGGATCCACAGAAACACACAAACTTCATCCAAATGTTAAATACTAAAATAGTTACTTCAGAGATCTCATTTTATGATACCCCTGACATTACATCTCAGTTCTGGACTGCTGGACCTGTAGTTGTACTTTTTTTTTTTTTTTCTTTCAGGCTTTCACCAAGGAAAAATACCAAGGCAGCTGGAGAGTGCAGCACAGAGTCCCAAGACAGGAATCTCTGTAGGAAACGAGGCCAGATGCCAGGATAAAAATGAAAGAAGAGGTGCTACCTCTTACTAGACTGCATAGACTTGATAGTGAATTTAAGATGACTCATAGTGATGTACACAATGCTCTGGCACAACTGTTTCAGTATATAAAACGGGTATTTCTGTTGCTGTTACAGCACTTTGGGGGTTGTGGGCTCAGTTATTTTTAAACTAAAATTGCTTTTTTACCACTAAATTATTCTTGATCCATTCTTGAAAGTCATACCAATAGAAAAAATAAAGAGGAAGAAGTACAAATAAAATTACTTACATAAAAGTGTATGCTGGGACAGATGTCTAAGGTTCCTTTGTGAGGAAAAGTGTAAGATTTTGAAACAATCCTCACCACAATCATTACAGAGAGAAAATAGCATAATGCATGCTTTAGGATTGACATTTAATTATTTGCTCTGGCTATTTATCTGTTGGACTCTGGCAGGCCTTACAAGAAGTCTTCACTGACTGACATTTTAGTTACCTTTCTTCAATACTGGGATCTGCAAAGTTTCCTCCACACTTTGCAATTTTATTTCCTCATATTTGTTGTGAAATTTAGCATCTAATCAAGCTTTTGAATTTTGGCTTATGATCGTCTACCAAAGTTTTTCTCAGGGCTCATACAATCTGGCATCATCACCACCCCATCTCCCCAAGACTGAATGTTTATCTAAACCAGACCACCTCTATCATAAAAGATTTTAAAGTTTTCCTCTTCCTTGGTTATTCTTCTTCTTCTCCTTACACATCTTCGAATTTTCCTTTCCATAGATATTACAGTGTGCAGAATCTGCATAGCAATACCTAATAGCCTACCTGCTCTTCCTCACAGTATGTAGGCTGTTAAAGATATTACCTGCCACTAGTTCTATAACACTCAGAACATTGCCTACATTTCACATCTTAAAGTATCTTCATTTTGTTCTTATGAAGAGGCAAATCTATCACTTGAGTTGCTTCCAAGTGTCAGACAAATTCGGGTGCATCACACCAAAATTACAAGCTTCTCCATTTTCTCATTCACCATGTGTCTCATCTCTTCTGTGATACTTTATTCCTGGTCTTGGTCCCACTTACAGTCTTGTCTTGGTCTCATTGCTAAGAGGAGATTAATGAGGAGCCTGAGTCAGTGTTAACAATTAGCAAAGGTGTTTTAATGGATACTGAGGAAAGATCCTTGTGAGAGGGAGCAGCATGTACCTGCATTAGTCACACTCCTAACATCAACACTCTTTAGCAAAACAGTTTGTAGCAGATTACTCCAGGAGTGGGTTAGATTTCCTGTTTTAAATGGTTGCATACCTTTGCACTCCAAATTTAGAAACTGGCTCAGTTTCAAGCTTTACAAGCTTTTCTTCTAATATTAGCTGTTTTTTCCATGTTCTAGAGAAACAATGTGAAGTTCATGTAAAACATACAAAGATCTTCCAAAATCAGAAGCTGTGGGAAGCACTGCAGTGGAGAATCCATTCAGGTCTTGCACCTAACTCAGTAGTCTTGCAATCATCTGGAGGCTGACACAAAGAATAGTGTTCTAAATCCTCAGCCAGACCTAGCATAATCTAGTGAGCAACAAAATTAACAAAAGCAAAGCCAAGCAAACAAAGGGGGAAAGAAAACAACATTTTCCTTCACGTTTAATTTGAGGTGCTTACCATGCAGAGAGGCAGGTATCTATGGTGAACAGGCTGGAAATGAAATTTCCTGTAGTCAGCATGTAGCATCATGTCTCCCCTGAGATTTTATATAATTAAAATTAATTTCATCCAAGGAAGTGTGGGACTGCTCAGAAGAACAAAAAGCCTAGATAGTGTATGTCTGGCTAGAAAGACGGGGAAAGGAATGTGTTGCATAGAGACCTAAACAGCTTGTGGAGCCGGCAGGGCTCAGACCAGCCAGCACTGAGCTGGAGCAGACTCCTCCAGCAGCATGTACGTGTGTGTGTCCCACCCAAATCTGGCAGTCCCCCCAGGCTAATACACCCAGAATGCTAGAAGTGTGTTACTGGAACAACTTCTGTCTCTAGAGGCAGCAGTCAAGAAGTGGAAGGGTGATCAATGCTGCCTGTGAAGGAGAGGATTAGGTGCATACATCAGCAAGCTGATAGCCATTCTACCTGTAGGATGAGAAGCAGTGCTCAGGAAGTTCTGGCCTGCAGCCCACTTAGGTGTTATCTTGTGCAAACGCAACACACAGATAGCTGATCCACTGCTGGGCCAAACCAGACCCTGATAGATGCTGGTGGTGCCACTGTACTTGAGCTAACAGGTTCCTGCAAGGCAGTAATCCATAGCAAAAAATGAGACTATCCATGATCACAGAATTGCCTAGATAACCAAGAATGCCAGTGGCACCACAGGGCGCCGAGTCAGGCCATTCCCCAACCTGGAATTTAATATTTCTACCCAGCTGCTAGATGGCAGGGCAGCCAGCATATGCACCACTTTCCAGGAGCATTCAGTGGTTTAGCACAGAGCAGTACTGCACTCAGTCCTGTCATCCAAATTCTTTGTTGTTCTTGGAAAACACACCAGCACACCATGGGAGCAGCCAGTCTAATTGCTTCCTTTCATTACCATCTAAGGATGCTTCTGTCAGGCTAACCTTCTGTACTGACTGGGCTTCTTTACAGCTCTCAACCTTCAACCTCATGAGAGGGTTAGAGACACTATCTACACTGCCCACTTACCCTGTAGTCTTGTTTTTAACCACTCTCTGCCCTTCATTGTCACTCATAGCACTTTTTTCTACAACTCACCCACCTGCAGTGCCTAAATTGCAGTTTTTCTGAAGAACACACTGAACAGGACATTTTCTGCTTCAAACAGGATAGTGGCCATCTTTCTTTTTTTATTATTTGGTTTGGTTTTTTGTTTGTTGGGCTTTTTAAGATCTTGCTTGACATGTTATTTTAAAATTCCTATAGGGAAGAATGAATTGATGTGAGGCAGATACAGCAGAAAAATCTCCAGTCATATGAGTATCCCGCTTCCTTCCTCCTTCCCACTACCCAGCATTGTTTTTACCAGTAATCAATACCTAAATAATGTTTAGGAGAATATCTTTGCCTCTGTGGTAGAAAATCACTCCCCACGCAGTCTCATCAGAAAAAGTAGCAGAATTATTGCAGGAATAGCCTGGCCTTAGGTATTTACAAAACATGGTTCAGTAATAACAGAGTTCAAGCAGGTACTGTTTTTCTAGACTTTGTAGCAGAAAATAATTGGTAATCAGACACTGAATTTTGTACAGCACAAATTGTATTTCCCTTGAATTCTACTTTTCTTTTTTAACTGTAAGAATTAATGTTTCAAATCTTTGGTCCAGCAACACAATGATCTGATTACAGGAGAGGGGATATAGCAGTCCCTTCAGCCAGTGGGGGTGACCCTTCACCATCACAGGACTTTTTTTGGTGCACCATCTCTCAGCCTTGGCAATTTTGCGTCTGTCCTTTGGATGCCAAGAGAGAAGTGGCACAGCCTGTCAAGGATGCAGATTTCTTGGGTTTATCTGTATGACCTGTATATTTGTGCCTAGAAGGTGCTTTTGACAGGAAAGTTGTATTGCCCTCCAGCTGTGACATCCACATAGATAAACCAACATTTTGCTGGTAACTGCATAGAACAAATGCTATGTACCCAGGAAGGACAAGATTCCCTTTAGCATCTTCAAACTGAGACAATATAAACAACAGAAGATAATCACAACCATTTGGGGCTGCTTAAGAATTAATTAGAGGACTTGGATCTGCACTTAGCACCTGAAAGCTGTAGCAATTAATTTTTTTAATGCTGGGGCTTTTTCCACTTAGATGGGAAGCACACCAGAAGAAAGCAAGTTAATACAGAGTGAAGCCATGAACTTAAAAAATAGATATAAGAAGAAGGAAAAAAATCTACATATGTGAAGTAAACTCCAATCAGAAATAGTTAGAATTTTTTATAAGCCCCTACAGAAATGCAGTTTGATAGAAACTCTTCATCTTCACATTTTTCACATGTTCAGCTTGATAGCAGGTTGCAAAGGGAAAAATGCCTTCCATAAGGCAAACCAGAAACATGAGCCAAAGCACAGAATACAATACAATAAACCAAGTTGGAAGAGACCTTCAAGATCATCGCGTCCAACCTATCAACCAATCCAACCCACCTAAACAACTAGACCATGGCACCAAGCACCCCATCAAGTCTCCTCCTAAACACCTCCAGTGATGGTGACTCTACCACCTCCCTGGGCAGCCCATTCCAATGGGCAATCACTCTATAAAGAATTTCTTCCTAACATCCAGCCTAAACCTCCCCTGGCGCAAGTTGAATTTGAAGAAAAATCAAATAACCCCCAAAAGCAAATCTATGTTTCCTTCAGACAAGTGCTTTCATTGCTTAGCTTGTAGAAAATTGTTCTGTAATTAGAAAAAGAATTAAGCAGGGTTTTGCTATTTAAGTAGTAAATAGGGGTGGGGGTGGAGGGGTGGTGATAAGAACATTTGAGCGACCTGAATTTATGTATTATTTTTTTTTTAGTAATAGACTTGGAGAGTAAAGTAGCCTGACAATAGCAACTTACAGTAAAACTAGACAACTTAAAAACACTAAAAATGCACACAAAACTGCAAAGCCAGCCCTTCTTGCCGAGTTTACACACCAGTCAAAGGCTTGAGGCAAAAGATGAATTGAGAGATCCATGAAGAGGATTCTAGAGGCATGTTGCAAACTATTCTCGACAGTGAAAAAAAGATTAGAACAGATAATTTGCAATAAATGTCATCTTGAAATAATTTGTAGGATTGCAGTATCCAGGAGTTTCTGATACTGTTGTGTAATATACTATGTGGTGGGGTTTTCCCATGGATCTTAAGTTTATGGTGATGTATGTAGCACAGAATAGATTGTCACTTGAGCAATACCAAGGGTCACTCTCAGCAAGATGGTCTGTATATGAACATTACTAACAAAGCATCTACTGTTGGCCAGAGACAGAATATGAAAACAGAGATGCTTTTGATTTCTTATTGTAAGGCCAAGGGATTGCACAGAGATATTAGTGTGGGTCTCAGTGTCAGCTTAATGCTGCCAGCTCAAGTCAATTAATCTTCCTTTGGGGCTGTACAATCTAGGCAGGCACAATCAGAGTCACAGGGCTGCTCTGCCAGGATGTCTCCCTGGAGTTTAAATCTCACTAACTTTAGGCAAATAGGCCAGGTGGAGTGGACCACTCTGCAGAGGCCTATAAAGGTGGCTTCTGCTTTCTTTTGTATGAATGAATGCAGATAGTGACCCCCTTGTAGGAAGTGGGGAGGAGTAGGATCTCACTTTCTGAGTGACTGTGCCAAGGGAAAAAACATGGGAGAAGAGCAACAAAAGATACCAGTATGTCTGTAAAGACTTTTTGCTAATTTTAATACATGAAAATCAAGTGAAACTAAGGATTATCATAATTAAATTAAGGCTTTTTAAAACATTACAGGAGATTTGAATCAGTGGGTGCCATGAAACAATACCACCATCATCTGCGTAGCTCTTACTGTCAAAAATGAATGACATCCAGAAGATATCAGCACTGCTGAAGGGCCATATCTGTGATGACTGTACACAAGCATTACACAGGGATGGGAGCTCATCCCAGTGCAGCATGGCAGAGCCAAGAGCTCTGTGATGAGACTGAACAAAGGAGGGGAACAAAAACATCAGGCTGAAGAGACAAATTTGCAGATCCAAATCATGTGTGCCCTCCAGCTGAGAAGGTTGTGCATGTAGCTGGCACTGCTGGAGAAGCACAGGACACCATATATGGAACAAAAAAAACTATGTCATTGAGCCATGGGAGCTGTTGTATGTACAGACAGGCACTGCCCTGTGGCAGGTTTTCAGGAGAAATTAGCATACTGTGGCTCTCCAAATGGAATATAAAAAAGTCTGTGCAAATAAACTATGGCTCACTCGGCTATATATAGGAGATGTGCTGAGATGTTCTTCTGAAGGAAAGATAATAAATAGATAAAATCCTTCACTTTTAAATAATTGTATGATGGTACCTAGCAGAAACCCTGGCACAGCATGCTAAACACTGTGGTTACACTGACCAGAACTGGGACCATCTCCCAGCACTCTGGTCAGATGCCATGAAGCAGCTTGCATCCCTACTTTCACCCTGCCACTAAACGCACCCTCCAGAATACAAGGGCAGCATCCAACTCCGCTATTACCAAAGGATGAGAATTGGTCCCAACTCCCAGACTATGCCCAGGAACTGATTACAAAGGTGAAAGCTGATTCAGGCCAAAACCTGAACAGCTTCCAACAGCTTCACGCTCCTAATGGGTCTGGGTACCAGTGCTCAGGGACTGCTTAATTCACTGCCCTAAACATAGCTAGTGACTTAGCGGAAGTCTAATTCCTGCTGTGTTCTGTATACACTACAGTTCTTCTATATACTAAGCTATATGCAAACACCATTGGAAGATGCTCCAGAGAGACTAAAACGGTTCCTTAGTGTAACAGCTAACTCCAGATGGTGATATAAAACACTGGCAGTAACAGAAAAAATGTGAAGTGGCAAATTCATGGTTAGTTTATTAAGAGGTCTGTGTGACTTGAAGATTTAGTAACTGTGCTGGTTACACCAGCTGGGGGATGTTGGGGGTGGTGGTTGTGAGAGCCCTGTTTCCCCTAGGGGACAAAAGAAACCTGATCCAGGTGGACTTGGCTTTCCCCTCCTAGGGGATCCCCCGGGTCTGAGTTGGTCTGTTCCTTTCCCCCTCCCTGTCCAGCAAGACTATAAAGGGATGGGAAGGCTGGGGGTGGAGGGGGTGTGGTGGCCATTTTTTTCCTTTGCTTCTGCCTCGCCTGTTGGATAGGACCCACCGCTGCTGCCAGCCTCCTGGTTCTGCCACATGGTTGGGTCTGATCTTCTCCCTGCCGCGTCCATGCTTCTCTAAAGGACTGAAATCCACGTACACCAAGGGAGATACAAGGCCATCCAAATTTGGTTTTGTACATTTTCCTATTCATCCTTATTCCTTACCCTTGAAAACCCTCCCTGTTATTGCTATATATATATTTTGTTAAAAAATTTACTTCTCCTACTTCCAAGACGATTCCAGATTATTTTTTTGGTAGATTAAACTTCAATTAAGGCTTAAACCACCACAGTAACCAATACACCTGACCTCTGGACTTAAGAAACTGGTAGAAACTGTAGCAAGAAATAGAAGCGGCAGACACTGCCCAATATGATAGCCTGTAGAAGTGTTCCTAGAAGACAGCTAAATACCAGATTACTACAAAGGTGACATCTCAGCTAAATACCAGATTATTACAAAGGTGACATAGCCAAAGCAGTTTTCTTGGATTTCCAAAAAGCTTTGAATAATGCCCTCCCTTGACCCCTAATAAACTAAGGGTGGAGTTAAGGAAAAGAGGAGATTCTTTGTAAAATAATTATTCTAAGGGTATGAAGAGAAAATGTAAAAATAAAACCCAACTTCCTTAGTGGAGGTTATGTTCCCATAAGGAACTGTGCCTTTCAAAGTATGCATCAATGGTATAGAAAAAGAGGCAGCTTACCACAAATAAAAGCAAAGGGTGACATGGGTATCACACAGAGGAAGATGAAAGATGAGGTTCAATGATGAACAGATAGAGGATATTAGGGGGCAGTTTCCCATGAGGCAAGAATCTTACAATCAGCAAGCAATGTTAAGCAGTACAATGAGGCTGGTAAAAGTCCCAGATGAGTTCTCTTATTTCTGCCATTTCATAGTATCATAGTATCAGTTGGAAGGGACCACAAGGATCATCTAGTTCCAACCCCTGCCATGGGCAGGGACACCCCACACTAGATCAGGCTGGCCAGAGCCTCATCCAGCCTGGTCTTAAACACCTTCAGGGATAGGGCCCCAAGGCAGAAGGCAACAGCGGTAGAGCAGATCATAGTCATGCTCTCAAATCAGTGACACTTTTCTTTGGAAACTGTAAGAGTACAGCTGGAAAAAAATAAAGCAGTTATAAATCTGGCAACATAACTGTATAACATGATGTTATTTTTAGACTGTTGTCAAAATACGATGCTTAAAAACATCAGTGGTAATGGAAATTTCTTTATGAGGCCACCTCTGCCCCTATTCATTAGCTATGTCAGTGGCTAGCATAAAACAAATTTTCATGGTTTTTGTTCTATTGAACTGACCTAGCATAGCATAATTTTAATCTCTACTCTTCCCTGGTAACGTCTACAACACATCACATAGTCTTATCACCTTACCTCCCTTATGCTTTTTGATCCTACTTTTCCAAACCTCAGTTTTGTTCCCCCAGTCTCCTTCAGCAGCCAACACTGCTGCTCTTTCTCTAACATCTCTACAAGAAGGAAAAGGGTTTACATTTAGACAAAACAGCTTCCTAATGGAAAACGGCTTTTCCAGTCATGCTTAGGTAACTGAGGTGCAGGACCCTGTCACACCAACGATATTTTCCATTTAAAATTATGTTCAGGCTTAGCAGATACAAAAAAAGTGTTAAATGTAGGATCCAAACACAGAACTTCAGTGTGTCTAACTATTATTTCTGAACTCTACTGAAATTCAGAACTCACTGCCAGAGATAACCATTCCTCACATTTTGACAGCAGTATCTGACCAGCCCAAGTCTTGGATGATTTGCAGGATTTGCAGCTGGATCTGCCCCCTCTCCCTACCCCCCCCCCCTTTGTTTTTTTTTCCAAACAGCTGGATTTTTGTAGTACTTGAGCTTTGCAGGCTTAAACTACATCTAAGAAATCATGTTTAATGTAAAAGCTGGCAGAGATATAAAATGCCACCTGCAGCATTTACCCAATTTATTTGCTTTAA
Source organism: Picus viridis (assembly GCA_033816785.1). Lineage (NCBI taxonomy): Eukaryota > Metazoa > Chordata > Aves > Piciformes > Picidae > Picus > Picus viridis. The sequence continues at coordinate 21,485,485 of CM066576.1, read as the reverse complement.
TCCCATATTACACAGTGTGAGAAAAGATGCAGTAGTTACCCAAGATTCATCTGGGTATCAGAAAACACAGGAGTGCACACAAGTCACACTGGAGTGGTAAAAACGAATGTTTTCCATTTTCAAATCTAAAAACAAGTGCATCTTTTGTTTTCTGTCGGAACAGGATCCAGATCCATCTAGTTTATGTTACATTCCTGGAGGGAGCATGCTGTTGCAGCATGTCATACATCAGATCAAGGCATGAACTCCCGAAAGCTAACGCTTGCCACAGGTGTTATAAATTCTTCATTTGCTGTGTTCCAAGGGACTTTTTTTTTCTAGTTTGCCGATAAATATTATCTGACAATGCCTGAAATCTAAAATCCTCCACCTGCAGAGAAATGACACCATGGGTGACTAGATGAGCCTCAGTATCTCAAAGACCTCCTTCCCTCCCAAACTGAGTGCCATGCCCAGCTGGCTCCTATCCTGGTGGCTGTCAAGGCTGCCAAGCAGCACTAGTTGCCATTTTGAGTTTTGTCCTGCAAGAACTCTGCACTAAGACCATTCAGCACAGAAGCACTGCCCCAGTAACCATCCTGTCTAGTCTGCATTGAAACCATTCCACAAAAGCTGAGGGACACTTTAACCAGGATTCAGTTCCAGAGCAACACAGTTAGCTCAGTTGAGTCTTCAGCAACCCAAGGAAAAAAAAACTGTTAATGCAATCCTGCAAGCTGAGGAAAGAACCATGTTACCCCAGTCTGTCTCTCCACGAGACCTGATCTAGGGTTACAAAATGCCTTTGCATGTAGCAGCAAGATATGTGTGTCAACATACCCAAAAAAATCATCTTCAAAAATTGACATGACAGATAAACATAGGAGGCATTAACAATAGCCATTTTTTCATGGCCTGCTTAGATCCCTTGGATAAGAGTAGGCACAGGATTAACCAAAAAATTCTAGCCAATAGCTGATGTTATTTCAGCATTTTTGAAATGCTTCAACTAGAACCTTGTCAAAATAAACAGTGGATTTGTGCTTTATGTGCTTATATGGAAAGCCTGATCCACGCTGATACTATTACAGTGTTGTAAAGCATAAAATCTAGTTAGTGGTTTCTGCCAAACCATGAATCAGTTGCAGAATAATGACCTGAAGTATGTCCTTTTTTCCATTCTCTAATATTTCTTCACAGCACAATTGCTCATAATTAAACTGATTGGAGGAGCAGACACTGGCAGGAAATACACTGCTGGCACTGGTCCAATAGCATTTCATTGTACTGAATTTAGAACAATTACATCAGTTCCTTTCATTTTGCAGAAAAAGAAAAAACAGGAGGGGGTATGCTTTCTTATCTTTTGCTTTCTATAAGCAAAATCAATGTTTATGAGGTCTCCTGAAGCAGATTAGCGTATTTTTAATGAACGCTGTAAGTGCATCCCTGGGTACCCGGATGTCTTTGCTCATTCTCTTTCATTATGGGTGCTTTTTGTGACATTAATCATGATCCATCAGGATGCTTTTAGGAAATCATCAGCAGACCAACTTTTAATAATGGAAGGACAGAAAATTAAATATATTATACAGCAGGCAAGCAAAGATGCCTAGTAAAACTGAATTCCACATTTAATATTATATGATGACTTGTGAATTCTTATAAAATCTTAGAATCATTTATCCTGGAAAAGACCTTTAAGATCATCAAGTCCAACCATAAACCTAATACCGTCAAGTCCACCACTAAACCATCTCCCTAAGCACCACATCTATATGTTTTTCACATACCTCCAGGGATGGTGACTCCATCACTTCAATGGGCAGCCTGTTCCAGTGCTTGACAACTGTTTTGGCAAAGGTGTTTTTCTTGATACCTAACCTAAGCCTTCCCTGGCACAACTTAAGGCCATTTCCTCTTGTCCTATCACTTGTTATTTAGGAGAAAAGAGCAACACCCACCTCACTACAACCTCCTTTCAGGTAGTTGCAGAAAGTTATAAGGTCTCCCTGCAGTTTCCTATTTTTCAGGCTAAACAATCCCATTTCCTTCAGCTGCTCCTTTTAAGACTCATGCTCTAGACCCTTCACTAGCTTCATTCCCTTCTCTGGACACATGCCAGCACCTCAATTCTTCCACATCTATGGAGTAAGAGTCATGCTTATGTATTGTCGAATAATATCCCACAACACTGCAGGGAAGCTGAAGCCGTATTTTGCTCTTGAGCAGACGTCCACTGAAACAAAATTCAAACAGAGACTTAAGGTGATGCTGGTACCTATGGAGATAAACAGTCAGAAGAACATTGCATGAAAGTATGAAACTGTCCTTTACATTTCACAGTAGTTTTGGGCCCTGGACTATTCTCAATTCCCAGCATTTTAGAAACTTTTCTGTCCCATACTAGTCTAGAAACTTTCAGCTCTCTTTGAGTACCTACAGCTTACACCTCTGTATATAGCCATGTTTAGGAGGTTCTTTAGCAGAATGAATTCTCCATATTGCATGCAGCCAAGTTCTCAGATCCCATAGATACTCTGAAAGAGCAGGTGAGGATTTGTCTTCATTCTGCAGTGTCTGGTTTATTGGGTAGCTCATAGAGAGTAAGAGGACAGGGTGGTCCAACAGTGGTGTTTGCTCCCAGCAGAATGTGTACCACTGGGCCTCTAGAGAGGCTGGTCACAATCTGGCAGTCAGTTAGTTACTCTTGCATTCAATTAAAGTGCTTTTTCTCTCACACATGCCCAGAGATGCAGCACTTCCCATGAGTGGCTGTGAATAGATCTTTGATGAGGTTCTCACAGAATGAATGCACCTCTGTTTCCCAACAGTGCTGAATAGAGGGCAAACTTGGTTCAGAAATATAACCTAAATTAATATATTTATAACACGAAAGGTCTCTGCATTTATATGCCATTTGTTACCCATGCAGACTTTGAAACAGAATTCAGAGCTTTTGGGGGGCAAGTGAAAAAGAAAAAAATAAAAAGAACTTGTGAATAGAGCACTGTGCAAGGAACAAGAAAGATATGGCTTGCAACTGGCCTCCAGCAAATCATATTGCCCTTCTCTTTCCTGCTCCTAAGTTTTGTTTACCTGTTTTGACAGCAACTTGGGAGCTATAACTGTGGCTAATGCTCCTATACTCAGTAGTACTATGAATATCAAATATAATTAAGAATATGATTTTGTATGTTATAAATATGAGGGTAGAAGTCACAGAATCAATTGTTGAGTTTGGAAAGGACCTCTGGGACCATTTAGTCCAACTTCCCTGATCAGAGCAGCTAGAGCATTCCACTCAGTACCATGAGCAATCAGGTTTTTAACATCTCCAAGGCAACAACTCTACAGCTTGTCTAGGCAACCTGTTCCATCATTCAATCAATTTTTATGTAAAAGGCTCCAGTCCCTTCATCATTGTGGCTCTTTGCTGGGTTCCCTCCAGAATGTCCCTGTCTTGTACTAGAGAGCCCCCAAGAAGTGGACACAGCATAGCAGATGTGGGCTCATCAAGGGTGAGCAGAGCAGAAGGATTCCCTCCCTCAATCTGTTGGCAATGCTTTTGCTAATGCAGCCCAGAACGCTCTTGGCCTTCTTTGCCACATGAGCACATTCCTGGCTCCTGGTCAACCTTGTGTCCACCAGGAGTACCAGTGCCTTATCTGCAAAGCTTCTTGTCAGCGGGGCAGCCTCCAGCCTGCCCTGGTGCTTGGGGTTATTCCTCACCAGGTGCAGGACTTTATACTTCCTTTTGGAAAAAGGCATGAGTTTTCTGTTTGCCATTTCTCCAGTCTGTCAAGAATGGCAACACAGCCCTCTGACATATCAAACACTCCTCTAAGTTTTGTATCACCTACAGCCCAAGTTCCAGACCCAAATAAACATGATGTGCACTTGCAGGCCAGAAGGCCAATGGCCAGCCATATCCTGAACTGCATCAAAAAAAAGCCAGCAGGTCAAGGGAGGTGATTCTGCTGTTCTGCTTGGCTCTGGTAAGACCTTGCCTGGAGTAGTGTGTCCAGCTCTGGAGCCCTTAGCACAAGAAGGACATGGACCTGTTAGAGAGGGTCCAGAGGAGGGCCACAGAAATGATCAGAGGGCTGGAACACCTCTCTTATGAAGAAAGGCTGAGAGCTGGGGTTGTTCAGCCTAGCGAAGAGAAGGCTCTGGAGAGTCCTTATTGCAGACTTTCAGTACTTAAAGGGGGCTTATAAGTAAGATGGGCACAACTTCTTAAGCAGGGCCTGTTGCAACAGGACAAGGAGCCTTGCTTTTAAACCAAAATAAGGCAGATTTAGACTAGATAGAAGAAAGTGAGAGTGGTGAAACACTGAAACAGGTTGCCCAAAGAGGCATTAGAAATCACCCTGTTTCCATCCCTGGAAACATTTAAGCTTAGGTTGGACAAGACTCTGAGCAACCCAATCTAGTTAAAGATTTCCAAGCTCCCTGCAGGAAGTTTAGACTAGATGACCTTTAAAGCTCCCTTCCAGCCCAAAGCATTCTAGGGTGTGGATTGTAGCACGAGCAAAAGTACATTACAACCTTTCTAGTGGATTCTGGTTGTGGGATTTGCAGAGCCTAAAAGCTGCTGAGGCCACCTAGATGTTAGGATCACGATCAGCTCACCCGCCAGAGACACAGCAGGGCCACTGTGCAGAAGGGTCATTTGTCTTGTTCATGCATCATCATGCAGTTCTCAGTCATGAGAATAAATCAATTACACAGGAGAATGAAGGATCAGCAACAGCTGCTTGTTGCAGATGTGCAGCAGTTCTGAGATACAGTTCTGAGTAAAACGTCAGCATCTTTTATTGGACTCTTTCCATTTTGTGAACAATCTCCTTTTGCAGTTTATCTTTCTGCCTAAGAAGGAGGGTGCCTATTTTCTATTTATAACTTCACTGGGAAAGATTCAATGTTTTGATTTTATTAGAACATTATTAAAACAGAAACATTCCAGAGCCCCAAACTGAACGATAAATCCATATTCATGTTTGTGTTTCCCTTGAGACTGTGTTCCCTAGCAGAAACACTTGGTGGGCACAGTGTTGTGTAACTGCTTGGCTTGTACATTTGTACCTAGCACAAGCAGATAATCTTCTATGAATAAACACTGACATTTAACTATATTTAAAATTACTCAAAATTCCCAGCTACCTCATGATGTCTTTTCAGACAAGAAGGATTATATTTAGGTTCCTAAACTGGCATAATTAAATTGGGATGTGCTAAAAAGTGAGGGATGCTCTTTTCAGCTTGAAGAATTGATGAAGATTAGAAGTGTGCCAAACCAGTTTCCCGATTTGCCGGTAAATTTCCTGACTATTCCCAGGCAAGTTGTTTAATCTGCTTCTTTGTTTCCTATCTGCAAAGCTGGCATGTTCCTTTTTCCCTTCTTTCTGCTTTATAGTTATCTTAGTTGCAAGACGGTTAGAGCAGAGCAGTGCTCGGCAGAGGTTACAGATGCTGGAGCAGAGGACCAGCAGTGCCACTGTGATCGTGGGGTTGTGTTTAGGATACTTCCTACAAAGTCTGTGCATTTGTTTCCCGGAGGCAGTTTTGGTACATGCTACTTGGACAAACAAGACGCATTTTAGCATTCGCTCTTTGGGCTGCATTGTTCAGAGCCATTCCAACTTCACAAAGAAATGTTTTTCTACATCTCATCTGCATTTCAATTTTAAACATCTATTTGGAGTAAAACCTAGATAAGTTATCGAGAAATATCTGCAACATGAGAGACTACACAGAATACTTACCCCATTCTAAATCAACCAGCTACTGGCCTTCAAAAATTAAAAAGTGTTTCAGCACAGTCTGAATTCCATCCTCTGGGTGAACTCCGTTCATGATATGCTAGAAAGAGATATGTATGAACAGGAAAAAAATACCCTGAGGCCACTCACTGAAGATTAAAGTTAGGCCTGCATTTGTTTGGGATTTTTCAGAGTCCTGCACATACTGCCTTTTGCATTCTCATGTTACACTTTATTTCTCACTTTCATTCCCTGTAGGGAGCAGAAGTACCAAAGAGTGATTATATTTTTCCACCCAGAACCATGTAATTCAAGAACAAGAGAACCAACCCCTATGAGCAAGAAATGCCATCTCTGTTGTGCCAACCCTGCTAGTCATCGCTGTTGATACAGCCTTCAGTTCAGTGAGAGCAGAGAAGTGCTGGCAGAGTGCCATAACCACTGCACCAGACCAGACACCACGGAGTTAGAGATTTGGGAGGAGAGTCACCATCAAAAGTGCTGAAAACAGAATGTGTTTTGTTACATTAATGTCTATTGGAAGCATACCATCACCAAAGAATTTCTGAGGCAAACCAAGACTAGCCAGGAAACTATCACATATGGTATTTTTCATATTTCCAGTAATTTGACTTTCTTTCTTTCTTTTTTTTTTAAAAACTATAGAATGATCACCAACACAAGTGCTCTATACTGGTGTCTTACAGAACCTGTGTCAAGAAATACCAGGTCAGGAAATGACATCCAGCCTGAAACACCAGCTTGCTTCTTTATGCCATTTTCCAATGTCCCTCTGAGTAAAGATTCTCCTGATATTGTACTGGCTTGGAGAAACACTGTTCATCTTCTGCTTCATTGCCAGAACAGAGCTCTGCCAAAGAATAGCTGTTGCAAAATATGACATTAAATTGGAGAATCCTTGTTTTCTCTTGGACAATCTCCTCTCCTGAAAGACTAACTGAAGAAAAACCTTGACAAAAACCACAGCTAAACACTGCCTTAAAAAAAAATTGTACATGGAACTTGATTTTAATCCATCTTTCTTCAGGCTCTATCAAGTAAATCCCAAGCTCATTCTCCACCCACTACAATTCTTTAATTTTCTTTCTCTTTGTTGTCTATGGCGATGGCATTTTTTTTCCACTGTGATACAGCATCCTTGGGCAGGATATGAATCAGGACAAAACCTTTTGTCTACAGGCACATGGATTTCAGCCTTCTTTCTGCTACTCTAAAAGTTATGACTCTAAAAGGTATGACATGCATTGTTAACTAGATCTCTCTAGTGATAGACACAGCTGGTGCTCCAGTCTGAGACTACATATGTGAGTTTACACAGTACAAGTTACGCCAAGAAAGTTTCTCTGCAAGTTAATATCACAACAACAAAATGATGTCTTCTCTTCTTGGATTTTAATCCAACTGATTTTATCTCTACTTTCCAAACCATGTGTACATCCTTGTGTTGGACTGCAAATGACCTCAGTCTGGTAAGCTCATACCCAGGCACTTCACCACAAAACCCCATCAACAACCCCAAAACAGAAATCTCCAATGCATCACGTGATTGTTAACACAGCTGCCTAAAATACTTGCCATTCAAGAGGGGCTTCTAGATGGTTTCAGTACTTTAACAAGCATATTCCACATAATTATTGCACAATTATGGATTTTTTCAGAGTTTTTATTTTATTTTTAACGGTTGAATGATATCACTGTGCTTCAACTCAAACTCCCTCAACATCACGAGCACTCAGTTGAAAATACTTGCTTTTATTTATATAGAGTTGGAGACCACAACTTATACCCTAGAGTTTAATAACATAGCATTCAGGGCCAGAGTCTAACTACAAATATATGAAGATATAGCATACAAAAATGTTCCCATGTGTAGCAGACTGTATATATGAAATGAGGAAATGATTCCTAAATCTCTTCCATTTTAATTGAAAAACTCAGCTCCAGCTGGTAATCCTCCTTTTAGTTTGCATAGTTATTTAGGAAATTCCTGCCTAATTGTCTACTTCTACTAGTGTTTCACTAGACAAGAATAACATAAACCAGACTAAATGTTAAGAAAACAAAGGAATGGATCTGCATTATCTACCTGTCTTTTCTGCCAAAACTAGTTAAATTCAAACCATGGTTAATAAAAACCACAAGAGGCAGTTCTGACCCTTCCAACACAATGACATTTTCTACCACAAAAATATTATGATTTTTTCTGTTTTTCAAATACAGTTTTTAGAGGAATTAATTCCAAATTGCAGACATATTGTAAGAAAAAAGGAAAAAAACTACCACTGAAACTTTCATTAGGAGGAGAAATGAATACATCTTCAACAGTCCTTGCAACACAAACATCATGAAGCTTTGTTTATAAAGAAACATGACCAAACTGGAAATCTCCCTCACACACAGAGTCCTGCCCTTGAGGGTAGATTAGACAAGAACAAAATACAACTTGCAGCACCGAATCCCGCTGCTCAGCTACTCCTTATGAGCTATGTGGATGCTGTGGCAAGTAGCATAAATCCTTGACCACCTCTAGTGACATGCAGGACACACCAGGTGATGGCGCAGTCCCACGTTTATCTCCTGTGCAAGTACTGGGAGTTATAGATTCAATACACCTTCAGAAAAGGAGATCAGGTTTCTCTAATTCCCATCTATCATGTGTTCAAAAAGGCCCTGTAGAGGACACAAAGGGAAGATGCTCAGATTTCTGCCCAAGAAGAAACACAAGATCTGCTAACAGGCAATGTTGTAATTGATAATTATTCCTGGCCAGCTATTCAGTTCCAGACTTTGGAAATCACTGGGATGATTCTCACTCTGTACACAGTCATCACTTCATGATACTGTAACTAGCCAAACCAAGCAGCCAGCCTTGAGCCTGATGAAGCCAAATGACAGTAGAAAGAGGGCAGGTCCAACATGTGCAGCACCTTCCCAGCACCAGCATGGGGTGGCTGGAAGGAAATACGGCCTCTTGCTGCTGGGGGCAAGCATGCCCAGCTATTGCAGTAGTCCTGTTCTCATGAAACCAGCCCACCAAGCAGCTGCCAGCCACTCACCCCACCTTCGACCCCAGTGCTGCTGGATTTTGTTACTTCCTGGCACTTAGAGGGCAGAGTTTATCCCCATGTTGACCTCAGGGCAGTCTCAAGTTCCTGCCATGAGGAGAGGGATTGGTGGTGGTAGTTTAATGCCCTGTAGGCACTACAGCCTAGGGGAGGATTTGGGCTAGCACTGACCAGGTTTTTTTACTGGATGAGATCACAGCAACATTTTTAGATGGAAACAGAGTGGGATCATAGAGCGGGGGGAGGAGCTCTCACATGGAAAGCTCTAAAGATACCAAATGCTGAAAGAGCCTTCAGGGGTTGAATACTCCATCTGTAATTAAGAAGAGCATTTCCATTAGTGAGAGGGACATTAAAATTATTTTCCATCATTAAGAACAAAACCTTCCTCAAAAATCTGGAAGGATTTAATAAATCCTCACAAATGGGAAGAGGGAAGGAGGGGTAGGGAGGGTACCTGAATGGTATGGGGGTGACACATTATTAAAGATTTTTCCTCCTTCATTATTTTATCTCCCAGGTAAAGGTGCATGTGTACAAAAAAGAAATCACATGGAGATGTCCGTGTTGGCTAAGTGATCACATCAGCAGACCTACAAAGGCTTTCCAGTGTCTGAAAATGCTGTGGTCAGCATGATCTTCCTGAGCATTGGCAGAAACAATGAGGCATTGCCTCCCAACAGGCTGTTTCTCTCCAGCTGCTGCCAGGTCTCCCAGGCAAGGAGGCAGCTGTGCCTGTATGGGGACCATAACCGAGAGGTTCAGCCTGAGTTCAGGAGCTGTGGCTCACACACCCTCCTCGCCATATGGCCACATAAAGCATTGCTTTGGCTTTTGTTACAGAGCCATGCACACAGACTGGAAAATTCAGTTTGCTCGTTTTATTAGGAAATGCTGCAGAACTGCTGTGCAGTTCAGAACAACTGCACCAAGTGATTGCAAATATACTTTGGGAGGAATAAACCAGTAACAATGTGTGGAAACAGCATTCACTGCTAGTGCTTTGCCTTCCTTTTGAAAAACTTGTTAGCTTTCCCAATTTATCTTAGCTTTGTCTACTGCATCTTATTGAATTTTTAAAGGGCAAATTAAATTTGCTTCAAAATTAACATCTATGCTTTGTCCTTCGGTTCCAATATAATAAACTCTGGAATACTTTCTGACTGAATGGAAAGCTATTCAAAGAAAAGGTTTTCAGTAAACATTTATCACGCCCAGAAATTTGCAATTAATTAACTTTTCTTTAATCCATAAAGAGCAATTTATGCATAGCCACAATCAATTGTGCTTATTTAGAACACAGAGAAAAAGCACCAAAGCAACTCTTACCTTCCTTTGATCCCTGGGACACCTGAAAAGAAAAGTGTCAGTGTGGTATCACAGAATCATACAATAGTTTGGGTTGGAAGAAACGTTTAAAGGTCATGTAGTACAGGATCTTTTTCAGTCACTTAAGTTTTTAAATGGTTTGATTCTTGAGGATGTGCATGATCTGCAGTGTGTTCCATGAAAGATTCATTCATTTACATAGAATCATAGAATTGTTTCAATTTGACAAGATGTCTAAGGTCATTGTGACCAACCATGAAGTGGATCCCAGCAGGATGAATGATTGGAAAACCTAGAGGAAACAGGATTTGCAGGTACCTTGCAGAGGTATCTGTGACTAGAAGCAATATAGAGTGGAACATGCTTGCAGCTGGGTGTGCTGCTGAGGGATCCCAGGAATGATCTAAAGTTCTTAAAGTCTTTGAGAACAATGACTGGATTATGCATCCATCTTACGTGATTTGCATTCCCTGAGTGTGACTACAAATGGTGCTAAGTTATACAACGGTTCATGCATTTTGTATGTCCCTAAAATACATTTAGTGCACTGAAAGGGTGTGTACGTGATTAAAGCCAGTAGCAGCAGAACTTCCAAACCATTCATGAAAATCCTATCCCATATTATCCTTAACTAGAAGTAACTCATTAATTTGGGCTGGGATTCATTCTACTTAAGTGAACCATGTAAAAGTTAGCTGAGCTAGTTACTGTGGGATCCTCAGCCAAAAGCAATGCACGCCTCCCAAGAGGCATGATGAATCACAGAATCACAGCAATACTGCTTTTTTTCCAGAACACCCTTCCAACACCACACACTTGAGGAACTTCTGAGACAGCATTTGCAGCTTTGTGTTAAAACATGTCAAGGGCTCCATTTCAGCTCTTTATCTTTCATTAAAACTGACCACCTTCTCCTACTCTGTCTTCATGCTGTTTAACCTCATGAAGACTTTCCTTTGGATCCCACAAGAGCTTAGTTCTTTGAGAATTTGTGGTGAAAGACCTCGTTAATTGCTTTGGAAATCCACGTGGTCAGTCTCAACCTTCGTCTGGACTAACTGATCCTTTCAAGGGCTTCCAGGTAGCTTGTAAGATGTGACTTCCCTCCAGAAGATAAACTGACTCTTTCACAGTATACTTATTCAGGCTTCCACTAATATGTTGTTTATTATTGTTTCTATCACTTTTTCAAGCACAAACTTATCAGCATTTTCCCAGAGCTTACCAGCTCCTCTTAGGAAAAATACTGCATTATATACTAGATGCTTCTCAGTCCTCTCACATTTACATGAGATGAGAGGACTCCAGGTATCAGCTCAGCTATGTCACCCTTCAGCTCCTGCAGCAGTCTCCAGCAGTCTCCTGTACTTACTCCAGATTACCCTGTGTTGGTTTGGTCTATACAGAGTCAAATCAGTCAAATTGTCTCCTCTTCTGATCAGCAAATGTGGAGTTCCTCAATATTTGCTGTATTTTCAAGCCTATTTTTTCCCTTCTCATTTTGAACTGACCTATTTCCTGTCCTATACCTTGATCATAGGCTCCTAAGTAAAGGGCTATTTCTTTATTGTATGAACCCACTGCCTTTAAAAATAGCCCAGTGTGCAAACTCTTCCACAGGTCTCTAGATCCCTGTTATTCTGCCAATAAAAGAGGACCTTAACAGCAGTGGATATTTTTCTTAATGTTGGAAAGACCATCATGACCCCTACAAAAAGCTCCAAGTCAGCTTTTCCTGTCAGGACAGAGCTATCATCACCCTGGCTGCCTCCTCCCAGAGGAACAAAAACCACTGCAAATGCTGATGGGGCCTGATTTATGGTTTGGGGTTCTTACTCATATTCAATCATGCAAGTGCTAAGAACACATCTATTAACTTTCTCATACTTACTCATGCAGGATGCTAGCTAAGTTATACAATTCAACTGCATCACTCTTTCCTTCAAATACAGAAATTCAACTTGAGCACCTCAAGCTGCAATTCAGACTATTTAAACAATTTCAGTTCAAAAAAAACCTACTTAATTATGAAATGGCAACCCCAAAAAGCCCATTAGCTTCAGGTCAGATACTACTTCACAAATTCTGAACAAGTCTTAACAGAAGGGCTTCAATCTGCATTAAAAAATACCTCAATAGCATGAGCGGCAAGCATTTTCAGACAAGTTACATGAAATTTAAGCTGCTGCCTCATCCATTGTTTCTGAAGAGCTCCCTTTACCTCTGCAACTTTCCTTTTTAAGATATATAACTTCTTTTCCTACAGAGATGAGTAACCTACCTACGCTGAACCTGCTAACACTATTGGAACAAAGAGTAAGCAAGCCATGTCTCCCACTGCTGTGCCTGCAAACAGGTTATTCAAATTCAGCAGAGAGAATAACTGTATTTAGGAAATCACCTTTTATTTGTTCCACACAATTCCACTCATCATGTGTGAAGATGTAAACTTCCTCACATCACTACTCCATTCTAGAGCAAACATCTAGCTAACCACCACTCACCTGGGAGGAGCTCAGATTCTATCATACTGCCTAAGAACTGGAAACACCTGGAAGCTGTTAGAGCAGCTGCACTGAGACTCAGCAAACTAGGTAATGCTTCTTTTTCATCCCTGTGGTTATTTAGAGAGTACTACAGCAAGCACTCAGTGACGTGTCCAGTTGACACATATTGTGACCAATGCATGTAAGCACTATGGCCCCTCTCTCATGTGCAGGTTGTGGGGGGTAGAGATTTGCTGGTCCTTTAGCAAACTTCAGCAGAGGATGCTACAAGTTCAAACATTGCTGCTGACTATGGTATAGCTGTTTGCATCAGAGTTTATTTTTATGAAATGCATTCATTTTTAAATTAGGATTGCATATAACCTCATGTTTACAGTTCTGTGAAGAGATGTGCCAGGGCAAAGCCTTAATTACTGTCATCTAAGGGATTCAATTATTAGCATGTAATTAAGAGGCTCACAAAATAGCTGAACTGAACAAGCTGCCTCAGCCACAAGGCATCACTTGCTCTTCTGATGGTGCATTTTTTTACTTAACAGATTTCATATGCAGATTTTGGAAAAATCTGTGGATGCTTTACCACTTTGAAGGCAGCAAACAGAAGCACAGAAACATGAAAATGACTGAAAAAGGAGCACAGAACTGAGCAAGCTAAATACATTATTCACTAAAGAACATGGATCTCTTAGCCACGCGCTAACTTTCCCTCCCCATCACCTCTGCTCCTCTACTGCACAGGAGAATCACACAATATACAGGTGTAAGAGTCAAAACCATACAAAAAGGCTGAGTCTACTTACAGTCATCCTTCACGCTGAGTGATGCTTAGTGCTTTAACTTTTCAGTTCAGTCTCTTCTAAGTAACTGCATGTCTAAAGTTAGCAGCAGGTTTTCACAGGCAGTGCCTTGTAGAAGCAATAGAGCTTTATGTTTCTAGTTACCACTGAGGATTGGTATGCAGACAGGTTGTTGCTTATACTTGCTTCTGTAGAGACCAAGGTCACTGCTAAATCTTGTGTACCACACCAGGGCTGCAGAAAGTAAAAAGCTGCACCTGCAGAGAGACCCTAAACTGACCAACAAGGTATTCCATTCCGTGTATGTCATACTTGGTACAAAGCTCAGGGATGACAACAGTCAAGCTCTCTTCTTCAGTGGTTGGCATCTGAGGACTCTCTCTGTTCTCCTGCCTTCAATCCCCTTATGTGTCTTCCTGAATCCAGTTGCCGAATCTGGTTCCCATTTGCCATCAAGTCCAGCCTGCGATTTCACCAGTGCCTGCCCACAGCATCTGTGGTGAAATAATTGCCATCAGGGGGATTTGGTTTGATGTTAGTTTTGTATATATTTGCACATATTATATTTTACTGTTACTATTTTCATTAAAGCTGTTCAGATTTTCAGTCCATAAGCCTCTCTCCCTTATTCTTGTCTTCTCCTTTAGAGTGTCTGGTCATTTGTCCACAGGCTGGCCCAGCCCTAAGTCTTGACAATGTTTAAAGCTGAGACCACAATACACACTCAAGGTGCCAACACTACCTTGTGCAGAAGAGCTGCTCCCTCCACTTGGAATACAAGGAACTGAACTATATCCCTATTACACGAGGGTGATGCAGATTTGCCATATGTCCTTCACTATCATTCATGTGTTATAAAACACACCAAAAATGGCACACAGGGCCTCACCTCCTCATCCAGCCAAGTTATCCATACAAGTGACTCAATTCTACCCCTTTACTTGTCCTGCACACAAGCAGTGATGCATTGGTGACCATCTGTATGCACAGGCTACTTCTCTTTATCTAAGGGTGATTGTGGGGTTCCAAAAAGCATGGAAGTAATTATGATGTATTTTAAAATTGTAGAGAAGCAATCACTGGACAAATAGCAGCAACGGGAGAGGTGAAACACAAAGATAAAGCCTTGCACTACATCTAAGACTGGTGCTTTAACATTCAGTAAGTTTGTGTGGAACCCAAGGCCAGCTGCAGCAGGACTGGTTAGTGCCTACATTCCAGGCACACTCAGACAACTTGCATTGGAGGAAGTGTTGACGCAAGTGGAATGTGACTGATCATCTTTTGTTTTGTTTTTCAGTTTTGCATAAAATGATTGTGCAAGTCTGTAGGAAGTTCTTGGACAACTCAGGTAACTTCATCCTAGTAATACTGCCAGTGTTATCAGTGAAATCAGGTTATCAGCACTACCTTCATGTGATCAGCTGAGCTTCTGCTTCATTTTCATCATGATAGGGGACCAACCCAGTCTTCCTCTAAAATTCCTCTACTAAAGGTACAGCATTTTCCGGTACATGAACAGTCAGGTTTAGACTACCTGGTCTGTCAAGTTGGCCAAATTCTTCCCAAGTCTTTCTAATACTATTAGAGAGCACTTTGGATTTCTAGGGATTCTTTCACTATTTACTACAGCACCTACCCAGCCATGCTATGGTACTCCTACTTGAAGCTGCATCCTTTTTCCAATAAAAAGAACTATTACTCATCCGCTCAAAGAATCTGTGAATGGCAAAAATGAGTCAGTGACAAAAAGAGCAAATTAATTTGCTCTTTATGCCCTTCATACATGGTATATAAATGTCACAGTTTAATATGGAGAAAATAATTATTGACACAAAATAATTACATACAATTTCATGTGACTGGATATGTGCAATTGAGTGTTTTATTAAACAAATACAGGAGCTAACCAAAATCTGACTGCTGATAATGGGAAAATACATTAAAGCCTATGCTCCTACAGCAATTATTGGTCATCTGAAATGATACACGCCCTGAAACAGAACACAAACAACTCGCTTCCTGGGAAATAAGAAATACAACAGAAATAAAGTTAAGGGACATGTTTATTTTGAAGCTTTCTGCAAGCAAAATTGCTTTGATACAAAATGACTTTGATGTTACAGTGCTACCATCCACTCAAGCAAAAGAAAACCTCACGTTTACATGAATGCACTTTATATTGATGTTCTTACAGAATAATAGTTCGGATATCCAGAAGGTGTCTGGCCTCATTGAAAGCAATGGCACAGAAATGCTGCAGGGTACTGGAGTATCATCATGTTACTGACAAGTGCTTAATTACCTCTGTGAGATCCTGGAGAGATGCAGTATAAATAAGGGTGCTGTGAACGTGGGTTTGTATTCCTCAGGAGTTTCGCTGTACAGCCGTTAGTGTTTGTTTAGTTAGCTCGGGATGCGTAATTATGTCTTTTGGCTTTTTAGTATTCTCTTTTTCTTTTTTAAAGAAAAATCATGAGGTATCCTTCACTGTTAGCTAATGACATAGTGACAGGCCTATTTTATTGAGGTTGCAGAGACTTACTGTACATTCAGTACACTGTACATTCGGCAATGAGTTTTAGTGTACTTTCTACACATTACTGTGTACAACTGTTAGTTTACATTAAAACTCTTCCCTCTTCTCACAGGATATGGCATAAACAAAGCCAAATCTGACAAAAATTATACACATAAAATAAGAAGACAAATACACAAATAAGGCCATCTCCAGAATTAAAAATCCACCTCTTGTGATATTTCACAATAATTTCTATATAATTTTTTACATCTTACGAACTTAAATACTGAACGCAAAAGGAAAAGGCCTTCACAGAGCCAATCATATTATCTCTTCAAAGACTTGTCCAATTTGGTGGCTAGTGGCCTTCTCTGGGGAGTTGGAATTTTAGAAGGCTTGGCTGATCCTGGCCGAGAACCTGCTCGGGGTGTCGGTCTGCTTGTAGCAGGAACAGTCTCTGACATATCTGAGCACACAGACTGGATTTCTGAAATGTCAAAGTCAGACGCGTCACTGCCTCGGCGGCTACTCGACCTGCTGCCCGCCTTGCTTCCTGCCCGGCTTCCAGGTCTGCTAGGAGTTCTTTTGGTTTCTAGAAAGATAAAAAGATAGCCTCCAGTATTAGAGGTAAGGATGTGCTGGGCTTTCCTAGGTCTTAGGCAATCCCCCAAATTCCTCATTGCACAAATTAAACTTTAGACCTCTGCCAGGCAAGCTAGATGCTGCTGTATCTCATGCCAAGATCAAACACTGAGACTTAGTTAATTTGTCACTGGCACATCTCATTAAAAATCAATTATCCTGGCAACTT
Organism: Picus viridis; assembly: GCA_033816785.1. NCBI lineage: Eukaryota > Metazoa > Chordata > Aves > Piciformes > Picidae > Picus > Picus viridis. The sequence continues at coordinate 21,468,690 of CM066576.1, read as the reverse complement.
TTCTTGACCTACTAAACATGTGGTGTACCTTCACTCAACACCTACAGCCTTTCTTTCCCCTGCCATTTCCTGAGCTATGAATTTCAACAACACAGTATGTGGCCTCTTCCAGCATTCAGGATTTCTTGGTGTATGTACCTTGGAGATGCAGATGAATATCCCTATTTTTAAATGTGTATTCCCCTTTAAAAGAAACAAACAAAAACTCACAGAGTTGAAACAAGGGCAGAGTATACATTTTCTCCAACAAAGGGCTGAGTTAACGAGCTCTCAGCAAGCTTGCTGGAGTGAAAGCCTGCCCAGACAATGCGCCATGAAGCAAAAACCACAACAAAGATCTTAAACAGAAAATCATTAATGTGGTTTTTCACAATTTTCAAATTACTTATTGAATATTTTTGATCTTAACAAATCTTGTTCCCTGCATGGGTGAAGAACACCAAGCTGAAATGGAAACCTTAGGTGGCTCAGTTTTCAAATCACTTATAAAATACACTGCTCTTTAAACAGGATTTTCCAGTGCTACTCTGTATGTGCTTCAGAGATTAACACAGGAAGGAAATCCAGTACAGGAATCTACTCTAACGATCCAGCCCTCTCCCTTATTCAGAGCTGCTCTGAGGATCCTGGAAGAGCACAGCTTCACTACTTTCTGTTTTCATATACTGTTTCATACTCTATGAGATGTTCCATTAGTAAGGTTATCTAGAGCTCCTCCCCGCAGTTATGCCTTCAAAAGAAATGGACAACTCACAATTAAGTGATCCCTTTGCTTCATCACAGTTGTGCAAGACTCAAATACTGTGAGGAACTAAACCCTTTAAGTAAATGCTTCTTCCCTAGTTCTTTCAGCAGACACGTTGGAGATACCTTTGTCAAGAAAGCTGCAATCATGAATTTGCACATCCAGAGCTGAACATGCCTGCTGAGCAACCATGTGAATGGGGGAATGTTATTCTGATCATATGCACCCACGGCAATACAGTGGAGACTCACTCACTCCTTCCTACTCTTTTTACATCTCCTTCACACCCTAGTGTGACCCCAAGTATTCAGATAGAAAACAAAGCAAATGGTAGACCAAGTTCTAAAGTCAAAACACTTGCCTGCAAACTGAGCTCTAACTCTAGTAGCTGCTGTTGACAGGATGCCACTGTCTTCTCCTGAGTGGAAACCTTTCCCTGATAGATATCCTGGCAGTCTGAGTTTACTTCCTTGAATTGGTGTTCCCTGTGCAAAAAGAATCCCAAAAATGTTTTTTTTTAAAACTGTCACTACTGAAGAGAGGATTATTAGGTAGTACACAGCTTAGAACGTGGCCATTGCAACAACATTCACTGTGGATCTGAAACAGCAGTTTGAGTCACTGTGGATATTTGTATGACGTGAAGTTTCGAACATTCCTCTAGCAACTAGTATTTGAAACAGTTCAAATGTAAAACATCAACAACAAAATAACAGTCTGCTTGACACAAACATTTGAGCATTCTTTGTGTGCATTTCAATGCATAAAGAAGAGAAATGCTACCTTCTTATAATTAGTTAATCATGTAAGATTAGTTGATGGTACATGACTTAGAGACAAGTTGTAGAGGTTTTATGTCTGCACAGCTTCACTTTCCACCATTCTGACCACGGTTATATCTGGTGAATGTGTTTGTTTCAATGCTATAAATGTTTCAAAGGCCAAATAAAATTACTGAAGTTCCAAACCTTTTGCTAGAAAAAAGCAGGAAAAAAAAGACATGGGACTAATTAAAAATAGTTCTTGTTCTCAATACATTGTCTGAAATGTCTCTAACTCCACAGTCTTACCCTGCCTGCTTTCTCATTTATGAAGTCTTGATTTGCAACATGCCCCAAACAGTAAGATCTTTTTCAAAACTGCAAGAACTAAATCCTCAGATGCCAAAATCCATGTAACATACAAGATAGGAGGTGTATGCAAACTAGAGTAAGGCTGCAGCATTAATATTCATTTTATCAACACAAAAATACAAAGTAAATACCCCAAAAGAACCACAGAAAACTGCAGTGATGAACACAGCATCTTGAGTGGTCTGGATTGCAAGATCACATGCTCTGTGCCATGTGTCCCCATGCAGCAGTGTGCCAGAATTAGGTACTGAAAAGGAAGATCATAGAATCGTAGAATCATAGAATCAGTCAGGGTTGGGAGGGACCACAAGGATCATCTAGTTCCAACCCCTGCCATGGGCAGGGACACCCCACACTAGATCAGGCTGGCCAGAGCCTCATCCAGCCTGGTCTTAAACACCTTCAGGGACAGGGCCTCAACCACCTCCCTGGATAACCCATTTCATGGCTTCACCACTCTCATGGTGAAGATCCAGGAGTGTGTTGGGAGCTGTCTAGAACTAAACATGCCAGAAGCATGCCTGGCATCTGACAGCTTGGGACCATTTCCGGCACATCTGAACAAAAGAGCATTGAGATGCTACAGAAACAATCTGCTGGCCCTGACAGGGATGGTAACAATGTTAAACTCTCTTTAAAGCCAAGTACAAATGCTTAATGTTCCAGCCAGCCTTAGAAATCTCTGCTAGACAAAGAATGCTTGGGAAGATAAGGAAAGGGAGCATTGTACATAACCTTGCTGAACCTGCTGCCCTTTAGGCAAGGCCCTGGCAGAGAATCACTGGGGGAAGAACAAAAAACAAGCGTGCTCTTCAGTTTTGCCCTAAACTCAAATAGAGTCTACACATAAAATAAGTAACTGCTCTCTTGGGCAGAAAATGCTGCAGAAGACCTCAGAAATCCACTGTAACCTACCCCTACTAGTTCCATTTATAATCTCAATCCATGGTGGTTTACATAAGAAAACATCACTGAAAACTACTGGCAGTTGCAAGAACAGGTGAGAAACACAGTGCTTTCATTTGAAATCAACATCAACTGCTTTCACCTCTTTGTAATTCAATGATAATATCTTTCCATGTCTATAAACCCTATAAAAAAAGTACCATCAACTAATCTTACAATTCAGTTACCAGCTAAGAGATGAAAGAAGATACAGGAATATATTAGAAACTGAAAACTGACTCAGCTTTTTGCTGCTTCTAAACCTTCACCCCCAGTGCTTGTAGTGCTGTTAAAACAGAGAGGCCTGTGGGGTGCACCAGCTCACACAGAGCAGGGAGTAAAAAGTTTGTTATGCACCTTTGAGCAAAGCCATGATGAGCTCCTGTCAGCTTAGCAGCTGAAGGCATCGCTTGTATAGCAACAAGTAAAGTGCAGATTTGTGAAAAGCGATACAACAGAGCTGATAGCAGCAGCACAAGTTTCCCCTCACCAAGCTCAGTCTAACCCAGTGCAAAAGTAATTCCAACAAGCAACAGGTTTGCTGCCTGATCCAGCTGTACAAATTCCTCTGACTGTAATGGCACTAGAGCACACACTTTGGCTCCAAGCCCATTCAGCTGCTGGTCATACAGCTTAACTGGCTGCACAATCCTAACTGCTGTACTTGCAATTTCTATGCAAGTCATGAGCTGAAAATAAGACAAAGCTCGTTTCCTGTAAAGTCATAAAATAGCTATCTTATTAGAGCAATGACTGGTCAGAACCCTCTTAAACAACACTTTCTATTGTTGGAAAGGTTTATAGATCACAGATGGTCTTTTGTGCCACCTTCTTCACAGTGATTGGGCATTTCTTTGCTTAGTAGTTTTGCATTGGAAATCTTGATTTATTACCTCATTCCCATAGCTCATGAATATTACAGTATTTTATGAACCCAAAAGAAACAATTTTAGGAAAGAAACCTGCAAAGTATATAAACAGTGGGTCTTTTTTTTTTTTTTTTTTTCTGAAAAAGCACTCTTCCACATTTGTACATACAGATCATTGCATACTGTTATGAATTATTAATCATTTACACTTTAAACCTACATTCACTGAAGCTGAGTTTTCCTAAAAGTAAAAAACAAGTAGAACAGGGGGAAAAAAAGTTTAAAAAAAAGTAAAGCATTAATTTGACAAAAGTCTAAAATAAAGGCAGTACATTAATATGTAAAGGGTGGTACAACTTTGAAGCACTGAAACGCTAGTGGCTGTTAGTGAAGTGACAGTTTTAGTGAAGGAAGGTCATTAGACTAGGACATCTGTCCTTACTGTACCTCTGCAGATGACCCTTGATAGTCTGAGGATTCTGGCAGCTTAGAAGGAGTTGACGTTTTGCTGTTTGTCAACCATGGCTTACCATAGTTGCGTGTTAAATGATGGGGTGTCTGCATGAAACAATGGTAAATCATAATGTGAAGGACAATAGATGGAAAACAACGTCATGGAGAAGGACACCTAAGCTTTCACAGGGACAAAGCTCAAAGTAGAAATAAAAAGCTAAGCAGAAAGAGCTGATGACAAATGTTCTGAAATGAAGAGCTGGCAGAGCTTATTTTTAAAATGAAATGGAGAGGTTCATTGCTTTTTCAGAGCCATTTCCAAATTGGCAGTTAGTTCATGCGGTGCCTTAAGTGTAAAGAACCCTTCTATTCCTCTGTTGCAAACAAAGAGTAGAAAAAATTTAATAAAGACTTCTCAGGTCCTCCTCAGACTACGGAACAAAAGCAAGGTATTTCTTCCTCATCAGCTAGGGAAAGCACCAATACTGCTGGGACAAGAAAAAAAAAAAAATCAGAAAAATCTAGACCCGGTTTGTTAACCAGTGCAATACTGTAGGTTTCTCCTTACCTTCGGTGTACTTGTAGCAACTGCTTGTGGGGCAGCTGCCTGGCCAGCTTGACTTGAGAGAGAAGTAGATCTATTGGGAGAAGCACCCCTTGAAGAGGGTCGTGATCTACGGCCCCTCGGTCGGAAAGCTGCCATGCTTTGACTGGCACCATCTGCCAAAATGAACTTTTCACGTAGCTCCACGTTTGTCCTCCCTTTAGCTGCATCAAAGAAAGGCAGTCACTTAGTTATGAAAATTGTCTCAAGGCTGTTTATTGTCTTTTTTGCCATGCCAACTCCAGCACATTTTAACAAAAAAAAAATGCATTACTGTGTAATGCATTTATTTTGGACACAGAAGAGTTATGTGCAGAACTCACTTATTCTAATACTTTATGCCAGCAGGAATGAACCACTGTCAAAGGAAGTCAGCGAGATAATGGAATGCTCACGTGCTAAATCATTGTTAATCCATCAACTATTAATACAGAGACACAACCTGATGAGCAGTTTTGCTAACTCTACAGCTACTTGTAATAAATAATACTTGCTTGGATGTTCCAGAAGAAATTGCTAAGTACAAATTACAGGAAAGCAGCAAATATATTTATTCAGAGTTATGAAGTTATGTAGTTTGGCAACATGCAATGATGAACATAAAATTCAAATTTGATGAGGTAGTTGGTGGCTAAGCACTCACACACATATACAAACACATATATGAGAGAATGTTCAGCAGGAGGAGATGCCAAGACATGTTAGCATTTAAATGTGTCAGTGTGAATGACAATTGTTTTTGAAACACTCTTTTAAGTGTGTCAAAAAAAATTAGCTTGGATTAGCTTGCAAAGCACCAGCCCATGTAGGAACACATTAAGCTACATGTGATGGGTGAAGCATATTGTTAAAAGTAAATATATTGGAAAAGTGGGAAGGAAATGGAGAGAGAGGAGGAGAAGAGGAGGAGGAGGAGACAAAGAGAGGGGTTTGCCAACCTATAGTAGGCTGAGTGGTAATTGAAGAGTTTGATTCCGAACGTAACATTTTACTCCCGTGATGATGAACTAGAAAAAATGACACAGGACATGGGTCACAATAAAGAAAATCGTTAGCAGGAGAAGAAATCAAGTACAGCAGCTGCATATGCAAGAGATTTGGAGCACCAGGCCAAAAGACAGGGCTCAGAGCAAAAGCTGTCTCTAAGTGCTCTGAGGTGAGTTCTCAAAAGTCACCTATGTAAGAAGGAAATAGCGCTTGTACAGACTGAGCTGCAATCCCAAGTGTACCTGTGTAATAGTATTTATCTGCTGACATAAAGAAGTAATGTAAACTACAAATATTTTAAATAACTAGACCAAATACTTTTAAAGCTCTTTAGGAGAACAGTTCTTTGAGATGTGATTACTGAAATCTGAATACATAACAAGCCCTTGGTGAAAATGCAGATTTGCTAGGTGAGGTGCTTCAGGAAAAGCCTGAACCTGCATCACTGACAGCGATGACTGCTTTCGCTTACTGACTTCAGTAAGACCACAATTAGGTATCAAAACACACTAAGTCCAGTGTCTGGATGATTTTATAGAGATCAGTACTCCTTCAGACCCAGTGTGCTGACTTAATCATTTCCTCATGTAATTCCCTTGGAAAAGGGATAGAATACTGTAGAAAATACTAGAGAGATACACAAAATAAAAAGTTTATTAATAAAGAAGAGAGGAATAATGGTCCAAAGGACTCATAATCTGATGACAATAATAAGGAATTCTGATAGATTAATTAGATAGTTAGCAAGTATTGTATCTCCTGGTGCCTGAGGAAAATGTTTGGGATACATCCTTGGTAATCAAGATAACTCTCCGATGAAATCAGATACTTTGAGGTACATTTCATTTTCCACTGCTGTGCACTTTTGAGGAATATGAGTAGAAAACTATAGAGCAAAGATGGTTCTGTGGGTATAGATGTCTTTGCTGTAGTAGCAGGTGTAAAATCACATACTAAAATTCAGTAAGACCTGAGGTCCAACACCAGTAATATTACCAGTAATAAACAAAAGTAATATTACTGTTACATTTCTTTAGTAAACAACATATGTAATTGCTTTAGTCAACAATACATGTAATGTTACTAAGCAAATGGACTATTGTTAATACTGCTAAAAAACTCACAGATGTCATCACAAGGTTACAACAGATCTTTAGTGATACTGCGAGCAGATGTTCTGCGCTACCTTTTAAGCTTGCAGAAAAAGGTTTCTAGGCCTCAGTGGCACACTGTTAGTCCTTAGGGGATTTTGTGGTAGCTTCTTTATGGATCTACTATCCTTGACTTAGTGTGACAACTACTGCAAATACAAGCTCTCCACTACCTCAAGTTCTGTATCAAGCTGTTTGTAAACCCTGGTCCCAGCACAGAAGCTGTGTAAGGTAGCTGACACTGGAGTAAGGTTGGCAGGATAGCTGATATCGCTGCCTTCACTAGCTCATTTGCCTCTCCTAAATTTCTCCGTGCTGTCCTTGCACTATGACAATATTCACTGTGATTGTGCACAACCCCTGAGAGGTAAAAATGCAGTAAATTTAATTCTGCAAGTAATAGGATAGAATTATCTAGTTACAGGTCAGCTCAGTCTGAACATAGTCAATGTTGTATTTTCTGCAATTTTACTCCTCTGGCTATTGTTGGACTTGTGTATCTCTCATTTCAGAAATGGCTTTTTGCCTATCTCCAATTGTTCCTCAAAGAACAGTGACAGGCAGAGCTTACTTTCCCCACTACAGAGGTGAGCTGTCTAAAACACTAAGATGCCATCAGGTTGCTGTGCACTGATCAAACAGGGCCCTGGAGGGCATGGTGAGACAGTGCTTCCCACTTGCCCAGAGCAAAGTCCTCCCAACAAGAACATTTTCCTCTGCTTTGTACAAAGCTCATGGCTATGCAAAGTGGTCTTGGGGAGGATGCCAATGAAAAGACAGGGCTACAAAGGCAGAGCCTGAAAGCCTGAGCACAGCCACTGGCCAAAGAAGATTCTGCATTGTTGTTGTTACTCCTCAGCTCAATTGCCTTACTCTGATTTATTGCCTCAAAACTTCTCTCTTGCTGAGAACCTTTTATTGGACATTTCTGTGTGCTGTTTCTGCCAAGTCATACAAGCAGCTTACATCCCATCAACTCTATGTGGCCTAAGTTAAATTCCTACATTACACCCCCTAATGCTGGAAGAACTGTGCAGGAGACACCACAGTTATTCTAGACATAGACCAGTGCAAGTGAAGAAGATCTTAATCATGAGATTGAAAGTTTACAAGAACAGTGACATTTAGTGAGATGATGTTTACAGAACTGCCATTTTATACAACTCAATCTCCACCTTGAGACAATGAATGGTGACTGTATCCTAATAATTATCTGCATCCATTTTAACAGCTGTGTTACATACCCCTGCAAGGATCATTTTTCACTAGGAACTCATCAAGTGCCATCCAGCCACCTCCAACACGAACCATGACTGTACTTCTTAAGATACGAACAAGGCGCAGTTGTTGAGAGTCACCAAACTGCAATAAAAATCAAATAACATTTCAATGCAGTACAATAATAGGCTAAAAATCAGACATTTGAAAAAGTTTATTTTTATATTTAATTAGTAGTAAATGCTAAGACATCAGATTTATTTATGCAGATTATTAAAGCTGTTAAGATTTCAAATCAGATGCTGCTGCATTAATCCAAAGGAGATGGCAGGATGGTAAGAAAGAATCTCAGGTTTAATTTTATGCTTGATTCTCAAATGTCTGAGCTCATAAAGGAAGGAAAATTAGTATCACATTATTTAATTGGTTACAGTCTGCATATGTGCAAATTAATGAAGACTTATTTGCATTATTCCACTGTTAAAATCTTTAGCAAACTCTTTTGGAACAGTCTAGTTTTTAATTATGTCAGCTGAAAGAAAGGCAGCATCACTTTAAATGACCAGTGTGTGGGCTGGAAATTCAATGCACTAAGTGTTGCACACTTGTACTAATCAATGCATTTACAGAGGTATTTTCAGGTATAATGTTGATACTGCTCACCTACAGCAAGTTGCATGTGGGGAAGGGAACATTAAATAAGCAATGAATGATTGATAGCTCTCATTATTGTCCTCTGTTATAAACTACTACTGTCTACAAATCAAGCTTCTTCACAATTCAGAGATGCACAAAAACCTGTTTCACACTAGCTCTTGTACTAGCACATTTTCCTTTGGGCTGAGGGCCAGGCCTAACCTACCTTTCATTCTTGAATCCTGTATAACAAAACCTGTATGCAGTATCACTGTTCAAATCCAGATCAAAGAAAACACAAGCAAAACACTGACCCCACAAGCTCACAAATTAAAACTAACCAGAAGAATTCAGTACTTTTGTAGCTAATGCCACTGAAATATTTATTCTGCTATCAGATCATCAGGTCACATGTAGTGCTCTCATATACACACATATGGAGCACTCTCTGAAACCAAGAGGAGTCAAATACATCTCTCTGGGACAATCTCTGATCCTTGGAGGAGGCTGGCCATAGGTCAACTGTACCTACTTGCTCCAGTAAGGGGACTGAAATGCTTTAAATGAAAATCACACAAACGTGCTTCCTAGTTGTTAAATTACTTTAGTTGTTGGTACTACATAAGCCAAGAGGAAAGAGTTAAGTTTTAAAGGAGTATTACTTTTAGGAACCAAACAAAAGCAAAGCTTGCTGCTAAATTCAATACATTTTTTTATTATAAATATGAACATTATTCACATGAGCATTACTGGTAATGGTTTTTTAATAATGCATTCAGTATGTGCCAAACATATGCAGATCAAAGTTAAAAAGTGAAATGGCATCCAAATCAATGACATTTATTTTCATTAGCTTGTTTCTAATGAGAATTTTTTCCTCAAGGTTCTACAGATCCTATATTTTTTTCTTTTCCCCTATCTCAGATTAATTCTTGACTTAAACTCTACCAGGCAACTATACCAAGGGTCATACAGACTTTGGAAACTGCCTAGGCTGTGGTTCACTCAGACAGTGGGGTTTCCGCAGGTATTTATCAGACCATTGGTAATTCAGACCATTTCCTTCTCAAAATAGCCTGTACCAACTTTGCTTGAACAATATTTGCAAATGTTTCAAATAATCAGAGGGAAAAATAGAGGGATAAAAATGCAAAGGAAGGCTAGTTTAAGCTACAAAAAGGCCTGCTTTTGACAACAGCCATGTAAGATGGACATCGAGACACTCGAACGTGTCCAGAGAAGGGCAACAAGGCTGGGGAGAGGCCTTGAGCACAAGCCCTATGAGGAGAGGCTGAGGGAGCTGGGGCTGTTTAGCCTGGAGAAGAGGAGGCTCAGGGGCGACCTCATTGCTCTCTACAACTACTTGAAAGGTGGTTGTAGCCAGGAAGGGGTTGGCCTCTTCTCCCTAGCAACCAGCACCAGAACAAGGGGACACAGTCTCAAGCTGCAACAGAGGAAGTTTAGGCTCGAGGTGAGGAGAAAGTTCTTCACCGAGAGAGTGATTCGTCATTGGAATGGGCTGCCCCGGGAGGTGGTTGAGTCGCCGTCCCTGGAGACATTCAAGAGGGGACTGGATGTGGCACTTGGTGCCATGGTCTAGTCGTGAGATTTGTGGTTACAGGTTGGACTCGATGATCTTCGAGGTCTCTTCCAACCTTGGTAATACTGTATACTGTAAAAGATCACTGCCAGCCAACCTGATGAAGACATTTTTACTCTGATGCTGTTCTGCACCAGTAAATGTCAGATCTTCACGAAAGCACTGTCTATTTCTCAAATCTGAGAGTACAGATGGCAGATAAGAGAATTAACATAATTTCAAACAGTCTTTTCAAATATAAGATTGTTCTATATGTGGAAAATTTTTAATTATTACTTATATTGCTTGAGGCATGTAGTAAGATTACTTACTGCTCTTTGTACTCTCTTCTATGCTTCAACAGGCTTTGCCAATAAATAAGAATGCAGCTAGATTTTTAATATCTCTACATTTAAAATAGCTCATGCTGTTAACACTAGCATTTCCAGAATGAATTATACATATTGCCTTTATACAAGCATGAGTAAGATACCAATGGTGTCCAGTCTCTGGTTTGTGTAAAGTACCTCCATTCTTACCAGGGAAACATGATTTAACAATTTTAAAAGCTTTGTATCAGTATGTACCAAGGGAGGAAGTTAGCCCTGGTTAGCATAGCCTCCCTGTACAGCTGTACAGTGCCACTGTGGTCTGACTCACTGCTGATCTAACTGACATTATAGATCTGCCACAGCTCTTTGAAATCCCTTGGCATAAGAAAACGTCTGAAAATGTCTGAACTGGAACAGCAAGTTTAATTTGCCTGTTTTCAAAATGTGTATTTAATGACTCACTGCGTTAGTATATAAAATACTAACAGCCAGCTAGGTTCTTAATCATACTGGATTGTCTAGTGGTGTGTGTTTTTTTTAATTTGCCTTTTTTTGTGTGTGGTTGGTTTTTTTTTAATTTATAGTAAGCATGAAACTGATATCTGTGTTTACTGTGATTAGTTTAATTTGGTAGCCTAAAAAATACTGTGTAGAATTTTGAAGAATTATGCTATGAAACTGGTAAAACTGCAGTTTGAATTGTGTTTTCTTTTTTCCCACTGGGAATTGCTGCTGAGACAATTATCTGGTTCCTTTGAAAGTAATCTCCTTAATGAAGAGAATGGCAAAAGCAAGCAGGTGAGGGATTGAAGAGGAGGGATCCTGAGACATGGAATGCCTCACAGCATTTAAATACCACAGCTGACCAGTAATGAATTAGCTGAAGATGAAAGGATGGCAAGAAGACTTAACCATTGCAAGCTTAAACCACTATGCATTAGAAAAAAACCAAGAAGGGTTAAAAAAAAAAAAAAAATCAAAACCAAACTTTATTAACACATTCCACTGATTTATACCTGATTTCCCAGGAAGAACTGATAAGAAATGAAAATGGAAGAAAGACACGATTAGTTTCCAGGATATTCTCTATAAGACTCTAGAACACATGCAAACTAACACATTAGACACTCTAAGTATCTACTTCAGAGCAGGTAGCTAGCCAACCAGACATTGAATATTGGGAAAATATTCAAGGCCTTTGTTTCCTTCCCAAAGCTGTCTCTGTGGTCTTTTAAAATAATTTACAAGTATTTAGTAAATTCTCTTAGGCAAATATTGCATATGTCATCTGAAATCATTCTGGTTAATGATTCTAGGGGTAGCAGCTCCTTCTCTACAATGTGGTATTTATTCTTCTGTGATCTAGAATGGTTCTGCAGATATCTAACCCAGTAGCTGAACTTCTTCAGAAGACGTCTGTGCACCAATAAAATGACAGGGGAGGACAGAAGTTGTTGAGTAGACTTTGGTAAAAGATTTTTGAAGTATGATACAGTAACACAGGAAAATATCACTGTTTTTATGAAACTAACAGAAAATCAGCTACAGTTTAAACACTTTAGGAACACAGGCAAAATATTGGCCTTTAACAAGCTGTTGTATGTATACATGTAGTTAGCTTTAAAAATTCCTGTACACTGAAAACAGTTTCAGCAAAAATAAATATAAGCAGCAGCATTCTCCAAATTTTTAGCCTAGTTCTAGGAAGGAGAAAAAAAAAAAACCCAAAATACGAACACAAACCCACATTAAATGTAGACAAGCTTAAAGTTAGAAAGCATACAGTTGTCATACAAAATTCCTGTCAATTAATATCACCTAATCCCTTGCATTAATCATGTCACGTGAAGAGTCTTTAGGCTGAAAGAACTAAGAAGATCCTTAGAGGACTTACCCTGTACTTGTTATCCCCGATCTGTTCCACTTGAAACCGTTTTGCACATTTACATTTAGCTACCTGCCTTGTAACCTGCAAAAAACCACAGCTGGATGATTACTCCTAATATCCCATTTCTAAACATTTGCATTAACTGGTACACTTCAAATTATATAGAAGTGAAAATAAATTATGAAAGAACAAACTCCAGTAAAACACAATTCAATCTAAAAAAGCAGAGAATGTACCTCATCTTCAATTTTGTCAGCATCTGTGAGAGGCTTGTATGCATCCTTGTTTGGATGAAGAGCTGCTACAAATTCATAATAGTCAATGTACCCATCCCCATCTCTATCAAAAATGTCTGCAACAGCACTCATTTCAAGTCTGCTTGTTGGGAATTCTGTAAGAGAAACACACCAACAAAAAGCCATGGTTTTTGTCTTTTCAATCTCATTACAATGAAAGGTTTTATCACAAACTTTACAATATTTTTTTAGGTAGTAGGTGACAGACAGTGCTTATCAAAAAACCCACGGACATTCAAAAGAATGGAGGCATCCTTCTGAAAAAAATCTGGATCTCTAGCGTTACCTAGATACTGGATTAAGATGAGTATCATAGCATGGGCTTGAAGAGAGACACAGAAATGAACACCCAGATTGAACTGTAAAATATATGTTTGAGTTTTTTAAACGTTTTGACCTTCAAAGTACATAAAATACTACAGATTAACAAGACAGATTGTTAGTGAGGAAAGGTCAAGTGAGAATTTCACTGCTAATTAAGTCTGGAATGCAGAAATGTTCATGGCGTTTCATGAATCTTCTTTAGATCAAATACACAGCAGCAGAGTATTAATCCATGCAAATACTCTCTACAAAATGGTCACAAAAATTTCAAAATGGTGAACAAGGATTAAACCATGAGTGTTTTGCAGTTATAGCAGGTTGATACCAACAGAGTTAAATGAGTAAGTTGCTTGACCTCTTGGTGCTATCAGGGATTTTTCCACCAACTCCTGTCAGTTTATGTCAACAGTGATATGCATGCATACAGACTATATTACTGCATTTACTGTAGCAGGGGAAAATATACACACTCCGATATTCTCCTAGTGAACAGCTTTAGCATGAGATGCTAAAAGCAGCCCAATGCTCACTCTTCAGAACTCAGAACAGCAAAAATCTCCATGATCTGATGATAAAGGGTTATTTTACATAGCAGGCCCTTACCTGTTTGCAATCAGATGCTAAAGGGAAATATCATCACACATAGACATGATATGGAATGCTTACATTAACACCAGCTGTGCATACCCAAGGAATACCAACCCACCAGAAAAGCTTGGAAAAGATCCTTGGTAGTCTGAGTTTTTGATGTTTAAAAATTGTCATTATACAGGTATATGAACATGGTCGTGGTTCATGGAAACACTGGTTTCAGAAATTACAGTCTCCTTCTATAATTGAAACTTATTTCATGTAAGTTCTTTAATAAAAATCATATGATCTAATTTTGAAAATTAGCTGCAGGTTTTATAAGGTACATATTACTATTCTGACTAATCAATAAAAAGCAATTGTTGAAGTGGCTAGTGTACTGTAGGAACAATAATCTGAGTCCAGTAAACAATAAACTACTAACTAAGCAATAATATGAATGTGACATTTGTAATCTGGTTCACAATGTGAAGAACTAGAAAGAGTTTCTAGAACCTAGACATATTTTCACAGAAAATAATCATAGAATCATAGAAGCAGCAAGGTTGGAAAAGACCTCAAAGATCATCAAGTCCAACCTGTCACCCAAGGCCTCATGACTACTAGACCATGACACCAAGTGCCACGTCCAATCCCCTCTTAAACACCTCCAGGGATGGTGACTCCACCACCTCCCTGGGCAGCCCATTCCAATGGCTAACAACTCTCTCTGTGAAGAACTTCCTCCTCCTTACTCACAATTAAGGATTTCAAAAGGGAATTTTGCGACCTCCTAACACAATAAACTATAGAGACAACAGACTTCATGATACGTTTACTCCTAGATCAACCTTAAGTTAATTTTAAGACTTACTTGAAGAAAGAATTCCATCAATGAATTCCTGCCTTGTTATCTTTCCATCCTGATCTTTATCAATCCTCCTAAAGAAGTCCATTACACGAGACTTTTTATGGTTCATCCATCGCATGTATTTTTTCCTCCAAACATCAAAATCAAAGTTGGCAAATTCTCTCAGCTTAATAAAAAAGAAAAAAAACCCTTATTTTCAGTTGAAATCAATCAATTTAGAATAATCAGTGAGAGATACTACCTGGATTCTTTTGAATAGTTGTGTCTCAGTTCTGCTTGCATTTAAAATGAGAATGACTGCTTTTAAAGCACATCAAAGCACAAGTTATCAAAATGTTTTTGGTTAGCTTCATCATATGAAATGATAAATATGGAAATTCTTTACAGTATTCAGAATTGAATCCGGGTTATACAATAATGATGCAAAAAAGTATGTATATTCTATACAGTCCTTTCTGACCTCTTCAAGTCTGTCCAAAGCATCATTCAGTTTTCTTCTTCTTTCCAAGGCTAGAAGCCAGACTTGCTGCCATTTGCTGACTAAAAGGTTTACCCGTGGGTTCTTGGTTTCGATTTGTGCCTGGGCTGCTGAGGGATAGATGCCTGGTGTTGGGGAACGCTTTCCTGTTAAACATGATAAAATGAGTAAGTCTTATCCAGTGCAAACAAGACAAACATTCACATGAAAGATACTTGACCTTCCTAAAATTTTTCTTTCCTGCCCTAAATAATGTGCCTATATCCTGATATGAGCCATATAATGGGTTTTTTTCATTTTTTATTTTTTTTTTTACCATTGCTGGGGGAGGACCATAGAGAAACATAGAAAGGGACCTCTGGAGATCATCTTATTCAATGTCCCTGCCAAAGCAGGCCACACAGGAACACATCCAGGTGGGTTTTGGAAGTCTCTAGAGGAGATTGCACAGTCTCTCTGGGCAGCCTGTTCCAGTGCTCTGTCACCCTCGCAGTAAATAAGTTTTTCCTGACATGGTGGACATCTCTTTGTCCAGGCTGATTTTGGAAGTAGGTTCCATATATGGGCAAGCATTAAATACAATGGGTAAGTATATCTAACTATACAAAAAGCAAATTCCTCACTCAATTCACTTTTCATTCACCATCACTGAACCCACTTTATAATTGGATCCACATAATTTCACAGATAGCAAAACCAAAATTTTATCTCTACATCTTTACATAAAAGAATTTGTTTGTATCTTCTTTGCATCTTCCAATAACGATATATGTGCAAAGACTCCACACAGGCACACTCTTGGAACTTAAAGCACATGAAGGCTGCATACTTTAGAAACAGGTATTCAACAAGTATAAGGCAAAACTTAAAAATACAGATCTGCCATGAGAATTTTCATCGTAATGAAAAAAAAGAGACAATTAGAAAAAAAAATAAAATAATTAGCCAACAGAATTTTGCCCTGTTTCACTAGAACCCAAACAAACCTATCAGATTATTAGTAATCTGTTATCTTTAGAGACAGGGCAATCATATATGTGACCTGCCCCAAAACACTTCATTACTTACTTCCTGCTCTCCCCTTATCAAGGACAGGAATATGAGACTGTACTGGAGTAGGTTCAAGTGCCTTTCTTTTATAGGTCTTTGTAACTTTATCCACATCAGGTTGTTTTCTGGTCATTTCCTCCATGAATGTCTGAGATTGGATAGAGGTAGGTTTAATTAACAATACACAGAAGTGACCAGACGAATCAAAACCACATAAAACAGCAAAACACAAGAAAGGCACAGAAACAGAATCATGCAGAACCGCTATGACAACACCAGCCTCACAAAGAAGGAGACAGGCAAAGGTTTTGTAGGTAAGACAAATTGGCAGGGTAAGCTTTTAAGAACACTATGGCCTTGGTTGTTAAAATAATGGTTAATCTAAAACACAGTCTTGTCAAAATCCTTTATTAACTGCGTATCCTGAGTTGAAGTACAACACAATTTTTACTGTGAGTACTCAGGTGTTCCTTGCTGTTCAGACTGCAGTTCATAGAAGTGAGACAGCTCTGGTGTGTCAGCTGGCTGAAGCCTATGAGTATCCACTGCACCAGCAGCTCTCTATGGCACCTCATAAATATATTTTTGAAATCTAAGAGTAAAGCCACACTTCAACACTAGTTCTAAGGCAGCAGCACTACCATATAGTTCATGTGAGGCTTTTTTAATTAGTATTATTATCATCTCTCTTCCTATGGGGAGTTGCAAGCTTGCTTTTCAATAACAATGTGGCACTGAAGTTTTGTTTGGTTGGTTTTTTACCTCGGTGTTGAATAAACTACAAAAACATTGCACACATACAAAACACACAACTAAGTATCTGGAAAGGGATTCAAGTATTCGGAGAGAAAATCGCTAACCAGATTCACACCCGACGACAAAGCCTAGCTGAGACGCGCACACCATATGGAATGTGTAGGGGACATGTCCCTGAACATGCCTTACCTGATGTTCAGCGATTAGTGTTTTAACTTCCTCAATCTCCTGAGGGATAACCTCTTTATCTTTTTCAGTAAGTGTAGTCTCTGCCCACTGCAACCAGGACAGTAAGGCTTCCAGCAGTTCCTGGTTAGCGATAAGTCCAGCCAGAGCTCCTGCCAGCCTCTGTTGATGTTGTTTAGCCCATGCTAAGACCTTGATAAAGGAACCAATGCATAAATAGGTGCATGTTTGAAATTCTTTAAAATTTATTTTAAATTGCTCTGCTAACTGTAAACCCAGATCTTATTCCCAGGCCTATTGATGTCTGAGTATCAAAAGGTGCTAGAAGTAATGGCTGACTACTAAAGGTGCCAGGTAACTGTAATTCCCATTTCAACACTTTTTTTCCCATAGATATTCAGGATCAGGTGCTGATAAATGCAATAAATAGCACATTCAGGCAACAGAAAACAGAAATGTATCAAATATATGTAAATTAGTGAATCATGCAGAATTTGGTGTCCATCTTCCTCCTGGGCAATCTGAAGCCACGCTTTGCTAACACCAGTATTTTGTTTTTCTTTAAACTTAACTTCTAAGGTGGTGTTTTCTGTGTATATTAAGTATGG
Source organism: Picus viridis (assembly GCA_033816785.1). Taxonomy (NCBI): domain Eukaryota; kingdom Metazoa; phylum Chordata; class Aves; order Piciformes; family Picidae; genus Picus; species Picus viridis. Next base: position 21,451,011 of record CM066576.1, on the reverse strand, counting down.
CATATCTTGTAAGAACTACTTGCAGCCTCTTAAAATAAACTGGAAATCTTCTAGATTAAGAATATACTGGACTAAAATGTAGCAAATGCTTCAAGTTTGCTCTGTATTTTCTTTCTTTTAACTTTTAAGTTTCTCTTAGGAACTATTGGCTTTCTTCACATGGGAAGTGTCAGGCAGTATTTCCTTTAATACATACAAAGAAAGAGGCTTGGCCATCTGCTTTAGTTCTTAAAGCCCTATAAGTTTTAAAATAAAAGCCAGGGAAACATGGTATTCACATTCATCACTGTGGGTATTTTAAATGTTTAGTTCTCAACAGCTGGATCATTTCCTCCCAGTGTAACTACCGCATCAGTTGTCAGCTATGTTCCAGTCAAGGATGGACTGCTGCAATGAAGATGGCTTGACATATACTGACCTCTTCAAACCTGGCTCTGATGATTGTTATCCAGTGCTTAATGGTGGTGATGGAGTCTGGGTGGCAGATAGCTAGGATAGCTTCTCCCATACCCGTTGCTTTATTCAGTTCCGCCTTTTTCTCTTCCAGTTTCTTCATAAATTCCTAAACCAGAGATAACCATTTCGATTAGACGCTGACAAAATTTGCACGCGTGTGCTCTGGAAGGTCATAAGCCTCTATCACTCAGATGCAGCTTCCAAGAGGCAAATTTAATTTGTCTGTGAAAAGTTTAAAATGTTAAAAAGCCTATTCCACATAAAGGACTAAATCAAGCTCGAAAATCTTTACCCCAGCTTGACACTCCTTAAAAGCTCACCATACTGTAAATACTTGAAAGACACATGCCTTTATTAAAACAAGACAGAAATTCACAGCATTTTAGAAGTGCTGTAAATCAACTATGTGATGCCTAGAATCATTATTGGCAGCAATTCAGATAACTTAGTTTGTCTGTCAGTTGCAGTAATTTTTCATAATAAACTATCAAGCTCCTAGCAAAGGCTGGAAATGTCCAACCATAATTACAAGCTCAGACATGATGATAGAGGACTTCAGAAGCAGCTAAACTAAACTAACACAAATGTGAAAACTCAGCAGCTGAGGGGAAGAACAGGGACAGAGACTGCTAATTAAGCAGCTGTTTTCAGAGGCACTGCCATGTGGGAAAAGTCTTGTGAAAGCAAAAGGATGTTTACAGCTTTAAACATCCAAACTCATAGCCACTGATGTTCCTAGGGAGTCCAGCAGAGGAAAGAGTGGCTAGACCAGAACTGGGTGGGGGAGAAAAGGACATACTAGAAAACAACTGAAGGCCTTTTCCTATCCTTTCTGTGGTTTGTATTTTTTTAATTATTATTGCTATTATTACTAGTATAATGCTTTCATTATTCTGTTATGACTAGATGTCATGTAAGTCTGTCTGCCTCTGCAAGCATCCTTTAACTGGAACTGCCAACAGCTCTTATAGAGTCTGGTGGATTTGTTTGTTCTATTTTAACATCTTTAATTGGGCTACAATATGGAACTATGCCTCCAAAAGTTTAATTCCATTTGCCCCATGCACGAGGAAGGGTTATTTTGGATTTCAGAAATTAAAGACCAGACAAGTCAGATTTTTAGAAAATTCAAAGTCACCTAACATTGTGAAAACAGAGTCTACAACTCATAATTACATAATCCTGTGCCTTTACAAATTAAATATGAAGCTATTATGAAATTGAAGTGTAGAAAAAAAAACCTTTGAAAATCTCATCTACCTTGTCCTAAAAGCCTGTAATAAGTATTTAAAGAGATTCACTACTAATTGCCTCTGATTTAAGCTTAATTTAATATTAGTGTTTATCTCAACAGCAGTCCTTTTTTTATCCAAACAAATGGATTCTTACAATATTTCAGTTCAAAATAATTTTGGAAATGTCAAGGTTGGTTGCAGGGAGATAAAATAAGACAGGGTCAGGAAGAAAACAGGCAACACTATTTTCCCTGAAAACTGGATTAGAATATCTCAAAATCTGAATCTATACAATACAATAAACCAGGTTGGAAGAGACCTTCAAGATCATTGCGTCCAACCCATCAACCAATCCAACCCACCCAAACAACTAGATCATGGCACCAAGCACCCCATCAAGTCTCCTCCTGAACACCTCCAGTGATGGTAACTCCACCACCTCCCTGGGTAGACCATTCCAATGGGCAATCACTCTCTCTATATAGAACTTCTTCCTAACATCCAGTCTAAACCTGCCCTGGCGCAGCTTGAGACTGTGTCCTCTTGTTCTGGTGCTGGTTGCCAGGGAGAAGAGACCAACCTCCACCTGTCCACAACCTCCCTTCAGGTAGTTGTAGAGGGCAATAAGGTTGCCCCTGAGTCTCCTCTTCTCTGGGTTGGTTATGTTATGCTAGTGATTATTCTCCCCAGCTGGACAGGGGGATTTCTCAGAGACAAGCCTTGCTTCAGTTTGAGGTTCCAAGTTAAGCTTCAGCTTTGGCAGCACAATTTTGAGCTTTGGTACAGAAATATTTTGCTAATCAATCTACATTGCAGAGGGAGTAATTTAAGATGTTGTTTTTTCTAATGATTTCAGTGGACCTAAGATTTCATTCAGACAGTTCTCTGTATTCAGAAGACCAAAAAATTAAAAAGGGAATTGACAAGGCACATGTGGAGGAAAGGCAGCTAAGAGACCAATTTAATTGCACTGCAGACAGCAGGTTCCAACTGCCAGCATCAGCATGCTCCAATGCATACATACATTAGCCAATTAAAAAACAGCACCCAGTTTCCAGGGCCCTATATTAGATTTGAAAACTTTCTCAAAATACTGAAGTTTGAGTACCTTGAAAACTCCCTAATTAATAACCATTAGATAGTCATCCCCTGCACATACTCCTCTGCCTGATAATATTCTCAAACTCAATTTAAAACAGGATGGTTTTCCACTCTCCATTTTTTCTAAGTTTTGTTAGAACTTTCTTCAGATCAATGATGGACAGATCCATTACTCTTACAATTTGTTCCATAACACTGTGGGCAATCTTCTTTGTACACGAATTCTTGGTGCTATTACTACCACACTTACAAGAGGAGTTGTGTGTGGGCTTACGCATATGTCTGTTTGCGGCCTCCTCTTTGGACAATGAAAGTATGACCTCTATGCTCCTTGCTTAGCTGTTTTCCCATTTCATAACTGCAGTTAAGTTTGATGATCTATAATCTAGTACGTGCAGTACCTATGGAACTGAAGTATTTCAGTGCCTAATGCACATAAAGCATGACAGCATGCTGCTTGACCATGACAGAAGGTTAACAGATGAGAATATCATCCTGCTGACATTTACACATAACCTTGAAAGAAAAGTATGTGGTGTTTTTCCCCATGGTGCTAAGATAACACTTATACTTTTTGCTGCTGTAGCAGTCTGTGTTATGATTGTCAGGCAGCATATATTTCACAGAGGAGTTTCCATCTGTCTCTTAACATTTGCAGCAGCTTCCTGAAGTCCCTCTATTTTCTTAGTGGGCCAAGATGTCTCAACAGCCCAACACCAGTATGGCCCCAAAACTATCAATTCCATTAAATTTCTAGCTTCCCTACAGAAACAATTGCAAGAGCAAACACTGGATGCTATTGTAATAAAAAGGACCGTCTTCTTTTTCTTGCTTACCCTGTGCTGATCTATTAGTGTACGCAAAGCCTCTTCATCATCTGGAAGGACTCCGTGGAAACGAAGAGTCTGCTCTGCCTCTGCCAGCCATTCCAAAAGGACATGGACCACAGAGTGGAATTCTTCTGCCTGTTACAATACAAGCAGTAGTCACGGTTACTCATAAGGGGTTCTGACAGACACACTGCAGCTTACACAAGGAGACGGGGTCCACATTTGGAGTCATTAATCATGCAGCAGTACTGCCACATTAACTTTCCATTAAAAAGTCAATGATATATTGTACTACATTTTCGTAACTGTAAAAATATCTCATGCTTCTCAAAAAATAATAGGAAGTCTAAAAGCCTGTTCATGCTTTTAGCCATCTGATTTACAGTGTATTTGCAGCTCAGTTGAGAATGTCATGCCTTTACGCTGACAAATTACATGGGAGGTGCTTTCATGGACCAGCTGGAGAGCTGAGAACTGTATTTTCTGCGTAGCCTAAATCACTGGTTAAGCAAAATTAATTGACAGCCTGTTAGTGACTAACCCTTTTATGTCTGGAGAAAATAAAGTTTCACCTTCAGGCACAGGCATATTCAGACAGAATTAGTGTTTTGAGGTACATCGGGACTGTGCCTGCTAATAGACCGGGAGCTGGACAAACACAGTACCCCGGGAAAAGTAGGGCAGGAGACCCATTCTAGCATCAACTTAAGCTTGTATCTTCACCAAGCTGTACCTTCATATTATCTCAGGTTTGGAAACAATATAGATGGACCTATTTGTCTGGGATCAATACCAGCCAGTACTAACATACTGTAACACCTGAGTGCACTCAAAAACAACTTCATTTTTTCTGTAACCTACTTCACCTTGCACTGTGACTGTGCCAGTATAAACCAGTTTTCAGTACACAAATTAACTTCTTTCCAGTAAGGCACAAAAGGAATAAATATGATGGTAGCCTTCAGCTTCCTGTGAAGGGAGCATAGTTCTTAATTACTCTTCACACTTGACTGTAACTTCAGTGATTTCCTTACACGGTAAGGTCTTAGAAATACTTGCTTTGCATTTGTGGTACAGACTAACAATAACAGCAATAAGAACTGCTAAGAGGTAAGCAATGCATGAGCAAGAAAATTAGTGTTTCCAAATTAAATTAAACTGAATGACGTTAAGTGAAAATGGAATTAAATTTCTGGCAACCAGGCTGCAAGATATTTTCACTGCTTCTCATGAAGTACACGCAGCATCCACTAATATTCCCTTACCTGCCGAAGAGCCTGTTCCAATCGTGTTTGCTTAGATACTGACAGGGCGCAAACCGTCTCCCAGCGAGTGCTTAGCTCCTGCATTTGGACTTTGACCCAGGAAGAGTCATCACGACTGCCTTCTATCAGCTCCCTTGCAGAACGTTTCAGAGCCTGGACACTGCTTGTTCTTTTTCCCAACTCCTTCTGGAAAACCTAGGCACCACCAAATACATTTAAAATGTTTTAATTCATTAAGGCATAGTTATGTAACTAACAACAAAACACAGATTTAGTTCAGTCAAGACTAACTTCAGCTAAGGGATGCAAAACACTCAACTTCTGCTTATTATACTCCACAGGAAGATATTTACACTTTACTCTATCCTAATAAATGGAATATGGTAAGAAAATGTCATGAGGATCTAGAGAACCCATCCTGATGCAATTCAGTGGGAAATCCAGCCTCCTTACCACACTGGATTTGCACCCTTTATCACAGCAATTGATCTGACACGTTCATCAATGCGTGAGATTGCCATGGCAGAAAAAAACCCAAACAGATAAAATGCCACCAATAATGGAGAATGAAATCATAAAAACCAGAAATAAAGCTCCATCTGGGGGTCTGACTGTAAGGCTGTAGAGCTCACCACACAGCCATATATTTATGAGAGAGTATGTTCACATTTGCAGATGGAACAGGCTTCAGTTACAGAAAGCAAGCTCTTAAAAACAGGTATGACAATTACTGTACACTCTGCCACTCACTGACTAACGTGCAATATAGAATGGGATTTCAGAAGCAATTTCAGCATATTTCATGTTACTTTTTATAGACAGCCCATGTTTCCCTTTTCCCCCCGCCATGAAGGCAAAAATCTCCAGCCTTTGGATACTGGAAGTCACTGGTGGATGAACACAGGGATCTTTACCTCATAAATCTTCCAGGCTCCAGAACTCTGATTGTGTGTAGCCTCTGCAATACCAGTAACTTCCACAGCCATTTCTTTGGACATATTTAAGTGCAAAACTGGGATTCAGAGGTACAGTCCTACATTCTCCTGCTTGCTCCCATTTCGAGAAACACTTCAGTAACAAAATATGGCTGCATGCCAGTGTAGGTTTTCTGGGCCACAGTCTAGTTGTAGACTCCTCTGCATACCTTAAGCATTGCAACTACATTTCTCCATGAAGATACATCAGCCCTGCAGGTTTGGAAGGCTGCTGCAGTCATGAGTGCACTGGACACTTGGTTAGCAGATGTGCTAAATAAAAAGCCCTGTCTTCCCCACAGATTTACATTAAATAATTGTTGCCACCTCTTGTTCATAAACACGTATTCATAAATGCACACTTGTGATTTCTGACATGATACTCAACCAGGATAACACTGTGTAACTGGCTGGTGTCAATGAATTGTTGTTTACTTGCACAAACACTTTATAGCACTTCACCTTGTCAATGGCATTTTTGTGCTATAAAACTGTTCTCTGTTTCTAAAAGCTACATAGCCAAAATTACATTGACATGGGACAGCACTACAATGCCACATGTATGAACTGCCTAGATATTTTAAACCACTATTTTTGGAATTACCTTGTGATTGTCAATCAGATTCATCACTAAATCAATGTCTCCATGTACTGGTTGATCTTCTGCAAGTTGAGGTTCAATTTTGTATAACCAGTCAATGAGAGCTTGCAAAGCATCAGTAAATTGCCCAGAAAATAACAGGGCTTCCTCCAATTTATTTTGTCTGGAGGGAAAGAAACAAATGAAGCAAGCAACAAAACAAGCAACAACACAAAAAAAACCCCAAGAACACAGGAAAAAGACCCCACTCATTCATGCACTGTAAGTAAACATTCTGAAGGTAAAATGATAGCAGCTAAGAACTTTAAATTGGTGTTTCCCTTTTTAAGAAGACAGCCCCCTGCTCCCCAGACCTCTTCCACAGGATCAGTAAAATGCTTTAGCACTCTTAATTATGAAACAAGCCAGCCACTCCCCTTCTAGTCTTACATAACAGAAGCTAAAAGAATTTTCCTAAGCCTTTTTCTTATCTGCTGAATAATTAGATTGGTTTTCATTTACCTTTCCACAGACTTTCCACAGATTGTATCCCATTTATCCCTTAGTTCACTCAGCATATCATCGAGTTTCAAATTGTCATCTGCCAAGGTGGTTTTCTCTTTCAAGGAGCGTCCAGTCCTATTTGTGGTATCATACACAGAGTGTTTGGCACCAAGAGATTTTTGGAATTCCTATGTATATGGAAGAAAAGAAAACACCCATATAGCATTAACTGTTTACAGGCCACAGAGTTCATCATCTTTTATGTATTATTTGCAATGCAAATAGTAAATGTTGCTGAAAGAAACTTCTTAACTTCCTGCAATATTTCTAGTCTGCTAGTACCAGGGTGCACTTCAAATTATATGGGGCTTGACACCAGAGGAACCCCTGCCTTTTCTCCCTCTCTACTGGAACAACATTCAGAAAAATCCTTCCTGCCTATGGTAGGCAATGATTCTGGGCCTACCACAACATTCCTAGATTTCACTAAGGGGCTGTCTGGTAGTCAGGGCAATGTGAAAGAACTGCTACTTTGGGAATCATGAACTAAGCAGTCTTCACACTGCATTTTTACATACTAAGATTTCAAGCCAGTGTGGAGTACCCTAAGGGTCATTCTGGTTTTGTTCAGCATGGTCAAGATGGGAAACCAACAATCACCATAATTTAACCTTCCTAAGATTGAAGGATACTATTACTGGGAAGAATTGTATTTCAAAAGTATACAGATCCAGGCACAAGAAGCAGCTGGGTGACATTCAAATAACACAGTCTGGGATGAAAGTCATGATCACAAGCAGGTTTCTATGATCAGGACTTTTAAGATGACTATTGATACAGCAGTTTCATCTGTTTGCCAGCTCCTTCTGCACAGAGCCTCTGGAAGCTTTTAAGAGGCACAGAGAAGCACACAGAAACACAGCTCATTGGATACCACAGAGGAGTCCACCAACTGACAGGTTAAATAATTGAATAGAAGAACACAGCCAAAAGAAAAAATCAGCTCTGCACAGCAGCTTTGGAATGGCAGCAGCATTTCAAGTGTTTAATTTCACACATTTATAAACTGCTAGGAGGAAAACTGCTAAAAAAAAAAAAAAAAAAACAAACAAGTTTGATTTACGAAACTCATGTAGAAAGAATCAAATTAAGACCCTTTTAACATTTTTTTTCTTTGTCACAAAATAAAACATTAGGTCAAAAGATTTTTTGCTCCATGTTTGCTGAAAAAGATTTTCATCTATTTCTTAAGAGCAATGTTCAGTATCATCACATCCATGAAGGACATGATTATGACTTACAACTTTCTAGTAACTCCTCCTCAGGGTATGTAAACATTTCAAGAAATCCTCATGGCAACTGCTGGCACACAAGATGGCTGCTCACCTCCAACTGGCAAGCTGTTCCCAGCTGGTCTGCACCAATCTGTGCCACAGTAGCTCACAACTCTTCCACCAATTATTCCATGTGCCCACATAATCATCTGCTCTTTTTAGATGTGAATGTGTGTCAGGGAAAGCTCAAGTGGAACAGAGGTGTCTTAAGAAGGTGGTAGGTATTGGGTTATGCTATATACAGATGGTATGACAACTTCATGCAGGGTGATTCAAGGTTCCTTTCTTAACATGTTTTGCACTGTAATATCCGTATGTCAGGGTTATTTTAGGATTCAAAGTGAACTGAGGGTCAAAATTCATTATCCAAAAAAAAGGGGCAGCATTTGTTTTTTAATTCAGTATTTCCTTACTGTCCTTTCATTTTTAAGAAAGAACACAAAAACATCATCAAGCTAGAACTACAATAAAACACAAATAATTTTCGAAGTTAAAATAACCCATTATTTATAGAATTTCCTTCAGTATGAACAATGTCAGTGTTCCTTTTATCTGATTCGGTTTACTAACTACCTAGCACTACATGCACAATGCCATTTGAAATGCATGAAGAAACAAAATGAAATTGCAGCCACAGAAGAATCATACAGGGAAAAACAAATTTAAACAGATTTAGAAGGTAAACAGAGGGTTGCAGTGAATTCACTTTTTGAGAGACTATACACACTATGCTGAATTACTTTAATTTGTTTTCACAGAGGTGCAACAGAGTGTAGATTCTGGGTTGAGCTGCCAGAAGCAGACCGGTAAAGTGAATGAAATCTCACCTTCCCACTAAGGGAGACAGGAACATACAGATAAAATTAACCAGGTTCATATAAACATACTGTAAGGAGTATTCAGCATTAGCACAAGAAAGGATTGGGTGACCTAGGAAGGCTTCTCCCATTCCTGACTTTTAAAAATGAGAAAAAATTGCTGATAAACAGACCACGAATGATCCCCAAAAGTCCCTGGCAACACACTAGATAAAAGTGAGAGAGAAAACATTATCTTGGCTTTTTTCTTTCAGGGCCTTGTTTGGGGTTTTTTTGGCAGTGACAACTGGCACAGAGCAAATCCAAATTGCTTACAGCACACACAGAGCACATACTCAGTTCAGATAGCAAAACAGTTAGCTTAATGGAGCAAGGAAATCTTCAAGGCTGGACAAAAAAGACTAAGACAAGAAGGGTATATGTGGGAGTGGAAGGAAAAGACTCAAAATACAAGGAAGGACACTGCAGTCTTGGGAGGTTTGACAGCTCATTAAAAAACAATTGAGTTGATTTCTTGGTGGGGGAGTTGTTTGAAGTTTAAAGTCACAAAGTTCACAGAACTCCCTCTCTCATGCACATTCATTTTCTTCCTCCAAATCACCAGTTTCTATCCAAATGCCCCTGGTGCCACATTCCATCCCATTCCCCAATGAGAAATGAGATTCAAACAACTCTAGTAGCTATTCTCTATATGAATTCTATACAAAGAGAAGCTGGAGAAAAATTTTCATTGAGAGAAGTGATGAGACTGCCAATCCATACGAGGAAATTTGGGCTCATAAAATGTACTGCTGTAAGTATGAAGAACAAGTGGAATTATCTAGCTTAACATTTCAGAAGAGGTGAGGAGAAGGTTTAGAGTTAAACCTCAGGACCTGAAAGGACATCAAAGCACAGTCACAGTCTTGAATCTGGAAGAGTGGAAGGATTAAAAGATTGACAGTCAGAGAAACAAACAAACAAAAAGACTCTCTTAACAGAATGGGGTTTTTTTCATCCTTATTTTCATCACTGACTTCAAATCCTGGCAACAGCAGCAATCCCAGATCTGAAATTGCAGAGTTAGCTTAACAGAATGTTAATGTAGGCTTTATCTGAAAGTTTTAACTGCAAACATAGGTAAAACTATTTTTGCTTGACCAACAGCCAACTTTCCTATATTAAAGGAGCACATTTTCCCAGTTGATAAACACTTGAATCATCACATAAACTGAGAGATGATAAAAAATATAAAGCAGACGGATGCAGTAACCCATCATTAGTTATACATGGCAAAACTTGTTGGAGGTAAAAGCAATCATCAGAAACTACACTGAGAAAGATAGATATACAAACCCTTGAAGATATTGTGCAGAATGAAAAAGTAGGAGTAAACAGAGAAAATGAATGACCTTTCAGTATTCTGTCCTGATGAAAAACCTCTAAGATAAATCTTGAGACACGGCCTGCCTACTACTCACCCACTTGATCCTCAGTGATATACTATTCTAGGCTCTTTACCAAAGAAAAAATGAAGTCAGGACTTCTCCCATCCTTCATTTTGCTCTGGGTCTAACTTATCGAACTTCTACATTATCCAGGCCAATCAATGAGGTTTTTACATTTCCACCTCCAGTAGATGGATTTGTGGAAAGCAGGTCCTGGAATTTTGAATCCCAAAAAGAGAACCACTTGTTGCTACTAATGGTGTCATTGAACTTTCTAGAAGATTTCATTAATATTTGTCCTTAACATAACAAGATTCTGCCAATCAAAAGACAAGATTTTTTTCAGTTTTGAGGTAGTCTGTAGTATTGAAAGGAAGATCCCAACCCAAATAACTAGATGGTAAATTTATGGTTTAAGGACTGATAAAAAAAGCCTGTAACAAAACCTCTTCACAGCATCCTATTCTCAGATAGTATTACTTTGTTTTGTAAAGTTTCTGTGGTGCTCAATTATTAGCTCTATTATTCAGAGCTAAGCACTCCCCCACATATCAGATACTGTGAAAAGTTTTCTGTTACTCCCCACCTGTAGCACACCATTAGTTAATTTGATGCTAACAAGAACTCCATTGTAGTGAGGCCACCAATCTGCTTCCTTGGATGACTGATCAGTACAAGGCTGATAAGACTGCATCACGTTGGGAACTTCTCATTTTATCACTCATGACTCACCTTATGCTGTGCAAGCTGCATCTTTATTTTGTCAGGGTCATTTGCAATTTCAAGATCCGAGTCCAAAGATTTCTCTGACTCTTCCAGCCATTCCATAAGTTTGTGCCAGGCTTCATGGAACTGCAGAACAGTGAGATTTGCACAGATTTTAAAATTCACTGGTTCATGAAATAGTCCAAAAGCATTAAACCCCAAGCAATTCTCCACAGCCCAAGGAGGTAGACTTCAGAAAGATTTGGTGTGCTTTTTCTCCCTGGTATATTAAACAGGATTAGCTCAATCATGTGCCCACTGGACTTAGCCTCCCTTCTCCCAGGTGAATTAGTAACCTTTTAAGTGCATAACCTGGCACACTTAGCATGCACCTTTCCAAGGCATATTGCTAACTTCTGTTAATATGTTGGTCATTTAGATTCCTACATTTTTAGTAACAAATAGTCAATACAGCAATAATGGGGCTTAGTCTATATGGGACAACAAGAGTAAATCACTAGGGAAAAGTCCTGTCTGGATGACTGCCCAAGATTTTCCCTGGGATGCTCATAAATACTCCCATTACATCGAACTGTATCTTGATGGGCAAGGAACAGCGTCTTGATCTTCCTTCCTGTTTCAACAAAGACTGCTGCAGGGAAGGAAGCAGGAAAAGAGCAAATATTTGACCAGCTTTCACAAAGTGGTATCCTTTTGGGATTCGATTTTTCTAAGCTGGTCATTTTTCTCTCCATCTCTCTCTTAAAAATTGTTTTTGCCTGGGCTGCCTGGATGCACCCTGTTGTTCAGGGCTGTGGATCCGGGGCTTGATACGAATACCTTTTCAGTACCACTTCCCTACTCTGCATAGGTAGTTGACATAAATTAGTAACTTATTGTTCCTAATTGTTCTACTCTGGAAATAGATATGGAAATGAAATCCACCTCATTGCAGAACTGCTGTGTGCGTGAATGCACACGAGAAACTGCTGGAAAATAAACAACATCTGATTTGCTTATGGCCTAATTTATTGCTTAGAGAAGTTCTTACTGTATGAATTGAGTCCCAGTATCAGTGAGCATGGGAATGTGACTTGGCTGCGAACATGACCAAATCTTGAATGGCCATGTTCACTTGAATAAAAAGAAGCTAGAGCTTCCTATTGACATTTAAATGTGCCATTCACACACTTTGCATCTTATCGCTTATGCCCCTCAATGAGGGGAACACAAATTTGGGGAGCGGTAAAAATAATGCTCCCTCGTGAGATAAACTGTGTGAGAAAATTTCCCAGGCTTTTAAGAAAATAAATGCAGCTATCTTACCACACAGAGGGTATCAGAACAGTAACTAATAGAAGAGATTGAGGAAGTGATGAGTATTAATCAGGCCACAATGTAAACCCAAGGGGGGAAAAAAAAAAATCTAAGGAATACTCCACAGTTTAGTGACAAAAGTTCATAACTTTCTTTAAAATATAAGGGGTTGATTGTGAAAGTCCTTTTTCAGGACAGATGGCTCTACTATACATCTGGAAGCCATACTGTATCTTTCTTCTTTCAGACTATCTGGTATTGCAGACAGAAGTCGCTGCTCGGGTTGAAAATGATGCTTTCACTTCACAAATGAAGTGCTCTATGATCGAATCACAGAAATTGCTCCACTAACTCAACAGTGTCTGTTACACTAAACCCAGGCTTACTTGAAAGTACTTTAAAGCATCATATTCTTCAAGAAGTCTGGATATAATTACAGCCAAGTTCAAAGAGCTGTATAACAGCTGTTGTGCGATTACCTGTTTGGCTCTTTTCCTTGCATCATCCAAAGCTCTTCCCCTTTCAACTAAGCGTTGAACTACTTTTTCCCATCGACTCTGTACACTGATCAGCAGATTCTTAATAAGGACAACATCCTGTTTCTGGCTGAAATATTTCAAATGGGTTCCAGTTTTGTCCAGCTCTATGATCTGATCACGATGAGAATTCACTTCTGTGGCAAAAACCTTGGTAAAAAGGGCAAAAAAAATACTCTGAATACTACATTGCTTGAGCACAGGATAAACAATGGAAAAAAAAAAAATCATCAGTCTAATACAGAATGATGTAGCAAGAGAGACTATAAAATGCATTTTAAAAACAAATTAAATGTTTCTCTGAGTGCTGGTGTTACAGGGTTTATTTGGACATTGTTAAAGTGTCTCCAGAGTGGGAGAAAAACATCACACATCTGTTTCTTTACATACCTTGTGCTCATCAATTTGAAACAAGACAGTGTCCAAGATAAGACTTGGCCGAGAAGCTGCAGTTAGAGTCTGCTCAGCCTGAGTAAGCCAATTGATGAAATCTTGAAGTGAGTTGTGGAACTCCATTGCTAAGTTGAGGGCTTCTTCCAGTTTGGTCTGTAAAGACAGATGATGCTTTAATAGCAGGTGATATTGTGCATGGGCTTCAGCCAAGTAAACTATTTCAGTTGAGCATTGTGAAGTAAATAAATTTAGCTTAGCATTTAGTTCAGCATTTAAAAACATTTCTCCAACTGAAAATTTCTAAGTTTTGAAGTAACAGCCTATATTTGAGCATATTAAAGGAGATTAATAGAAGAATGACAGTAAAATTATGTATGATAGATGAGTAGAAAATACAGCACCTAGTATCAAGATAAAATGTTCCATGTTAGAACACTACATTTTCTACTACTTAATAGTAGTGGGACATACAGATTTATCAATTTCAAGACAAAAACAGTAGAATCCCAGAAACATAAGATGCTAGTGCACTTGGATGAGCCTCAAAAGGTCATCTAATGTATTCTCTTACACTACACAAAGAACACGTTTGCCCAGACCACTTTTTAAAATAAAACCCAACTGTCATTTTGGTTGCCTGAACCAAGACTAATTTAGGATACAGAATTTTTGTTGATCCTGAGACAGCAGTCTCAGCCACTGAATTTCAAACAAACACATTAAGCTGATTACTCCAACCTTATACACACCTGCAAGAAGGTGCTTATGTTGGCTATTGATTAGTTTGACATTCTTATGTTATACAGCTACCTTAAGAAGCACCAGCATTCTTACTTTAAAATATAACTAAACTGTGAATTAAATATTTGTGCCTTATACACGTTAGGGATGTATACAGAACTCCTCTTCCTGTAATTGTTGATATTATTCATCGTTTGATTAAGGTAGAACAAATGGACTGTACTTTTGAAGGAATGAAAGCAAAATGAAATTAATAATAAGGAAACACATGCAGCAGAGCAGTGAAATCATGCCATTGATCTATGTTAGAAGTCACTTAAGTAAGTGGCAGAAGGCCAATTGTTTGGGAATTTAAGGAAAAAAATGAATAAAAGCTAGGAAAATTAATGCAGCTCTTCTGTTGAGAAAGATATAAACTCGAATGACCAAATAGTTTTATTCTATCTCTCATGCCTACGATTGCTGTAATGAAAACCAGAAAATCCTTCACCATACCAAATAAGCATTATCAGTAACACCTAATTAATTTCTGTAACAGGCTTATGTGATTCTCACCATCCTCCCCAATTACGGATAATCAACTTCTTGAATCCCATTTTTTCCCCAGTACGTTCTAAGCATAACAATAAATTCTCTGTAACTGTCTCTACCATTGATTTTAAATCTGAAAGATCAAGCAAGTATGCATGCATACAAGGACTGAACATTAACATACTTAAATACATGATTTACACTTCTATTTTTATGTAAAACCACATACTTTTCTTTCACTGAGCTTTGTTTGTACTGATTCCCATTTTTCTTTTAAGTTATTTATGTCCTGCTCAACGTTTGTCTCAGAAGATTCTGGACATCTTGCAAGCATCTGCTGGCCTTTCTGCATTAGACGCTTATATGTCTCTTCTTTGGCTTCAAAGGCAGCACAGAGTTCCTAAAAAAGCAAGCACCAAAAAATAAGTCAGGTAGAAATTCAATATTCTCTACAATAGCTACTATAATATTTATTCCTCCCACAGCATTTAATGGGTATGCTTCATGCTAATAAAGGAAACATATGTAATTCATAAAAAGCCAAATGAGCAAAGAAAGGGCCAAATTCTACAGGAAATGGGAACTTGTATTGTCTGTCAGATGTTTTCTCTGAGATCCAAAGCTTGGCAAGGAAAGTACTATGCACTTATTGCACAAGACTTGCTACAACTTGGTTGGTTTCAAGTCCATCTGCAGCTGAAACACAAAAAGTGTCAGAATTATACAGCGTGCTGAAAGCCCAGACCTATCCAATACACCTTCAGAAGTGGGTAGGACAACTTGGGAGGGCTGCTTTATTTTATGCTGCCTAACCATTCTGTATTGCACAACTAACCATGTTAAAGATGAAGTGGCAAGAGCTCCCATACATCCCTCTGACACAAAAGGGCAAGTTCAATATTTGAAACAAAAAATTCAAAATGCATCAATGAAATTACTGCAGACTCCCAAATGAGAACATCTTCCAGGAAATAAGCAGTTGGTGGTTTGGAAATAGGAGGAAAATAACTTTTCCCTCCAACTCTCAGGACAAGAGCAAAAACCCAGCATTTTCTTTGGGCTGAGAGATAGTCTACACAGGATTGTAACAGATCACAGAGGAAGGCAAAGCAGGAAGTGGGCTCAACCATAAGCTGTACCAGAACAGAAAGTTTCCTTGCCTTTTTCTGAGGACTATGGAGAGTGGTGTCACCTAGTCTGCTTTTTCATATCTTCCCAACTTCCCTACATTATTTCTAATTTCTGTAACTCCCCAGAGCATCTTATTTTACTGCAGTTGAAGAATCCCTCAGATGTAAACATAAGGAGTGCAGAATAGATGAGACACAGCATGGCAGCAAACACTGGGGCTTGGTCAATCTAAGACAAAGGCTCATCACAGTGGTTAATTCTCCAACACAGTCACAATACGGTAGGAGGGTAGGAGGAACTGAAGTTCTTTTAAAGGAAGAACTAAGAAAAAAGACTGCTTAAAAAAAAAGAAAAGTTATGTTCTGAGCAGCACTGGGACAGCCAAGAAGGCCTCTTTTTATAGTCCCTTTGTTGCTGAATGCCCTGTAATGTTTCTTTGTATCTTTTGTTTTCCTGGAGCTGTCTTAGATGGAAACGCTGCCCAGTCTCAATTTGTGACCTGATTATGGTTGAGGGCTCTTTTATTCCTATCTGGAGAAACAGACTGTACACTCAAGAAGATGGTTCATAACATTATTTCCAATGAAAAACAAATCAAAATCTGATGAAAAACTTTCTTCTCCAGTTTCACATCATAAATTAACATGGTTTGTATCATGTAGGGGCAAGTGTGAATTTGGAAGTTATGGTAACTAGTACTCAGTGTGAGAAGTGGCCTTGACATTTCGGAGAACTTACATGTATCTGCACAGATTCACTGAGGTTTAACTGAACTGAAATCAAGTCCTATTTTTTAAGGGTTATATACATTAAAGCATAACAAGTCAGTGCAGCTTTATGATGGCCTACAGCATAACAGCAATCAGTTAAACTGTTCACATACAGTTAGGAAATGATTGTATATACAGAGTACATATTTACTGGGGACATGTTCATATTTGTTCTAGTTACAATACCACATTCAGTTTAAAGATTTTTTAACTAATCAATCTTGTTGGTTTACATAGTAAAAAAAAATGCATCAAATAATACCCCGATTTTCCAGGGGAAAATATTTTGGTCTTGCTTTGACTTCAAGTTCAGGATGAAAAAAATGGAAAAAGACCACTGACTCCCACAGAACTGTGATTATGCCTCAACTCTTACAGGGGAAAATAAATAAAAAATAAAATCAAAGAATCCCAACACATTAAAAAAAGGGGTTTGTTTTTGTTTCTTTCTTCTTTCTCTTTTCTAAGGCAAAAAGGGTTTGTGTTTTATCCTAGTTTCCTATCATAACTGATTTTAAAACTGCAAATTGTTTTTCTTCTCAAAAAACATGCCCCATAATGGTGGCTAATGTCCTTCAGCATCATTCCAAAATAAAATCTGATTTTTAAAGCAATGGTAATACAGTGTTTTAATGGAAACAGTGCCAGGCATATTTGAGTTCAAGGCCAGTTCAGTAAATACCACTCTCATATCTGAGCCAGGAGATCAGGAGTTCATACAGCTAGGTTTGGGGTTACATCCTGGCCTAACAGCACAGCATGATTTTTTATAAATGGAGAACTACGAACCACCTTCCTTTGAGGAAAGAGATCAAGTTTAGGATGTTGGGTTTTTTAAGCTTTATAGTTCTACAGCGGTGGAATAATCCACAGAATTTTTCTTAAAGAGAAAGTCTCTTCCTTCCTTCCTTCCTTTCCTAATTCAGACATCCTGATCAGGTTGGCAGTTCTGATCAAAGCAGAGTTTCTATATGAGCCAGTGGTCCTTATGACATTTGTGCTGGTGATGAATTTACTGCCAGCTTTTGTTAGATAAAGAATAAAGGATCAAGCTGGACCTTAACTTAAGGTCCAGTGAATGGGGATCACTTTTAAATACATCAGATCTTAGAAGATGCATACAGGTAGTTACAGGAACAATAGGAATAATTGAAAAAAACTGTAAACTCCATTTTTCTAAGAATAAGGATGTGAAAGTTCTTTTATTTCTGTCTCAACACTATTAATGGTCTGGTTTTGGGCATATCCCAAATGACTACTTTTCCTGCACTGAAAATAACAGTGTTGTTTTGAAGGCTATTAAAATTTCCTAAGATACTGTACAGACATTGTGATATATAGAACATGTTCCGTATTTACCATAAACACTCTTGAAAGACTGTTAGTCCTGAAATGCAATTTGCAAAATATTCTAATACTGATACTTACCATATGGGTATTAAGCTGTTCTCTTGCCGTTTCTGGTAAGCCTCCAACAGGTTTTGATGCCAACAGCTGACGTTCAGTGTCTGTTAGCCACTGCTGCAAATCTTCAACTTCACCATGGAAACCTTGGGCCTAAATTGTATCATTTTAAAGCTTACTTAAATGTCCTCATTCGAATACTATCTCAGATACAGAAGATTACTGGCAACTTTAATCAGCTTTAATCACACACTTAAAATAATCAAAGGAAATGAAAGTTAAAAAAAACCCCAACAAGCCAAACTAACAACAACAGAACAAAACAAAACAAACCCCAACACAAAATCCCCAAAAAGACCAAACCAAATGAGAAACCAAACCCACCCAAAATTTAACTAGCTTAACCCAATCTAAATGATAAAAACAAACCCAGAAACCAAAACCATGGAAATTTTGAAAGCAGGCTGAACGATCAACTCAGAGATTAATGTTTTCTTTGAATAATATACCTATGCAGACATTTCATTCTTTTAAAATATTTAGGCCAAAGGGTGAAGTCTTGATTCAGCACTATAAAAGGCAGTGGCCAGCTGCGGAAGATACTGTTGGATTCAAACTTTCTCCAAATTCAGGAGTGTCTGTGTTACAGATTTGATTTAAGACAACTTCTAATGCATGTATCTATGTATTCCATGTAAAAAAAACACTTTTTTGAGTTATCTCTTTATTTGATAATTTCCTGTTCACCTGGATCAAGGCACTCTGCAGCTGCTCTTTCCTTTGTTCTGTTTTTTCCAACACGTTTTGCCAGCGCTGATTCAAAAGTTCCAACTTGCTCCGTAAATTACTGGCTTCTTCAACAGCACTTGACTCAATCAGGTCATTTCCTGCTTTCTTAACTGCTTCCACTGTAGACTGGTGAGCTAAAACATCATTTTGTAGCACCTACAATTGTAACACAGCATATATATGACCGGCCGTGTTGCTAAATTATTGAATGAAGGCAATCACAATGACTGATCTAATCCAGTGGCAAAGCAGTACAGGTAATAGCAATTAAAGCTAATAACTAAGGTCTCTTCAATTCAAGGCAGTAACAGACAGTTCTGACAAAATGCTACATTTTATTCTTATGTCTTGGAAAAAACATGCACATGTATCTGTATCTGAAATTATGGAAAAGTTTCTTCACTTTCCTTAATTTACAACATGCTTTCCTTTAATAGGGTTTTTCTTTGGTTTTGAGGATGAGGCATGAAAACTGTGGTAGTGCCAATTGCTTATGGAGCAGTAGGCTAAGAGAGGAGAGATAGGAACATGACTACTATGTACCTGTTGTGCCACATAATCTGACTGACACAATAGCTTTCCATGGATTTTAGGTCTACAGCTTATTTCATATTATGTCAGACTACCAAGACACTTCTGCTGTGGTAAAAAATGGGGAATTATTGTAATATTCACACCACAAGACCTCCTTCATTTGGTTGAAAACCTCTTATCACCAACCACAGTAACACCATAAAGGACAAAAACTGTTATTTGGGAAAAGAATGTTATTTTCCAACCCTTTCTATAATTTAAAAAAAAAAAAAAAAAGCCTTAAAATATCAGATATTGAGAACAGAAAAATAATACCGAGAATGGTTGGGAAGAGAATGGTAAACCCCTTTTAAGAAATTCTAGTTCATGAATGTTGTCTTCCATGGGGTCTGCTTTAAACTCACCTCCCTCAACATGCTAGCATATGGAAGAAGTTTAAATCTAGATACAAAGGAACTGTTAAACATACATAGCACTTGAAACAGCAAGCCATAAGTAGCTCTTGTATAGAAAATATGCATCACATTTGCTTTAATTCTTCTGAACTAAGCATTGGAAGGTATTTATTTTATTTTCCTAACAGTGGAAAAAAAAGGGATATTCACAGAAGCAGTGGCATCTTATCCCCTTCTTTCTGCTGAGCCTTACTAAGAATAAGGTTTACTTTTTCCCAAGGTATTCAAGCGATGGATGTTTTTTTCCAGTCTATGACAGGATGCACTATGTCAACTTTCTAAGCTGTAAACTCTGTTTCATGAAAAGGAAGTAGATTCATTCATGGCTTTGCTGAATTCCTTCAGCATTGAAGGCAGAAGTAGTCATAAATGATGTCTGGATGCTTCTTCAGTAGTAAACCACTTCTGTTTGATAAGAATATAAAGGCTTTATAAAGTGGAAGCTGTGTTTGTAATAAATTTTTTTAAAGGGCTTGTTTCTAACAGGAATCATATAGGGCACATAGATATCGTACTCTGGCTCAAGTTCCAATTGACCATACAAAAGGTTTCAGAAGCTGCAAAACTGCATTAACACAAACAATAAAAATGCCTTAAATTATCTGTGTGTTATCAATCTTCACATCATATGCAGGCCAAAATGGAAGATTTAAAGAAACAAAGAGGATTCATGAGGTTACTTTGAAATGCTATGAACAGCATCAAGTCACATAACAAGGCAGAGAAGCTATCTTGCTCCCTATTCTTCAAAATAAGGGTGCAATGGAAGCGTTCTTACTTGGGCTCCCAAGTTACAATAATCAGTAAAAATACTAAAACAGATAAACAAAACATTAATCATACATTGCACACAGCACAGAGAAAAAGATGGGGGCATTAGTATCTGTGAACGTGGCTGAGATTTTCAGAGAAGCATTCCCTGTGTGAGCTGGACTGAGCTGAAATACAGTTTTGCAGAATTCAGCACAACAAAACACTGTTTTCTGAACAGGAATAAACAGGAAGGAAAGATGTGCAGTGGTCACATGTTTTGTGAGAGCTGGCCTGAACAGAACTAATCAAGGAGCTCATTGCTTCAATGAGGTTGCAGGTTCAATAACTTTTGAGTTCCCTGGATCAGACAAAATTTAAGAGAAGGTAGAGACCAGGGTGAGCTGCTGTGAGCTGCTCTTTTTGGCTAAACCCCATGCCACTTGCACAGCATATGGAAGGAATATAGGTGAGTAAAATGAAAATTAAGTTACTCCAAGCCTGCACTTCAACTATAACCTGCACCTTGAAAATCACTATGGTGAATTATTTATCAAGTGGTAAGTTTTACTACAAGGCTCATTACTAAGATAAACATCAAAAGAGCACTACACTTAATATTAATTGTAATTACATACATGATGTTTGGCAAGTTCAATTTCAATAGCCTTGGGGTCTCCACCCACAGGTTTCTGTTCATTCAGCAAGTCTTCGGTATGCGTCAGCCATGTTAGTAACTCATCCAGGGCGTGCTGGAACTGCCCCAAGGCTAACAAGGCACCTTCCAGCTTGTGCTATAGTGAAAATAAAATTAACAATAAAATGGTTTCACAATGCTATTGAATTGTCTTACGTTACCATTAGTCACCATAATCCAGAGTGGAATCCATGTAAATGACAGCATAAAACCCAGGGAGAAACAGTTACCGAACACAAGCAAGCGCTTTATAGTTGGAGCTGAGTTAGCAATTCCCTTGTATAAGCCTTACATTCCAGACTTAAATTCCTGACCTTTGAAGACCCCATGTAACCAGAGCAGAGATATGACAGTAGTTTTTAATTATGTAAAATATAATTTAAATATAAATGCAATTTGGTGCACCAGCTTTTTAAAGCCTTTTGTTTGTCACGGAATGTTTCCATTTGAAAAATAAACAAAGAACAAACCACCTCACAGTACTGCATCTTTAAATCACTTTGATAATTTAAGCAAAGAGCACTCTAACAGTCTAATATAAAACTGTTATGCTTGGGTTTTGTTGTTTTTCCCCCTGCCAAGTGCTCAGTTCAGCACCTAGTATTATTTTTGCACATATAAACATGTTTTGAACTGCTACTTAAGATGTCATCAAATAACCAAAAGGAAAGAATAATGGTTCTTCATGGCACTGCTGACAGAGGAAGTGACAAAAAAAACCAAACAACAACCACTGCAAAGGGTTTAAAAACCATAAAACCAATTCAATAAATTGTAGAATTTAAGTCCTATTATATATATATTTCTGTAATTTCCAACTAAAAAAGAATAAGCATACACATTTTTTGAGAAGCCCACACTTTCAAGGTTATTTACCTGTCTACTTATAATTTTTTCTTCTAGGGTGTCCCACATTAGCTTGAGCTCTGAGAGAGGGTCTTGAACAGTGTGCTTGTCGCTCTCCTGTGTTACCTTCTTCAGCAACAGTTCTGCCTGATGGTTCAGTCTCTCCATTTCTATCTGCTGCTGATAAGCTTCTGTCTTAAATTGCTACGGTATATAGAAAGAAACCATACAAATAAACACAAGTTATGCCCAAATACAGCATAATAGAGCAGCTTTTACAATACTAATGGATCACCATTGATTTCCTAAATTTGGGAGGTTTTTTCCCAGGGTCAAAAGACTTGTAAGATACTGATGATCCAGAGAGTCACCTGATAATATGTACGATTGTCTTAACTATTCTACTGGACATCACTGTGACCAGAGGACAATAAAGATGCACAACAGGAAAGCATTCTCCAATCATCTCCCTGATCTATAAAGAAGACAGAGTAACTTCTAGCTTTTGTGGTTGCGATAATACTTTTGACTTCCAATAGAATTATTCTTCAAAAGAGCTGAAAGCAAATTTTCTTTAGTAGAGCACTCTTCTGTACACACAATTTAGACAGCAGTCTAAACACAACTTGCATACATGCGTTCATATGAACTACAGAAGATTCTGGTTCATTTGACCTTGCAGCCAAAGAAGTGTAGAAGTGACCAACAAAACCAAGGCCATGGCCTGACTGCTACGCATCCCTGTTTTTTATATATAGCATAACAGCCTGCCAACATCAGGAGCATACTCAGTCACAGATCCATACAGGCAGGTTTTTTCGTCTGAAATTTTGATTTTTTGGTTTACTCATGTATTAGCAATGTGATGGTCTCTGTGAGCATTTAAAACCTAATATGGCAGAAGTGAGGCTTTGGAGGCATTCTTTCAGAGATTTGTGGAAGCTGGTCATGGTAGAAACCAGAGCACATGAAGGTTGATGTAAAAGAACCCTGTACATAAAAACCTTACAGCCTCTGGAAAAGGAGTGCTATTACAAATAATTCTGGGCTATCAGAATATATGTGCAATGTAAAACATAGCCCACCAAAACATGGAATATAATTGAAATGGAAATTTTAAAGTGTTATTTGAAATTTCCATACAGATTCTTTTTCACTAGAAATTGGTAAGTCCTTTTGACTCTTGAAAAATATTAAAGGACACAGAAAATTGCTGACAGATTAAAATATAAATGAAATAAATTGCCAGATCATACCTTAAGTTCTTCAGTTTGCTGCTTCACGGTCTCCAGGTCTGTTCCAACTGGGGACATAGATGCTAACTTGCTGCCAGCAATATCTACCCAGTCAAAGACTGCCTGAAAATCACAGTTTGACATTCTAGCATGAGCAAAGAAATACTGTCATGTTTGAAAGCTGCATTAAGTAAAATATTAGACTTTCTTTTTTTCATTCCAGTTAATAGTATTATTGTGCTCTTTGAAAGCAAATAGCTGTCTTCAGTGAAACCTAGGTTTCTCTGAAATACAAGGAATCAAATACTAACAGAAGTATTCCATATAACAGTTATAAGAATGTGCATGCTGCAAGACAGAGCTTCTATTAGCAGCAATATTCTGCCAGTACTATTCAGGATGAGTAAGCACTCTACTCATTTTGAGTAAAAGCAGCAATTTTTCTGAATACCCTGAAAGATAAATACAAGACAGATTCTCTTCTGCACGCCTCTGGAGAAAAGATGCAAGGCAGTAGCTGAATAACACAGTAGCTGAATAACACAATTTAAATGGTAATTACAAACAAATGTCTTTTGAGGGATAATGCAATCTATGTAAGAAACATGGAACATGACCTATGCAGTACATATTAGATAGGGAAGGGCCATAACTGAGCTTAACTGAATCTCTGTAGGATAATGCAGTCTTCACTTTGAAAAACAAATTAAGTCTCCCCAGTTGTGAGTACATCCTTTGCCAAACAACCCCAAGAATACCGCCCTTGCAGATTAACAACAGATTTACTAATCTGGGTAAATGCAGAGGATAAAAACCACCTCTGCTAGGCCCTTTTCCTCCTCATGGTTATCTGTGATTTGTTATGGACACAGGCTTAGGATGGTTTGTTGGAGCTGCCCACTGCCATACAGCTCTCCAAGAAAAGGATAACTACTCAAACATGCTCATTAAGATGAGTCAGTTGCAGCTAACCATCTACCTATGACATTTTTCATACTCTCTATAGAAATGAGCATAAGAAGGGACTTAGAGTTCCTTCACAAAGTACTGAGCCTGCAGAATGTACTATGTACAGCCATGGGAAACAAGCAGCACTTAAACCAATAGCAATGTTCCTAACTTCACCCTGTAAGTCAACCTTTCTGCAGTTTGAATATAAGAGAACTTGGAGAAAAATGCATAGTGAGGGTGCACTGGCAAACAGGCACACTGCATTACTAGTAAAGAGTATTCTGGTGTTATCTGCACTGATCGCACAATCAACTGCCCTCAGTGTCATGTGAAACTCTCATTTTAAAAATGTAACAAACCAAGAAAGACAATAGTTACAATGAGCAAAAGACAGTTTTGCAAAATCTGATCATGTTTGGAGTCCTTTCAAATGTTTCAATCTTCTAGCCATTCACTCACAAAAGATATGAGGCGTGCCGCTCAGCCAAAGCATGCAGAGTGTGGAAAAAAACTAGCACATAGAAGGAAACGATCACAGGACCATAGAATAGTTTGGGTTGGAAGGGACCTTTCAAGGTGATCTAATCCAGCCTTTTCCCCTTCCACACTTTGTTTTTTTTGGTAACCTCAGAAATTTTAGGATATACATTGTGCAAGGTATCTTAGAAAAACCTGCTGCAAAATTTCCCTACGTATTTAAAAAGTGAATCAACTTCTGATGTGCTGAGATGGGATAAATTATACTGAGAATTAGTACAGTGGGCTAATAACATTATGTTAATGTATTGCTTATAATATTCAAACAAATATTTGACTTGTAAAAAAGCTTGAATAAAACGAAGTTCTTTGACTGTCCTCTGCTAAAAGAAAATAGCATCGACTGACACTGTGGATTCCGTTGAACATGTAAACGTGTCACAACTTCAGCTCACCTATCATATTATGTACTGGCTATCAAAGGAAATGTGAGCAGGATTACTGTGAATGCGGTATCATAGACCTGCTGCTTTTGTCAATGAACAAGGGGACATTCATTTTTAATCTAAACATAATGAAATATTTAAACAACTACAGGAAGAAAACAACCCAAGAGATCTACTCTTCAATTCAAAAACCCCACAAATTCAACTAATCCCCCCAAAAATATCTACCAACTGAAGAACATAGTCACTATCAGTGACCCATTATTTGCAACCTACCCAACCACATGACATTTTTTACTATAACCACCTTAAATCCTATCGACTGAAGACCAGGCTAGGCATATCAACATCTTACCTGCAGTCCATCCTGGTATTGAACAGCTGCCTGCATAGCTTCAGCAAGCTTGTCCACTCGTTCTTTCCATGTTTTGTTTAAGGCATCCCAGGCAGAATTTAGCTGCAAGTAAGTGCAATTTATCCCAATGGGCAAAAGAATTTCACTGCCTTATGATGTATATTCACTAATTATTCACTGATCAATAACACTAATAAACTAAGTGTGAGTAATTCATATTCAGTCCATATTAGCACTCGTTTTCTCTATCTCTATCTAATAATAGTTGTATTCCCACAGAACATACTACAGGGTGTGGACTACAAAAGCTGCAAACTTCAAATATTGATTATTGAGTATTTTAAAGTAGGGGTTATGATTAATACAGGCAGTATTATTTGGAGATGCATCACTGTAATAAAGGTAGTACATTGATAGACACACAGAAATTAAAAGCACTTTGGTTGACTCAGTCAAGATGTCTTCCTTGGCATAGACCAGATATATCTGAAATTTATTCTAGCATCAATTTGCAAAAAGTAGCCATCTACTAATCTGAGTCAAGATTTGTTTACCTGAGAGGCAAACCTTACTTTCCCCTGAAGGCTTCACAGGCATCTCACTTTTGACAATGTTTTTATTTCAATCCAAGATTTCTTGGGGGCGGGGTGGGTAATAAACCAGTTTGAACTGAAGAAGCATCTGAAAGAACAGATTTACGCATCTGCATTTCCCATACCTCATCTATACTCTTGTTGACAATAGGTTTGTCAGGCTCTCCACAAGCAGCTCTAAGTTCAGAGCCAAGGCTCACAACTGCTTCCAGTTCTTCTTGTAGTCCATCAATTTCTTCTTTAGCAGCCTACAAAGACAGAAAGATCCAATACTGTCCATTCTAACTTTATAACTTATGTACAGTTTGCTTTGAAAACAGAACACAGCAAGATTCCACCTTTGTTTTCTTTGAAATCGCTTGACTACCAATTGGATGCTTAAAATATAAGCATCTCTGTGCAGTATCAGAGTGAAACCAGTTGGCATCAGTCTATATTCTAGCAGTGGCTTATGATGTCATTTTGCATGAGGTGGGAAAAACAAGCAGGAAGTTTTAAATTAGATGTCTTTAATTAGAGCGTTGTCCTTTGCAGAGGTTATCATTCAACCTTCAAATCTTTAACTATCAGCATAAATAATTACAGGCTTAGTGTATAATGCACAGAGCATGTTACATCTGTACACCTTTCATTTAGATGCTACGAATCACTCTGGGAATCTAAAGCATGCATAACTTCAAAAGTCCCTGTGACATGCTTACTAGATACAAGTTTATAAACAGATATGTAAATATAATGACAGGCACATGTTACATGATGATTGCAATTAAGCACCGACACATGATATTTACCATAGTCTTGAGATGTCATTATAGTATCTTTCCATGCAACTATACTACTTAGTGTCATACTGTGGTATTTCACAGTAATTGTTTTTTTTTTTCTTTGCATGCTGGAAATAAAATACTTCAAAATACTTTCTACTGACCTCAGCGGCTTCCTGCTGTTGTTTGACTACAGATGGGTCAACTCCAGGTCCCTCCAGTTCTCGAATGAAGTCCTGAGTATCTTTAATAGTAGCTACAAGGGCCATATGATCACACCAAAACTTTTCAGCTAGTTCCATTACATCCAACAATTTGGCCTCCCTTTCTTCAGTCAAGGTCTGGATATCTTCCCAAATAAGGACCATTTGGTCTAGTTTATCTTGAACAGCTAAACAACAAAAGGAACCAGATTACTACGCTGGCAAACAACTCTTGGCCATAAATCTCTTTACGGTTGTACAGCAGAAACATATGCGTACATTTTAAAATTTAGACTAAAACTCTTTTTTTACAGGACTCCTTACAAGGTTAAAGTGGAAACAACCAACACTGCCTTTAAAAACAAAACAAAGCTTATATCCATGATGAATTATTTTGAATGATGCTTTGCTTGTATACATCTTCAGCAGCTTCTCCGAAAGAATACAATTCCCAGATCAGCAGTCATCAGAAATGAAGATTTTTATATGCTGCAGCCTGTTGCATTTCCACTGCATGAAACTTTCCTTAGTCTACTACCTTTAGCAGATATATCCTTGTCTGCTCCTTCTGAGCGAGCAATCATTTCCTCCCTCTCTGCTTAAGTGTTTCATACACTGGCTGAAGTTTTTCCAGATCCACTGACACATTCTTATTTTCACTGATTTGCTCTTTAATTTTCTCAACCTCCGCTGAGATCGAAGGTGGCTGCCTCAGACGTTCAACTATGCGTTTCAGACTCTCAAGAGTTGGATCTATCTTGTCATGAAACTAGAAAGTTGATAAAGAACAGAAAGAGGATAGAAATTAGAAAAAAAAAACCAACCAACAAACAAACAAACAAACAAAAAACCCTGCAAAAATAGCATCTGAAATTCTCTTGGAAAAACATGCTTTCACATATTTAACAAGTTTGTCCAACATACAAATGTGCACCTTGCAATACACCTCCCTCCATGGCTCTTCCCCTCTCACTATCTGAATTACAAAAACAACATTGAAAAATGGCACTTCCTCTCAGATTTAAGAATTTTACTATGAAGCCCAGGGTCAGTCCTGAGACACTCCATCTGAAGGCAGATACATATATGGCAGAATCCACATGCAATTAGTTCTAATTCATACAAGTCTGTACCTTATTTGGGAGAAACATGGCCTTCTGATTTAATAATTTCTGAAAGTTATTTACCTTAAATATATACATTTTCCTATCTGGACCAACATAATGGCATATAACCACCAATTAAAACTGATATGTAAGGCAATTCTAAGAGACAGATGTTACTGCCCAGGTGATAACTTGTTGGTGCTGCAAGGGTATGGTACTTTCTGCAAACAACAGCACACAACAGCCTGTATTATGTTCACACATTCAAATGAGTCCAGGTTGAATCCTAGGAATTCAATTACAGCCATGTAAACATGGTTCATCCTTTGGCACAGGTATGAAGTTAACTTTTACTGTATGATTTTAGATCCACAGAGATTACTAAAAATATCTCACTGTCATCCCCCTTTCAAATTACAGAAGCTAGTAAATTGTGGGTGCATTTAATGATCTTCTGGGATCTACAGTAAGCACTCTTGACTACACTTGGGAAAGGTGCTAGGAAGACCACAGCAAAACAGGATTACCTTACATGAACAAATAGCTACATCCTTTCTACTCAAAGGATAATAGGCAATACAAATGTAATTACTTTTTCCCAGCATTGCAACCCACTTCAAATCAGACTCTGTGACTAATCTTACAGACTCAGTGGGTTTGTTAGAAGCATGAATATCAAATAAGCCAGGAAAATGCATTATGAAAGATAAGCAGCCTTCCCACATTCGAGACCTCAAAATCTGATTGTGGAAACAAAAACCTTACAAAAGTGGTACAACCTGAAACTGGAAAAATGTTCAGGTCTAATTTTAGGACACGTATATTTGAAATTGTCAGTGCATTCTGTGGGCCTCCTTGCATTCATGCTTCTATGAATGAGACATGGTGTTTTAAAACTTAAAAGGAAGAAAATGCAAGTCATTGTAACCTCTCATTCTGGCTCCATAGGTTACATCCTGCCTTTGATACATAGTGCAATTTAATATAATTTAAAGCTTGAAGAGTTAGTTTTCTTCCAGGACTGTCTAGACAAACAAACATTGACATATCCATCAAAGTACAGAGCCCTGATAATATGTATTTACCTATCTTAATAAAAAAAGGGAGATGATATAAAATTACATTCTGGGTGTTACAATGTTTTGCTCTGCCATCTGCATATATATTTACATATATCAAATGAACCTTAAAGCACCGCATAAATAATTAAGTATTTTCTCAACATCTGATTATATTCAAGCTGTTACCAAAGAATGCATTTTTATTCTTGCTTTCTGTACCTAGCCAGTACAACATGTTAATGTCTGTCACATACAAAGCGGGGACTCGAATGCTAAGTATCCTGATTTCCCAATGCGCAGCACTAAATAGGAGGGAGGACTGATGAAGAAAAACACTGAATCTACATATCATGCTTAAGGAAGGTGTTTAGAATGACTTAAATATAATGTAAAAGTTCAAAAGCAGGTTGATATCTGATGTCACATTTTTTCCCCTAAGCTTCATAAACTCAGTTTGCAGGGGCTAGGAATATCACATTAAGTAGACTGACTTATGACAAAAAAGATTAAGAATGTAGACTTGATAAAAACTTTAAGGTGTATTTCTTTCTTTAGTACTTTTAGAACTGAGCAGAATATAGTACTTAATTTCCAGGAATGGGAGAAAAAGTGGATTTTCATATAAAACCAGTAGTACAGAACAAAGTGTATTTTATTCAGGATTTTGTATGGGTTCATGCAGACAGTTTTAGTGACTGCAATGAAGACCAAATGCTATTACTACTGCCAAGCTACCCTCCAGTTTCATTGGTAAGACTGTAACTAAAGCTGCTGAATTCAAGATACAATTATACTCAAGTTAACTGATCAATAGTGACATTCATGTAAAAATGTACCATCATCTAGTAACAGACTAGCAAGAAAAAAAATGGAATGCCATTTTTTTTACTTCATAATTTAGTAGAATTTTTCAGCTTCAGTCATAGGAGTAACCAGTACATAAAATTGTAAATCCTCCAAAAACAGAAAAATCAATGCCATAAGCAGTGATACGAATATTTACAAGCCATTAGGTTGAAAAATAGAGATTAACCAGCAGTTTAGTCTTGATATATACATGTAAGATGACAATGACTATCTTTCCAGTTGAATGAATCCAATTATACTTTAAACTTAAAATGATACCTGGGTACACTGAGAAATGGCTTCATCCAGTGCCAGTGCTCGCTTTTTGACATCTTCCTTAATTTTACTGTAAAGGGTGTCAGCTGCCACATACTTCTCCTGGATAGAAAAACCTTCTCCTGGGCTCAACTCCAGCAACTGAGGCCCAGTTTTGTTCATCTTATCTATATGAGGCTTGTGCTCAGCGATCAGCTCACGCAGTTGCTATAACAAACGAAACAACTTATCAGTTTCTCATGCTTGCACCACCACATTACAACTGTCCACACTTCTAACACATCCAGCTGGCAAAAAATCCCAAACAAATACCTTTCACCCTAATGTAAAGCGCAAATAGTATCAAATAAAGTTAATGATGCTCTGCCAGAGATGGTTCCCATTTGAATGCAGAGCTATCCAGACATGAACTATCACAGCTGGAGACACTGGAAAGGTCCATGTGACACTCCAGCAGCACATATGACTACAGGTAAAACATAAGATGGCAACTATGTATATTATGCTAGCAATGACACTCCTGCATCATATTTAGTACCTATAATGACAGCAAGAGCAAAAATACTGCACACGTGTGCAACACCACCTACATCCTCTTCATGTTGGTATTTGTCACTATCTGCAAAGTCACAAATTTCTTCCATTGAAGAACATCACAGAAGGAGATACAGGAACTGCAAGAATATTCATTTACATCATTCTTGATTTAAAAAAAAAGGAAGCTAGCACAAGGGAAAGTCAAAGAAAACAGTGAAAAGGACAAAGAACTTATCAGTAGAGCCCTATCAATCTAGCTGAGCAGCCTTCCCTCTGGTCCTAAGACCCCTTTGTCTTTGCAACAGTGATATTACTTAACTGACACAAAGCTCAAAAGGCAATTGCTAAGTCAATTAAATCTTATCTCAGCTGTCTACTTTTTCTCATCATCCACCCCAAAATAAGTCAAAACTGTGAGGAAGACTGCACAGAGGCTTGTGGAAGTGAAAGGTCACAAGACATCTTTCAACTTGCCTAAGGATTTGGTTTTGTTTACTTGCACCCATAGATCTGACAAAAGGGAAGGTTTTTTGTGGGAGTAGCCTGATCTTTCCCTCCAGTTTTATTTATTTTCTCAGCTCATTCCTCCCTTTTCAGAAAAAAACTGCTGTCCTGTGAGGCACTGCTTTTCTCAGTTCTGTGGACTCCATGTACTTCTATCATACAGCTCCTGTGAAAGAACATGAGAGGTACATGTTCTATTCCTCTCAGCTCAGAGTTTGTTTAAATTAATGAATACGCAGAAAAGGGCCTGAATCAGTCTCAGTGTAAATAAATCCTCCTCTCTTCAACTAAGGTCCTTCCCTTAAAAAGAAATCCTGATACTGGCTTGCTTACTTACTCTTCCCCAGAATAAAAGAGATTGAAAAGACTGAAAAGGCAGTGACCATGACTCTCCAACAGTCCCCTCACGACAAAACAGCAATGAAAATACAAAAATCCCTGACTCTAGCTACATAGGGAGAACACAACTATTTGTATAACTTGCAACAAGGAGAATAATGTTGGCTAGTAGAAAAAAGGGAAAAGTGAAACTAAGTAGAGCTTGAAAGTTGTAGAAAATAATTTCTTGTGTTTTGTTTTTGCGCATATATAGGCACAGGGTTCAAAAGGGTGCATATTTCTGGGTCCAAAACTTTTGCTAGTACTCTGACTGCAGCTCAGTTCAAACCAAATTGACTTCATGTTACACAGACTCAACTACAAATTCTGTGACTTGGAACAAAGACAGTCATCAATAAATACACCTGAAAATGTGAGTACAGAAAACTGTTCTCAATTCACATTCAGAATCACCTTTTTTCTTCTTCTTAATACAATAAATGATTTGGTCTTCTCCATGATCTACTATTGGGAAACAGTTCTAGTAAACAAGTATTTCAGATTACATTACATGTTAAAATGGTCTGACATTAATCTTCTACTTAAACAAATCTCAGCTAATGGCATAGCCCAGGGAAAATGCAAAAATAGAAGCTCATCTGAAGGGCCTCTCATGCAAGCAGAAAGATTAAAGCAGATGGAGAACAATCTTGTAAGTAAAGCAAGTATGATTTGGTTCACAGTGACTAATCAAGATAGTTTGTAAAGCTCATGTTACATAGCTAGTCTTAATAGTGTGTTTGTTCACTGTGGACATAGGAAGACAAATGAGTGAACCCAGTGTTTACCAGTACGTAAGAATGACATAACTTCATTAACTGATCTCAGGGTAAACGAGACTTTGAAGCCAGGGTTCATCCTATCTAACTTGAGCCACTTAATTGAGGCAGCTGAAATGAAAAAAAAAAAAAAAAAAAAAGCTAAATCCTAGTTAACTCCATGCTTAGCAGGGAGAGACAAGTATCTCCAGCAGCCATACAGGCTTTGCGTGTGCTAAAACACGCAGGTTTTTCATCTCAGTGGGACACAACTGATTCCATGTGATACTAGCACCCATACATAAAAAAATTCTAATTTTTATCTCAGCTGATTATTCCTCCATATAAGACAGTCCACATGGTAGCCAGTGTACAATACTGTTGTCCCTATTTTGTGAAGATACGTGTTAAGGTAAACAATGACTTCTTTTAATTATTACTTAACAAACATACTTGACATGAGAAATTACTATGGGATTGGCTGGAACCCAAGCAATCCATTCTGGATTCTCTAATTGTTCATCTTCCTGGCTCAGCTAAGATTAGTTCCAAGGATACCAACAAAACAAATGCCTTTTTTTTATGAACATAAGATCAACAAATGGGCACATCTGTATACAGACTGTACACAAAAGCAGTATTTCACTTTCAACATCCTGATAGAAGGTACTCCAGTTCTTTAGACAATCATCGTTTACTTTCTTCTGTTTCTTGCTAAAACATTCCATCTCTGTTCTTTCTGCTTATGGGTTTGGCATATTCTAATACTGATGCTAGTGTGCACTTTTAAACATACTTCTTAACCATTAACTTCTGTATTCTCACTTCTCTCAATACAAAAGCAATTTTTCCTCCTTAGCCCTCTTTTACACTTATATATTGTTTGCTGCCTTTCCCAAGGGAGCAAATGTCTTTATTTTGTATCATTATTTTAAATAATTCTTTTTTAAACAGAAATGTAACTGTCTGGGCTTTTGGCATGTAGCACAGTACTCCAGAGTTCTAAGCACAATACTGCTTGGCTTCAGACTTACAAAACTGGCACAATGCTTACCCTGTGCTCTTCCTGTTGTTGTTTTAAAGTTTCATATTCAAGGGCTGGTGCAGGAAGCTGAGAGATGATCATTTCTGTTTCAGTTAACCACGGCCAAAGCTCTTCGTAAGTCTCCCAGAACTGGTTAACCAGGGACTGAGCCCGTTCCAGCTGGAGATTTCTCTCAGAGTTCATTTGACAGACAGCATCATACTTCTGTAAAAGACTCTTCATTTTTTTCTGCAAAATAACAGTAACAAAAAATAGCAATGCATGTTTTCCCACATCTGTTATCTTAATTTCTAAACAATCTCTGATAATTATATTACCAAACCATGATGAACCACATTTAATTTTGGCAATATTTCTACAGTATCAGTTTAAGGTGGACAGAATAAATATTGCAGGAGATTGGAATTTGGCAGAGTGCTTTCAAGGTAATTAAAAAATATTTATTGATACTGATATTTACAAATAACAATTTACTTATTGGGCTTCCAGACAAGCTGCAAATGACTTGATTGCAGACCTCAGTCCCACTCCCCTCCTTATTGGAGATGCTTAACTTTAGTGACACTTGGCACAAACTACATTTTCCACAGCATTTCCAAATCAAAGCATCATGAACAATACAGAAAAAAAACCACTGGGTTTCTTTCTTTTTTAATCTGGCAAGAGAATAGGGTATATTGTTGTGCTCATAACTTACAAACTTGCAACAGAAACCACAAAGTATTATTTTCCAGGCTAGCATATGAGGATGTGTTACCATTAATAATATGGTAGAGTTACAAGGTTCAGTTATTACAAATCTACTGTATTTGGGCATATGATAATAAAATAAAATATCAGCTAGCTATACACTTTTTCCTGTGTAAGACTGCCCATGTTATCATTTTTATGAAATACTGTATGTGACAATGCTAGCCTTGGAAAAACTAGACATATAAGGAAGCCATTGCATGTGAAGAAAAGAATCTTTCTTGGCAGAGCAAGCTAGCCTTTCATTTGTTATGCCTTGCATGTAAATCAAGGTGCTATCCAAAGGACAAAACAATCTAACACAGAGACACAGCATTTTGACAAATGCAAGTATTTAAGAGACTCACAAAAAACTGCTCTCCCTTATGACTACAGTTCCACAGACAAAACTTCTCATCTATTTTTAATTCACTTATGACCAAATCAAATTTATTCAGAGATTCTGCAGCAGAGCAAAATTAGTGAGGTACAGCTGTTTAAGGAGGGTGATCACTGGGAGGACTAAATTTACAAAGTGAGTCTAACCGCATCATTGAACCCCACAACTAACCCATTCTTAAATGTCAACACGCACATACGAAAAAGAATCTGTCTGCATATATATACACACACACACAGAGTCCCAACATCAGGCTCTGTGTGTGTAATAAACAAAGGCACAAGAATGCCTTTCATGGGCTGTGTTAGTCAACAGGGTGAAATAATTTTGGCAAGTAAGGTCTACACTGAAATCAGCAGAAGTGAAAGTAAAGATGCACACTGAGGTGCATAGCCTTTGAATACATTTCCAGAGCAACATTCATCCAAGAGAACCGAAAAAGATAAACAGCCAGATTCCACACACATCACCCTAGATGACTAACACCTATTAATTCAATTGTCTATTGGCTAAAACACTGTTTACCATGGGTGAAGATGATAAATGGGGCTTCTAATTAGTGTCGGGCAATGAAACAAGAACACGACGTTTGTTCTGTGAACATCCTGAAGGAGTATGATACACAACAGCACTTGTAGTATTACAATCCTCAGACTAGAAATGACTGTGACTACAGCCTTTTTATTAGTATTAAAAAAATAAAAAAGACACTGTAGGAACCCTTTTTACTTATATATTGCCTGCATATCTACTGCCATAGCTGCAAGAACTTTACCTTGATGGACTGTTTCTCCTCTTCAGTGCACATGTTCATAATCTTCTCCCCGATTTAACAAGCTCATCTATAGTATCTTTGTGCCTCAAAATCTCCATGGTAAAAGCCTTGAAACACAATAAAAATTGGTCAGTGAAAAAAAGAGAGTAAACAGAGCAAAAACTGGTTTTGAAGTCCATTATGATGAACCAAAAACTGAATCATGCCAGCATGTTTTCTAGATGGATAGTGTGTTGGTCAATAATTAACATGGCAGTTGGAAAAGCATTTCTTTTACCTTTTGAACTTGTAGCTGAGCTGTGGTCTGGTCTTGCTCAAGCCTAATATCACCCAGAGACATCAGTTTCTTTTCTGTTTCTGCAATCCAGGCAAATTCAGCATCAGCTGCTTGATCAAACTAAATAAAGGAGGCATGAATTAGTTCAGGAGTTCTATAGACATGAAATTAGAATGACTGTTAAAGAATTAAAGAAGATTAAAAAGCACACTTTTGAATTGTTAGAAAGATAGCAGCTCACTTTCCACATGAGGCTTCTATATAAATGAAATACAAAGCCCAAAATGGTTCTTAGGGACTGTAAAACAAGAGTTTAATGCATACATGTGGCAAAGTAACAGAGGTTTCCAAAGCCTACAGCTAACAGAGAGGAGAAAATAAAAAGGGTTATAATGTCCTAATTTTAGCTAGACAGTTTATTTTCATAATTTCTTTCCATTTACTTTCACGTCTTTTCTATCTTTCTGTTTATTACTGCTGCTAATGTTGCAGTTATGCTAAGAAATAGTTGTTTGATGTTATCTTTTTAATCTTAAGAACTATTTTGGTATTAAATGATAAAGGCAAAACAATCACTACTCAACTAAGTTAGTGGAAAAACCTCACTGAGTTCAGAGAAGACAAGATCTCATCCAAAATCCTGTGGGCCATTTAGGTGCAGCCAGTCCTTTCCCTAAAGGATTAACTTTTTCTCAACCATTAGCCAACAGTTAAACGTTTCAGAAATTACGTCAAAACACCAAAGCAGTGAGAGGATGGAAAAGATGTTTCTTACTAATTTGCAAAGGAGAGCGTAAGATTGATAAAAGAAGTACATGGGGATCTAATTCTTCAGGAAATAAAGACCAAATATTAAAAAAAACAATTTTAAAAAATCATATATTCTCTCTTTAGCTCGAGTGTCTCTTAGCACACACGTTGCAGCACTCAACAACTGCAGAACTGAGCTTAAGCCACAAGAGAAACAATACATGGAATGATCAGATGCACTAAGCAGGTAGCCTAGAAACCACTAGTAACTTACTTACTTAAACTCTGATCCCCACTGCAACTGGCGGGACTTAAATATGGCTCTGAATTATTGTTGAAGTCTTACCACGACATTTTAGATCAGAACATGCTACTTTTGTTGTTCTTATATGTATATGATGTTGACTAGGTACTGCTGGTCTCTGCCTTTGTGGCTGTAGACCTGCTCCTGTAATGTAGATGGATTCCACTTTAGCCACTACATCAGTTGTCTTAGTGGCTAATCATGAGCCACACAAAACCAAGAGCAGCAGTTCTATGATTTCATTCCTTACAAGTCAATCTATTTCAGACTAATCCATTTGTTACATGAAAGAGTACAAATATTCTTTTTCACTATGTCATTTCTCATTTAAAGTAACAGAAAGTAAGTTTTGTCCCAAACATTGTGACTTCCTAAAAGAAAGGTATGCTCTGACATAATCAGTACTGAAAACATTAGCATGAAGCACATGCACCAGCAGCAGTTAAATACTGGCTTCAGAAACTGCAGTACACAGCTGAGCTCTTCTGAAGTCCATCTACTTAAGATTCAAATGAAAGAAATTAAAAGGGTGATTTCAAATGCGTTTAAATTACAAATTAACTGCAATGTGACTTCCTAATACCAAATATCCATGCATATGTAAGCAATATTGAGCAAATATTTAATAGAAAGAAAATCAAGACATGGCAATGAAACTTCTAGGTTACAAAGCAGTGAAGAAGGACAGTACTCTAAAATTTGCTGAGTATAGGATTCCCTGTTTGTGTCATTCAAATGGAACATTTAAGAATAAATCACAGAAAATTAGTACTCTCTGTAGCCAAAATTGAAGTGTTTTCTTCTCATTATGCATGACAGCTTTTTAATGAGCTCTGAACTTCACTTGAGTCACTACAAAACCATCCATTGTCCCCATTATTGTATTAGTAGTGCATCAAGCCTTCCAGCTTCCATTCACAACACAAAAAATATGCTTACCTGTTCATATAGCTTTCTGTATTTCTCACCTTGGCCCAGTAATGTGTAGCAAAAACCCCACACTACTCCCATTAAACCATCATGCTCTTAGTGGCTTTGTCCTCCACTCAAAACTTCTTAATAGTATAGGCACTTTAACAAGTTGCCACAGGGTAAGCTTACAGAGTAGTAACTTTTCCAAATATATTTCTGTTTCTCTGAGCTAAATGGAAAGTAGCTGATCCTTCAGCAGCAGCATGCTAAGTCACTTGATTACTAATCACAGGAATATAGGAATATACTGCAGTGATGTGAGCTGGGCTGAAGCAAAGTTTAGGGGTATGCAGAATGAGAGTGCAATGTGCAGTGTGCCCTTGCAACATTAACTGTTTCTGAATCTTTCATACTTGGACCTGAATCTGCTGAACTTGCACCAGGGGATGCAACACACTCAAAATTCCAAAAAGTTGAAGAGTCATCAACATACAGTCTTCTATCTCACCCTTTCCCTCATTAAAAACAAAATAACATCCCCCAACCCAAACAGTAAAACAACAAAAGTCCCAAACCAATCCCCCCCCCCCCAAAAAGCAACCAACCAAACAAACCCCAAAGTGAAAACAAAACTCAACAAAACACACAAAGAACCTCAACCAAACAAACAACAAAAAAAGCACCACCCTTGTTTGTTGAAGATTTGGTTAATGAGACAAGGTAATATTCACAGCACACCCCTTTAGAAGAAACATCAAGTTATTTTTAGCTTCAGTTACAAGAAAATCTGAATTACTGCCAGGCTCTTGTACTCTGCTTGCAGCAAACTTTGAAAATATCATACATGCTTTTTCCTTGTCCTCTTACTACTGTTTATGGGAGCTATTAGCAGAAACAGACATGTCCACCAATATTTCTATGTCTGAACTGTAGACAGACTGCAAATTATGTTTCCATAATGCAATTATAAGTAAGCTTAAATATGGAACTACTTAGTGATAAAATTTGAGTGCTTGTTCTTGAAGTATACCCATATATATACACACCTCTGTGCATGTATAGAAACCTCTACATACTAAGCAACTCAATTTTTGAGCCCCAAGAAGAAAAGCATAGTGGATACGAACAGAATCAATTGTAATTTAAATCCTCTACTACAGCTTGAACAAGATGATCCAGCTTTTAATTGTGGAAAGTACAGAGGAGTAAGACAATCAGCTGATGTTGAAAGGTATGGCAACCCTAAATGATTTCAGTTTTGCATGCAGTAAAATCAGCTGGGGATCCAAGCAATATTTTTACTCAACATATTATCTACAGAAGACATGGGCCACTGAGTGTGTACTTAAGCAAACCCCCACTTAAGGAGCCATAAGATAGTTAGAGCTATTTTATATCTACAAGACTGATGTTTGTTTCAACAAAAAGGCAGACAGCTACAACAGTGTAGAGATAAAATACGAATGCAAGAACTCCGCTAAACACTAAGTCCCTATTCATTCAAACTGGCCTTTTGCTGCTAAAACACAAAAAAATTTTGACCATGTTATTAAAGAACATCTTTTGTTCAGGTACATGTGGCCAGAGACTGTTACTGCACAAA
Source organism: Picus viridis (assembly GCA_033816785.1). NCBI lineage: Eukaryota > Metazoa > Chordata > Aves > Piciformes > Picidae > Picus > Picus viridis. The sequence goes on along the minus strand of CM066576.1, from coordinate 21,411,603 downwards.
GAACAGTTTTCAGTACCTGCTGGGATCTCAGGAGAGCAGCATCAATCTCATCCACCTTCTGAGAGATCGTATCACTCACTAATCTGTAACGCTCATTGACCTCCGTTATCATCTTGTCAAGACCCTCTCTGGCCCTCCATGGCACCAGCTCCAGAAAGGCACTGCCAACTTCATTCAGAGTGTCCAGTAAGCCTTTATTGTTCTTTGCTTCTTTTTTCAGCTCCTGAAAAAGGCCAGTTAAAGTAAACATGCCAGCACGTAAGCTGAACACACAGAGCTTGCATACATTTTTTATTCTTCCAACTAGTCCATGAGTTGAGAATTGAAATGTTTTCCACGCAAACCAAAGAGATAAATTAGCATGCTTATTTTCAGCTCAGTACTATCAGCTTTTTGATACTGTAAGCTTAACAGGCAAGTGGGTGATTCCAGAAGAGAATTTTCTACAGAATATATCTTAAATATATTTCTCTGGTCAGTATGACAGTTAGCAATTATCTGTCATTTTGTAAGAGTTGTCACTGCTTAATGAAGAAAATAAAACTAGCAGATGTTCTTTGCAACCTGCAACTTCACAAGGAGCTAAATCACTAGCAAGTAAAATCACACATGAAAAAAGGCCAAATAGGATGAAATCAAGTGACATCTTAAATGGGCAATTGCTGCTGGATTAAATTCCAATCAAATCATCACAGAATGCTTCAGGAATGAGTTTTTACCTGTACAGAAACCTCCCACTGCTGCTTCGTTTCTTTATATATATATATGGAACATAATGGAAATGTTCTTGTTTTTAGCTTTTACTCTTCAACTTTGTCTGCATCATCCAGTTTATGCTACAATTTTTATTTTGGAATAGATACTGCTAAACATGACTAGCAATACATATTTTAAGTGTTGACTCTCCTTTTAACAGGATTTTATCTATGTCACAACTAAAGACTCAAAATAATTTTGTTTGACAGAGTTTTCCCAGGATTAGGTAGTTGCTAGAGTAAAACCAAAATGATTTGCTTCTCTTGTGCTCAGCCCAATTCCCTAAGTGATTGTTACATATTACTATGGAAAGTGAGTTTGACTCATAACTGCTGTTACATTTAGTCAACTGATTCAACGCTCAAATTAGCTATTCACAAAACAACATTGTGCCAATCATCAGTTAACACAAAACCTAGCTGAACCTCATGGCAATAAATCATTCACAGGCTCTAAAACCTACTTTTTGTCTTTCTTGTATTTGGCTTAATTCTTCACCCGTAGGTAACTGAGTTTCATATGACAGTAACTCCACCTCCACTTCATCAAGCCATTTGCAGAGTTCCTCGTGAGTTGAGTGCAGTTGACCTGCAAGCTGCAGAGCCTGCTCTAAGGTCTTGGATACATCAGAACTCAATTTTGTAATATCTCTGTATCTTGCTTTAATGCCTTCCAGTTTATCTTGAATTATTACAACTTCATCACCTAAAATATCAGAGGGATGTTACTTCCTGAGATCACAAATATTTAAAAGCAAAAAAATCCAACAAACCCCAAAACAACCCAAATCTTGAACCCCACCTATCACAGAAACCTCAATATTTAATTTATAAAATAAACCAAACAAGGTCAGTCTTCACCTGTTGTAAAATGCCCTGCTGCCACTAAAGTCCACAGAGCTGCAACATTTACTTCAGCTCGGGATCTGTGTTTTTTTCTGCTTTATGTAACTATTAGGAAAGTAAGGACTTGAATCCAGTATGTAACACAAGTTTTTCATTAAAAAAAAATACAAGTTCACAACACCTCTTATAAAGGCCAAAAAAATAGATTCTAAATGAGTTACTGAAGATGTGAAGGAAAAATGTCAAAAAATACTAACTAGATTTTCAATTACATTAACATTTGACATCACTGTACACTTAACCCCCATTTTAAATACAACTCAAAAGGATAAAATAAAAACAATGTACTGAAATTAGCATGTTTAGATTTCATTATAGACTATACATAATATCTAAGCTTCTCACAGGAAAGGATACCCTTCTGCCCCATTCATATGTGTGTCTTAAAAGTTCAAGAACTAGAAATGCTGGAAAACATGGATAACAGGCAGTGTACAACTGTAATGCAACTTTTCACACAGTGTTAGTTCCAGTGGATGAGACTTTTCTCTTCCAGTAAAAGGTAGTCTAAAATCTGGTTCATCTGTGGATGCCTGCAGGGAATTGACTGCATCTACTGCCAAACAGCCCTCCATTATGAGTAATGCCCATAACTTGCTATTAGGAATGGAATGCAGGTTCACCAAAATAATTTTTAACTAAAAATACTACAGGATTCAAGGGCCAAATTCTGTACAGGCAAAAAAGGACTTTTGCTTACTTACATTAACCATAAAATTGGGCTAAAAATATAACTTGTCTTGACCTCAAACCTTTATTAAACAACAGTGGCTTTAACCAGTAAATACAGACTAATATTTACAACTTCCACTTGAACTTCTTCTTTATAAGAACTTGTAAGTACTAGAGAAAAAATTGGATCAATCAGTTTTATATAAGCTCTCACCTGTTGTTTGCTTGAGAAGCTCTAAGCCATTTTGTATAGCCAAATCAACATTTTGTTTTCTAAGAAGAATCTCCTCCTGAAGATCCTAACAGAAAAAGCCATTTCTGTTAGCACAGATGCAACAAATTTTTTTATTATTTGGAATAAGCATAATGCCATTTTAAACAAAATATGTTAATGAAAAATAAAGCAAATATGGACATACAGATTAAAGTAAATAAATAAAATTAAATAATAAATGAACATAAATCAAAATACCAGTAGTTCAGAGTGCTGATTCTCAAGCAATTCTGTGTTGCAATCTTGGACTGACAATTTGCTCAGTTTATCATGGACTTCATTCAGCCAGTTCATCAATTCAACTTCATCCTCGCCAAAAATCTGGGCATTGCTGTAAGCTTGCTGAAGAAGTTCAGACCTGCTGTTGCTCTTCTCTTGAATCTCAATGTAGCAGGCCTGAGCAGAATCTAGCTTTTCTTGCACCATATCTTTATCTTCCCTGGAGCTCATAGTCTTTAGAGACTGACCAGTGCTAATGGCCTGATGTAAACTCTTATTGTGAGCTAGGACATCATCTTCTAGGGCCTATATATTTTTTTTAAATAATGAAGAGTAATGGAAAAGAAAATGAGAAAAAAACATAACAAAAATGGAAGTGGAACTCAATAAATCAAACATGAACAAAAAAAAGGACATATGGCCAATGTAAACATGCAAAACTCAAATTACAGAAAACAAAATCCAGTATGGTAAAACCTAAGTACACCGCAGCAACTTTGCAAGTTGTGTTGTGCTTTACAGAAGCCTCTAAAAAGATTAACACAACCATGTGTGTGGTTTGTATCTTACTTTATGCTGAGAAATTTGCTGTTGCAGTTTGGAAGCCTGTGTACCAATGGGTTCTGCATTTGCAAGCCTCTTCTCTGTGGCATTCAGCCACTCCACCAGTGGTTCCAGAGCTTCATGGAACTGCTGCGCTACCACCAAGATTCCTTCCAACTGACGGTTCCTATCAATATGCCAAGAGAAAGGTCATTTTCTGTGATGAATTAAGTGTGAAAGAGGTTTTTTAAAAAGCCTCTCGAATGCTTTGGGAAAAAAAAAATAAATTTTGTCTTCATATAGGAAACAGTCCAAATGAAATAAATACATCCACAATACTCAATGAAAACCAAGGTAAAGTAAAAATCAAATAAAAAAACCCCCAACAAATCAAACACAACACCAAATCCCAAACAAACCCACAAAACCAAGAAAACCCAAACAAAAAACTCCCATAAAGCAAAAAATTCCAAAGCTGCTGGAAATTATTTTAGCTATCATGCAGTTTTTGCAAACACAAATATTATAAATTTATTCATATACTTTTCTGATAAAAATAACCTAGCACTCAATTCAGCAACAAACTATTGATTTATACCCCATTAGGATAGCTCTCAAGTTTGTAGCTGTCTTTAGGCACAAAGTTGCCTTCCTTTGACTATTATACATGTGTTAAAGTTAGGCAAACGCTTTACTGAACCAGAACACATTGTCATGCTTCCTCAGCACTGTAAAGTACCTCTAAACATCAGTTCAATGACGTTCAATCATTCATCTCTTGTTCTGGATAAATGCTCCCAATGCAGTTAGTAAAACAACATTAATAAAAGTACAAGAGGCTTGACCTCCAAAATCCAAAAGCCATATCTAAAACATTTCTGTTTCAGATTATTACATTTCAAAGAAGACTCTTTATAACTGCAAGGGTCTTTTCTACATCCACTGTTGAATAAACTTAAGTCAAGCAGACTTTTAAGAGAGATTTATTCTACATGAAAAACAACACAATATTGTCTTTAAACTGGGAATCTCATTCCAGATAAAAGCTAAGTTTCTAAGTGCTTCCCAAGGTCTATCAATTGACTTGACACACTTAGTCATAGAACACTCAGGGAAGTACTCCACATAGTTTTGTAAATGACCCTCAAATCTCCTCTTGGTTTCTAGACACTTGCCAAAGGAAAATGGAGACAAACTTGCAGCTAATAGATGGCTTGGGAAAAAATTGGTTTAAAATTAAATTTGATTTTTAATTAAATATCACCAGACTGGGAGAATACTACTAAATTAAACATGACATTAACATTTACCCCGGCTAATGAGTCAGATTCCTTCAATAAAAAAATTAAAAAGAAGGAAATAATGGTCCATTAGTGGTTGACTCTACTAATTAAGTAGGCATACTATTAGTATGAGGTTACAAAATAGGTTCAGAGTAAAGGAATTAAAGAGAAGTTACCAGTAGTGGGAGACATCAGAGGCAAGTTCAACAATACTCTTAAGCGCCAATATCCCAACACACCCATTTGTTCTTCACTCCACGGCTTCACTGTTCCTTTTCCTAAGCTTTCCAAGGCCTTTCTTGTTCTCAATTATATGCTTTTTTCAGGTCACAAACTCTTCTCTCTAGACTGAACAAGGCTGTCCTTTTTCAAATCTCCACCCAGAAAACACATTTTAGCAACCCCTTTCATCACAGATTTCTTCAAAGACACTTTACAGTTCATAACTTCCCAGGTATTTCATATGTTGACAAGAACTCGTAAATCTAAGTGTGTGTACACCCAGATACTGTGTGCATAGTTTGTTGGGTTTTTTTGTTGTTGTTGTGGTTGCTTTGGGCTTTTTTATTGGAACTTGAACTGTGATATCTGTTTTCTCCTATCTGTTGCTAGAATATCTACATACTTCGATGATCCTTTTTCTTGAATACAAGGGAGCTCAGTACCTTGTGTAAGCATGTCAACATTTGACAGTATGAGGATCTCTATGTTGTAGAAACTAATTATATAGATGATAGCAAACAGAAAAGACGATGAAGAGTTCAGTGCCCTTTGTCAAGATTTTGGATGTTCCAAGGGAATATCATTATTATTTGTTACAGTAAAATTTGTACTTGACTGTAAGCCAATCAGGTTCTTGCCTCAGGAAACCTGCATTTTACTGAACTAACAAAGAAAAAATATTCACAAGACACATATGCACTTAATCCTAGCAGACTGTAGCATCTTAGGCTAAACTTCTTTTAAAAGCTTTTGGTTTGCTCAAGCCACTTCTATGCTTTTCCTTCAGAGGACCTATTATACCAAGATTAGGGCAAAAACAAGGTAATGTAGTAGTAAGGATGACAGTACTTTCAAGATTTCACACTACAGTTCCACATGCTACCTCTAATAGTATGTCACCTGCTATGTCTACATTTACCACAACTGTGAAAAAATTTCAAATACCTTGTTTCAGCTTTACTGAGCAATGCATCCCATCGACTATCCAGGAAACTCAACTGTTTCAAGATTTTCACTTTATCAGCAGGTTCTGCTGACTCTGCAATTTTCTCACCTTCACGCTTGATTACCTCAACAGTAGGTTTGCGGTCATCCAGCAACCTCTGAAGAAGCTACAGAGAAAGTAATCAAGCACCAGGTTATAAAGAAACACTGCAATAACACAAGTGTAAAACGGAAGCAGATAGACTTCTTGAAAACCCATTATAGCAGGAAAAGCAATGCCTATATCGTGATGAAAGTGTGAACAATGCTAATCAAAACAGACACAAGCATACAGCACACAAACCTGCGCCACCCCAAAACATGCACATTTTAGTTTCTGAGTTGTGTTGTTGTGAATAGTAGTTTGACGAAACCCAAATAACCTCTTTGGTTTTTATAGAGTAAAGATGCATGGCAGCCCAGAGGGAAAAAAAGTTCTATTTAATATCATTGAGGCCAACATGCTGTATGCCTTTCCAGATTTGGCAACACAAAAATAATTCTGATATATATAAAGCAAAATAGATACAGAACTATTGTATAATCAACTCATTAGTTCTTTGAGATACAATAGACTTCACTGATCTAGGCCAGCAAATTAACTTTTCGTAAAAAACAACACACACCTCTGTCTAAGAGCCTCCCTTCCTCCATTCTCTACTTGCTTTTGGTAACATTAATGTTTTGCCAACATGATGACTGTTATTGACCTTAACTCTTTATTAAATCTCCAAGTGGCAGCGGCCCATGCAATCCAACTGCATGTTTCATGAGCTCCATTATGGTTGTTTGTTTTTTTTTTTTTTCTAAAACAGAATAGAAAATTTGCAAAAAGCTGACAACCCTTCATAGTGCTTCTACATTAGCACAGGCCACTTCCAGACAGCATTCCAAGTAGTTACCAATCATGATCGTATCACAATCTGGATTAAGAGTCCAGTATTTAAATCCATAATCTGCAATGTTACTTTTGAACTACTACAATAAAAGTTTCTACTTCCTACTTTCCAAATGATAAAGCACTGGATTTTATGTCTTCTCTTTTTCCAATAGATCTTTAACAATCCTTTCCAGATAGTGGTCATAATTCCAAAGAGACCACACAGTGTCACCACTCTTTGTCTTCTATCCCAGAAGGTGAGCACTTCTTCCAGTACTGGACAGGCTCAACTAATGAACAGACGACTGCTTTAAACACCTTAGCACACTTCAGTGGAACATAAAACTCCTGAATAGACTTTATGGTTTGTCAAAGACTGAGAATTTGTTTGCACTGATACACTGGAGAGAGAGACATTCTGAACGCATTTCACTTACTTTCTGTTCTTGTATTTGGGCCTTCACAACTTTGAATTCAGCAGATGGTGGTTTCTGATTAGCCACAAGGTCTTCTGTATCAATGAGCCAGCTAAGCAGAGATTCAAGGGCATCCTGAAATCTTCCACAGTGAAGGAGGGCTTCCTGCAATTGTGCAGCACGCTGGGCAACCTGAAAAAAATAGTAGAGGCTTAGGATATACTCATCTTTTGTTTCTGTGAAATAAGTAGCCCATATCTGGAGAACATCCGGCAATATGACTAACAAATAATCTCACTTTCACAGATATTCATAACAGCACTATGGCACAATTTCACATTAATCTCCTGGGGGCTACAGATGAAAAATGGAAAGATGAGGTTGACTCAGTAAACCAGACTACCCTGGTAATTCCTTACAAGACATACTACTGTTTTATTTAGCTATAGCATCATGAAGTATGCTGACAGAATGTTTGTGTTTCAGGCAGTCTATTTTCCTTACAGAAAGATTGAGCCAGGAACCCAAAGTAGCAACTCTTAATATAAGGGCAATAATCCTTTCAAAGGGAAGAGAAATATGAAACAAAAAGGCAAATAAGTGAACCACAGGTGTCTGTGGTTCTGCTGCGTCACTCTTTCAGGAAGACAGAGCAGAGGAAAAATGAGCCCTGTTTCTACTTCCCAGCCTTCACATTTTCCAACAGCAGCTACTGCTGGAAAAGTACTCTTATAAAGCACAGAAATGCATCATCTGCAGCCACCTTTCCAAAGCAGTAGTATCTTCCAATGTCTCAAGCAATACAATTCTTAAGAAATGTGCTACTAGCCACACAAAACTGGCCCATATCATGGGCCTGTGCACTGTGCAGGTACAACAGTGGATATAAACAACTACAACAGAGTGAAAACATGTGAAGAAAGAACATCTACTTGAAACTACCTTTCCCACGAATGTGCCACAATTACAGTCTCTTTGGGTTATCAAACTTGCCTGATCTCCTTAATCAGGAAGTAACACTCCTAGAGGAGTCTTTCCTGAACAAGACTCCAGGACAGACTTACAGAAAGTTTCACAAAGTCTTATAAATGATAGTAATACCCTCTGCTACCAGTGATATAAATCTTATCCTCAGAATTACTAACAAAATGATTATATAAAGTAATATAGTTCATATTCTTAGTGAATATTTAATTTCCTGTATTTTGAAAGATGTCAGCAAGAAGTAATTTAAAAAATCACAACACAACAGAGGTAGAATATTATAAAAAATAATAACCTTCTTATTAAGAGTCTTCCATCGGGTGTTGACATCTTCAAGGTCATGTTCCAAGTTTTCTGTGTTGGTACTTTTTGCAGCACTTTGAATAAGGCCTTGGCCCAACCAATTTACCTCCTGTTGTTTTACCTGCAGGGGTTCAATTTCTTCTTTCTGGAATACCTGCAGTTGAAATTCAAGACATGCATGAAACATTGCATCTTCTGACATAAAATGTATCTGGTGTTCACATCACACTACACAACAACAAAAAAAATTGCTGGAAATTAGTGTCTAGAAGAAATCACTTCTCATCAGTACCTTCCTAAAAAGAAGAAAAATCAGTAAATCTCAACAGAATAGACCCAATCTAGCCTGAGTAACTGCAATACACCATAGAGGAAAAATAATGTACATTTCCGTGAGTAATTCCAGATAGGACAGAAAGGGAGAGGGAGAGAGAAGGAGGGAAAATCTGGGGCGTGTGGTGGGGCAGGGAAGAAAGAAGTTTAAATAAGGGTGCGGGAGGGCGGTGGGGATGGGAATGAGTCGTAAAAAAATATTTCATCTATCTGTCTTATTACCTATCTACAAAATCTACCAAAAAACGGCAGAGAAGAACTGTTAAGTTTTCCTCAAATAAATAAACAAACATACACCAAGAGAGACAACTGAGCATTTTCCCCTAAATTAGGACAAAAGCAAAAGTTTCAAGTTAAAGAAACAGAAGAGATATTTTAAGGAAGTTTTTAAAAGAACAGAAGGGTAACAGGTGAGGAGGCACTACAGATGCTGCTGAAACAGTATCCCAGCAGAGGCCCAGGATAATGGGTTTTCATTCAGAGGGATATTCTTGCATATTACCAGGGCTTTGTCCATACCCAAACAGCAGTTTGAGCAGTTTTCTGTTTGCTTTATTTTACATTTTCGGGTATTTAAGTTTTTTCAGAGCTAGATTATTACCATTAGCAACAGCAATGTAAATCTCCATTTGTATTCAGCTACATCAGGCTGCTCTGACACCAGTGTCAATGAGATCAGAAAATGGCCTGAAGCCCCTGAATTAATTACACAGGCCAGTGAAAAATAACCAATGAATAAACAATGCTAAAGAATGCTCAACTTTTGACCCTAAATCCTTCTATTTCTATAGCAGCATTCAGCAACAATTTTGGTGTACTCTTTGTGCATTTAAAGCAACCTTTCTCAGCATCCTGAAAAGCAAGGATCACTGAACATAACAGTGACTCTGCTTTATAACAAAGAAAGTGTGGCAAGTGATTGCTTTTAAAGCAGCAGACCTCAGGTGGCAAAGCACACTCCCAACCAGCTTGACAAATCAATCTAGAAACTAGATCAACTACCCTAAACATGAGAGCTGAAATAAATTAAGCACCCCTACGAATTTTCTTCCTACAGCCAAAATCCCCTGAAAACTGGACTGTGGTTACATGAAAACAGAGAAGGTGCAACTAGCTGGCTGCTCCTAGAAAAAGGAAATCACTCGTGTTTTTCTCGACTGTAGGGTAGGGAGGAGGCAGAGAAATATTTCCACATAGAACCAGTAACAAATTTCTCTTTTATGTGCCATAAACTCTCATATTTTGAGACTTGTGTCCTGCCACTGAAAGGACTGATCTCCATACATCTGTCCTTTAAAAACGTGTGCCTTCTTTGCAGAGAGAAGCTTAAAATAAATTACAATTATTGCTAAGGCCAAAGTTTACCGGAACAACTTAGCAACAAAGTCTGAAGGATCTCAGATTTCAACCAGAGTGGGAACAAAAAAGATTACAGACCAAACAAACACCCTTTCCTTATTACAAAGCTTCACTTCTTACCTCATCCACCACTTGCAAAGTGCTGCAAGACCCTGCGCCTGTAAAATACTACTACTGCAACGTCAGATCTGCTTTCTGGCATGCAAATGCCGAAGGCAGCTTTCAGAAGAGTCGGCGAGCCTTTAATCTGCCTGCTTTGGAAACCACAAGGATCTGATACTACTGCTTATACCTTGATGAGTAAGGCAGTTCAGGCTGAACACACGGGCTGCAGTTGCCCTTGAATGGCCCTGTCTGTAACCACACTGTCCCAACACAGAACACTGCCAGCACCGGGCACGGAAGAGGCACTTCCACATCAGGAATAACAGGCACCAAATAATCAATAAGTAACCCTACCCCACACAGCTGGAAGAAACCATCCCTCTCAGAATGTGCCCCAACTCATTTTCTATACTTGTCTAATTCAGATTTCTATGCGAAAGACACTGATTACTACATCTGCCAAATTCGTTTTAAAAAGAACATTTTTGCAAACCTAACAAGCCTAAAGCTTTGAACAAGTATCTTTACACTGCATTACAACTACTTCACAGATCTATGGGTTGTGGTAGTCTTTTTAATTACCTTGTTAGACAATAAGCCATTGCAGACTGTATCTAAGGTGTCTTGGATGCCAGTAGTCCAGATATTGCCTTTACTTCTCCCTGGGAAAGCTTTTGGACAGTTTAGAGTACTATCTAAATCAAGCTGTTGAACAGAAAATTCCGTTTCGTTTGAGCCTCTATGTGCTATATTGGATTCCTCTGTATCAGACAAAATCTCATATTTTGCTAAATCCAAGTCACTAGTATTTACAGCAACGTTCACAAAATAAACATCTACATGAGAAGATGCCTCATCCACATAATCCTCCTCTACTGTTGTGACTTCTGTTTTTTCATGAACTTCATACGCATTTTGCACATCGTTTTTGTTCAGGGAAACAGTTCTTCCACCACCCTGAGGAGGACCTTCGTGTGACTGAGTTCCCTCTTTGAAGCCTTCTAAGTGAGAGTATTTCCCTCCCATTTCTTCCTGATCACTCTCACATGTCCGTGCATGGCTCTGTTTTACTTTTCCAGAGGGCAAAGTGTCATGCAACGTTGATCTGCAGCTTTCTTTGACAGGGACACTAATGCTTGCAAGCAGTGGGGTTTGCTGCTCTCTGCAAGTTGCTGGGAAGTATGTTCTGAACTGACCTACTGCTTGGATGTCCTCTGCAGAAGATAAACTTTGTACTTGAGCTTGCTCCCCTGCTAACAGTGTATCTTGTTTTTCTTCCCTTTCTGTTGGAGGGCTGCATAAACCAGAATCATCCTCTTCTGAGGTAAGAGAATTGGTACCCCATTTGCATTTGCCCGATCTAGCTGTATCTGACAGATCAGCAGTTTCGTTAAAGGAGCATTCACTTTTATTTGTGTAATCTGAAAAGTTGGGCGGAACAAACATTCTCCATGATCGCCTGTGCTCCTTCTTTTCTGTGTGAGACCTGGCTTTGGGTAATCCAGCTGTCCGAATTATATCGCTGTTAAGTTTGAGAGCATCAAAGATCATTTTTTCATCTAACCTGCTAGCTTCACGGCTTCGGAGTTCAAAAACACTGGAAGAAGTAAGGGCACCATTGGAGCACAAAGTGCTGATGTCCAGTGTTCTGTGGCTGTAGGGTAAGGTCCGATCTGTGAAATGCCTCGAGGAGAGGCTGCCCTTGGAGCCTGAATCAATCTGTTCATTCAGCCGTACAGTGTCATAGATAGACCTCTGGGGAACGTAGCAGTCTTCAATATTTAGATCTTCATCTTCTTCCCCTTTGCTAACACACGGAGGGTTCTGACGCAGACAGTCTGGCCTGCTAAGTGGCTTCCCCATCCTCAAAGTATTTGCACAAGTGCACCACTATACCTCCGTTTTCATGGATACAGGGGAAACATTAAAAAACACTAGCACTGAATAATTATAGCAAAGCTGCCCTTAGCATAAGATGCATAGATACAAAATACACATCATAACTTATGAGGTGGATGAGATAATTCATATTAGTGCATCAGTTTTAATGCAACTTTACCTGGATGTGAGGTTCCCCCTGACTCTAAATATAAAGTGCTTCATTAAGAAAGTAACAGAAACTTCCCAATGTCACAGAAAAACAAAACCCAGCAGTGGCTCAAGTATTTCAAACACTCCACAGAAGGCTTCATGTATTTTTTCCAGGTCAGAATCTGTATCCGAAATCTCCCGAATAAGCCTTCCAAATGAACAAGCATTAGAGAAGGCAGCACATTATCTTCTGTAGGTAACTGCTTAACTGTAATCCATTTAACTGGTTTGCAGAGTTCCATCTCCTTTATAAATAAAACATGGTGTGGCAGCTTAAAAAGACAGAATCCACAGTGGCTAAGACGCAGACAAAGGCACGGAGCAAATTGGGGGGAATAAGTTAAAACCAGAACAGTAAGAATAATAAACCAGCCCTTTACTTTTTTGGCAGTAGTTATAAATAACCTTGATCCGAAAGGCAGCTTATCCTCTTGTACTAGGCTTGTCTCTGGTGCCTCCACAAGTGCCTCATCACTTTCCAGTGGCCAAGCCAATACGTCCTTTCAGCAGACAATCAGAAAACAAATTTTTTAGGCTGTTTTTTCCAATACCGTCCTGGAGAACTGTTTAAGGCAACCCCAGAGCAGAACAAGCACGGCGTATCCCCCTGAAGGCACGGCAGGTTTGCAAACGGCAGGTCCCGGCTACACGCTGCAGAGAGCGGGGTGTCCTCTCTCCTTCCCCTTCATTTCCGAAGCGCAGCTGCGAAGGAGACGAGGGAGGAACACCCCCGCCTCAGCAAGCGCCGGCGCGTAGCGCCCGGCGAGGCCGTCCGGCTTTGCAGCTCGCTCCGTTCGCTCCCCCGCGGGCCGGCGACGCCCGCCCAGCGTTGCTCTGCAAGGAACGCCCCGTTTCGCTCTTCAGGCAACATCTGCTACCGGCCCACCCGCGCCCGCAGCGCCGCTCTGGGGCTGTCCCCCTCCCCGCTGCCTCCTTATCTCCTCTGTCCTCCGCGCCTTCACTTCTCGTTCATCCTGCTGCCGGTGGCGTGGGGCGGGCTGGGCTGCGACGGCGGGGGCAGATGGCGGGAGGCCTCGCTGCCCGCCCGGCGGTGACATCACGCACGCCTCAGCCCGCTCGCTCGTTAGCGCCGGAGGAGGCAGCCGAGGCCGCACGCGGCCCCCGAGCCGGGGCTGCCCGGCCCAGCAGGCAAGCAGGGCGCGGCTCTGTAAGGTGAGCCGGCACCTCTCCTACCAGCTCTTTGCTGAGGGAGATCCCAGTAACCAGCTGCATTGCTCTCAGCCACCGTCAACACCCCACCGCCCACACCCCACCGCCCAGTCTAATAAAGTCCTCTTTTATCCGGTCACTTCCACACGAAAGTTAAATTGAAACTATATGTGTATTACATAAACAACCAACCAAACAAACCAAAACACCCAAGCTCGGTTTTAGTGATTAGGTCTTGGAAAAAGTTACATAGTACTCCACTTGACCGGCAAAGAGAGACTTTCAGTTCTGATCCTCTCCTGTCTGGGTCATGGCTCTGAGGGTGGTGGTGTCTGACAGGCGGTGGTGACTGCCATCCAACGAACGTGGCTGCACCAAGCCACCCCACTCCCACTGAAAGAAACACTGGAATTTGGGGGAAATATCTATATTTAGAAAACTTTTATTTATGGGACTTGAAGTGGCACAAAACCAGCCTAACAGGACAAAGATTCAGGCTTTGGTCATTTACATCTTTTAAATACTGTTCAATGCTTTGCACCTACACTTCTGGCTCTTAATCATGTAGGTGTAGGGTTGGGAGGCTCACAGGCAACTCACCAAGAGTACAGGAGAAGCTGTCATAACCAGGCTGCTCTGCTCCTGTAGAAACCATACCCCTAGTGACCAGAGACCAGCACTGCTTCTGTGACAGCAGCCATCAGTTACAGTGACAATTCAGACTGCAGTTTAAGGAGAGCATATGGTGCTTAGTGCTAGAACTTAACATAAGGCATTAACTGCAATAAGCTAGAGCTTTCCACGTTAAGCAGTGAGCAGGATACACTGTATGCAAGAAATACAAACACACCGCACTTCATGTTTATTGATTTACTTGATACACAGCCAGATACATATCAAAATACTAAAGCCATGCCAGACAAATCCTCTCTTCCTCCTGTCTGGTGAGCAGCCATAACATTAAAATTATGCCAAACGGATACTCACCTTTGGATTCTCCAACTGAGAATATATACTATAACGGTAAAGACGAGAAAAGCATTTTTTGAGGTCCTGTTATCCATGGTTATTCTCAGACAAAACACAAGCCTTACTGAACACTTGTATGCCTCACTGAAGTCAAAGAGTGCTGCACCATTTTATAGGGGAACTATATGACTGGAATTGGTCTGTATGTGTTCTACAGCAAAATGATTAACATTTGAAAAATATTTTAACATTCTGCACTCTATCTACTGAAGGCATATGAATTTCAAATGATGCATCAGCCACCTGAAAAAAAGTTTGAAGGATTGCTATTTCACCTGCTTTTCAACACAGACCCTAACTGCAGTAAATCTGACGGAAGGTTACTTATTCCAAGGTTTGTAAACCAGTGCTTGGGGAAATGCAACACTGCCAGTTTCTTACTGAACAGTGTTCTTTCAACATTATCTGCCTTCAAAGTGAAAATCAGAGGACACCCTCTAACAAAAGATGTGTAGATGTGGCCCTTAGGGGAATGATTTAGTGGTGAACTTGGCCGTGATAGGTTAACTATTGAACCTGATAGTCTTAAAGGTCTTTTCCAATTTAAAAGATTCCATGATTCTGTAACATAACCAATTACAATCTTAGTACAAGCTCATTGGTAGCAATACTCCAGGCTCACTAAAAATTCCCAGAAAGTCTAATTAGAAGGCAACTTCTAATGACAATATCTACTTTTATTCCAAAAGAAAAAGCAAAAATCAAATGAACCACCTACTGATAAAAGCTGTAACACTGCTGTGTCACTTTTACTAAGAATAATGCCTCCTAATAGCAAAGAACGATGAAAAGGTTTCATGAAGTAATATAATTCAACTTCTGGGGGTTTTCTTTCTCTGTTTCAGAGAACCTAGCTGCAAATACTGCTCCTACCACAAACATCCTAGCACTGTATGACTATTCAAACCCAGGGCATTTGGTTCAGCCCTTTTGCACAATTATGTTTTGCTTTTGAAAAATGGTGGTAGACTCAGTATGACTCTAAAGACCTAACTTAACTAACTTTCCTTTTAGCAGCAATCTATGCATTCAGGTTCTCAAGAAAAAAAGGGTCTAACAACGCCAAGTTAATTAGTAATTAATTTTATGTGATTCATATTAATTGAGACAAATTCGTCATTTGATTATACTCTTCCTGGAGTACTTGGTGAAGTAGGAGGCATGGTTCGCCTTTCAAATGAACTCCATTGGAGATTTTAATATACAGAAAGCATATTTTATATCTGCATTGTAAAACAGATGTAGTTTAACACTGACAATAAGTACTTTCAATTTAACACTCCATACTTACTGGAATAAGTAGATTACAAAGAAGTAATATTAAATGAAACAAGTATGTATGTGTGTGTGTGTGTGTATATTACAAAATACATCTCAAAGCTTGTTTATTTTGTAAAAACAATTATGCATTCTAATGTCATGCCAAGAAGATGCACAAAGATCTAACTCTTTGTACATAAAAATTGGTCAAACCACAAAATCCTCCTCTGGCCCATTACATGTGAGATCCTTCCCTGAAGAGAGTTAAGATTTTACGTGAATAAATCTGTCTACCAAAGAACACCTATTTTTATTTACTCTTATGGAATAGAAGTTTATTGTCCTTGATCACAGAAGCTAAAGCTGTAAGAAGTTAGACTGTGGGTTTGCGGCCACAGCCACGTTTTCAGGTCGTGTGTGTTTGCGTACGTGCAAATACACCATGAGTGGAGCAGGATTTGTGGGAGCCAGCCTCCCTACATTTGGCTGCCTCAGGTAAAATTGCTCCCTTGAAGAGTAAAGAGTATGAAGAAGTACATTACCTGTTGTAATTTTGCTGTGCCCCAGTAGAACTCATACTGAGTATTAAGCAAGTAAACACTGATGCTGATCCTTCTGCTGTCAGTATCCCTTTGCTACCTACCACCATCACCCAGTAAAATTTCCCATCCTGGTCTATTTCCTTTCTTCAAAGGATTCCCACTCTGCTTCTTTATTTCTACATTTGCTCCTCACTTCGTTAAACAGCCCCTTCACCTTTCCATCGCTTTTCACCTCGTGTTTAATGGCACTGTGTTTTCACTCATAAGCAGAAGTATGGCCTAAAATAGTTGCTTCAAGCAAAACTTATTTCTAGAATTATAAATATCTAATATAAGTACAATCCTGGGATAGCCTTCTGGATATAAACATGCTACTAGCACTGTTCTCCATTATGCCTCTCCAGGTTCTTTGGTCTTTTTGTCACAAAAGGTCTTTGGTTGCAGGCACACTATCTCCCCATAGAGGCAGCCTGCATAAATCAGAGAAGGCTCTCATTCCGGAATTGTATAACTGCTCTGTCTTGTCCAATGCTTTAACCAAGTACAATGCTAGGACAATGCACAGGAGCTGGATTCTTCTACTGTCTGCTCATCAAGCTGCATCCTCCTAAAAGCCTTATTCTTTGTAGAAACAAACAAACAAAAAGAGGTATATAACAAGAAAGACCTGAAGCTGCACACGATGTATCGAAATTCAAGAAATGTGGTAAAATCAGAAATAACAAACTAGGTGCAACTGAAATCCTGTACAGCTAGTGCAAGAGCAATCACAGAAAGAGATTTTGCTGGTTTTCTCATAGCTGAGGTGTTTTACTAACCATATACAAAGGAAAGCCAATTGTTTCTCTTTTAAATTGAGACAGACATGTTAGGACGGACTGGCATACAATGTTAATCCTTCCAGTCTAATGGAATCCCCTCATAAAGTAACTATTTGTTCACGATTTTTGTTTTTATTTACGCATTCTGAAAGACCATCCAAACTTACAGAAACCTCCACTCCACATTCCCAGTTTAAAGTCTCCAGTGGTAGGTTCCTTTGTAACTGCGTTTGGCCTGAACAGGCAAAACGCGCCCTCTGCTGGGCTAAGTAGATGATGACGTCTATTCAAGGCCACCTTTTGAACAGCAGTTACCAAGTCCCTTTAGGAAGGGTTACTTTTATGGTTAACTGTGAACCAATGTACAACTCATAAAAACTTTTTAATCAGTGATAGATGGAAATTAAACCAAAGCAGCACAGGATAATCACAGTGCTACTACACAGCCATTAGGAGACTGGTGATCTTTTTCAAACACTGTGTAGACTCCTACGTGTGTAGAGCTAATGGGGCTTTCCTGCAAGCAGTGGAAATTTGTTTACTGTAATCTAAAAAAAGCAAATATCTGCGATTAATTTCAGTAATTAACACTATCACTATAACATATTTTTTTGAGCTGGACAGGGATTGCCAGCTGGCATATTAAAAAAATATATGCATGGATTTAAAGTGCATTTTTGACAGGGATGCTATAGTAAAATCCCAGTATACAAGGGGGATTATTTTACCTGGTTTCTTCTTACTAGCATATTTCTGCATAAGGGTGGGATTCAGTGAAGAAAAACTGACCAGTGTGCCAGAACAGAAAATGACAAAAGGTGAAGTCTTAAACCTAAACATGCTGAAGCTTGTAACCATCTGAAAAAAACCCTAAACTACTCAGATGAGCAAAGCGCATATGGACTGGTAACAATGGAGCCCAAAATTCTCACCAGAGTGAATAATAAAGTTTGTGTAATACAGGGACATCAGAATAGAGACAATATGAAGTTCCCAAAAATGGAAGAAAACAAGATAGTGAAGAGAGAAGAGGAAACTAGGGTGCAGAAGCTGTGAGCTGGGCTGCAAAGTTATCCATGTCTCCCAGGCCATAGCAAAAGAAAGTGTCTCTGGACCATAAGAATATACCCAGTTTAAAACAGATTAAAAGCATACAGGTGCTGAGTGCTGTGAAATAAGACTCCAAAGTCTGTATTTAACCAGCCCCTTTTCCAGTGGCATTTAAGAAACTGAATTGTGGCAAAATACTGTGTAGCAGTAAGAAGGGAATCTTCCTACCTTGAATGTATTCAGCTGCTGATTAATAGTCTCTGTTTCCATTCCAACAGGACCTTGTGACTCCTCATGCTCTTCAGCTCTCCCAAGCAGACTGGAAAATTCTTTTAGCTTACTGTAAAACTCCTCAACACGACTAATAGTACCCTCCACTTGATCTTCCCTAGCTTTTGCTCTGTCTAGCAGCTTGCTGCATTGTTTATTTAAAGCCTCCAAGTCTCTTTTTATACCAGCAAGATCAGGAGAAGCTTCAGCCTCTGTGGCTAGCATCATTTTACAATTTTTATTAGCATTTTCATTATTCATTATAAGATCCTCCAGCTTTTTCAGGAAACTTTTTATGTCCTCTCTCTGTGATTGCAGTACCGTGAGATCTCTTCCAACTGCAGCCATGCTATCAAGTTCATCATCAAACTCTGCAAACTGAGAGAACATCTCTCGGATGCTGTTTTGGAAATGGCCGATTCCCTGAAGTTTTGTCTCTAAGAATGAACATCTATCTTCAACTTTCTGGTTCACTGCGCGGTATTCTTGCTCCAAAGATTCAGCTTGGAGCAAGAGGTCAGAAACACCTGCTGAATCAGAAGCTTCTATCACCAGGTCTTGGGCAAGTTTTTTTGCTAAATCAACATGAGGCTTTAATGCCTGCAAGGCTTTATGCTGGGCCTGCATCATCATCAGGTGTTTGTTACTGAATGACTGAGGTCCAAGTGAGTCGTGAGCTTCTAGATACTCTTTGGCAATTTTAAGCTGTTTTTCAGTTTCCCTGGATGATTCCTGAAACTCTTTCAGCCTTTGTGCCATATTTTCCAAGCACTCTTTCTTCTTATGTAGTTGCTCTGTGACCACATTCACTTTCTGGTTCAGCAGCGTAGTTTCTTTTTGTACAGTTTCTTTATCTGTTTGACTTGCACTGAGCAAACTTTCAGCAGTACTATTTAATAGCTCCACCATCCCATGGTGTTTATCCAGGTCCTTCTGCCAGGCCCTCACCTGAACAATAGAATTCTCTATTTCAGCAGGGTTTATGCTAACTTTTAACTCACACAGGTTGTTTTGGCACTTCTCTATCCATGGCTTCAGATTTTCTACGTGCTGCTTGTATTTGAGGGCTTTCTCCAGACAATCTGTTAATTTATCTTGCCTTTCTTTTACCTGCTTATTCATTTCATCCCAGTTACTTCTGAGTGTGGCAAGCTGGGATTGTAATGCTGCCTTGTCAGCTCCTTGAGTCTTCTGTAATATACTTTCTCCTTCTGCAACAATTCTTTCATATGAACTAATCTGTTCAGTCATGGTCTCCTTAAAATCTTTCTGTTCTTCAATTAGTGATTGCAAGGTATCCAATTTGGCTGATACAGGATGAGCCTGGTTCAGCTCTTCTTTTTTTTTGCTTAGCCAGGCCTGGAAGTCCTTAGACATTTGGTGGAACTGATGAGAAGTGGCGTATGCTGACTGAAGCTGCTGAACATGGTTATCTACAAAAGAGAAGACAAACATAGAGGTTCATTATGAGAACCTGCTAGAATTCAGTGAAGAAATAACAACTAATATTGATTCATTTGTGAATGATCACTAATGTAAGGAAAGCTAGTCCTTAGTGGGTAGTGTTCAACTGAAAGACAACCAAGTTTCTTACAAGGGATAGACTTGTGTCTGTACGACAGGAGAACAGTGAAGGCATTTGGACATGAGTCAAATGAACTGAGCTTAGGCAATGTGTGTCTACGTGCATCCCATTTAGGCAGATTTAGAGGGTAAAAACCATACAGTTGTGTTTCATGGTATTCTGAAGTATAAGCCCAGAGAACATTAAGTGATCTAGCCTAGTATCTTCTAACTCATGGCCTGCAGGTAATATGTATTGTTAGTGAGAGTCTTTGAAGTTCCTCATGACCAGAGGAAATAAAAAAGCTAAAATTGATGCTGCTACAGAGAGCAAAGTATGATACTACTTGCAGCGTATTACTTGTTCAGTTCTGTTTTTCACAGAGTACGGGAAGGCTGCACATTACCATCCTCCTTCTGCCACAGTCAGCTTTAGACAATTACCACTGTGTTTCACCAAGACATTAACTGTTGCTTGCCTAAAAATGAAAATTTTGCTGTGACACTCTGCATCTATGCAGTTAGGTAGCTCAATGAACAGCATCCTTTTTTGGTATTCTCATTCAGTGAAGGTGCACCTGAAGGAAGAGATAAGAAAAGCATCCCTGCTATTGTGCTTCAAATTCTCTCCCAGACTTGAGATCCCAAGTACTGTTTTTACCTTTTCAAGGTAAGGGGACACTCCTAAATTCTAATGTGCTACTGCTTGAGGGTTGGACTGGATAGAGAGCTGGCATTGGGCTCAGCTCACTCAACACCCTGATAAAGACAATATACTAAGATGTCTTACTTTACACATTAGTTACTGATTTTCCTTAAATAAATACTAACCTGCTTTTTGATCAATATCCTTAAATAATTTTAAGATGCCATCTAACTGTCTTGTAAGTTCAGCTTTCAAATACTCTTCTCCAACCAGTGTTGAGAGCTCTTCGCAAAGAGCTTGAGCTGCCTTTATATTCTTCATTTCTTCTTCTATTTCCTCCTTCATTTCTCTAGCAATTTCCAGTTGTTGTTTCATAGCATCAGGTTGTGTACTCACAGCCAGGCTGCTGCTTAGTTTGCTATCCAAGGCACTTAACTTATCAGACACAGTTCTGAGTAGACTTTGATACTCTGTGCTTTTCAGAAAGGCTTGGTCAATTCTGTCACATCTGTTCCACAGCTGGCCAGTTAGACTGTCCCATTTTTGTGCCACAGCTGCCAGTTGCTCTTTTACAATTTTATGAGAGGGTGGATGTTCACCAGGTCTCTTCAGAATGCCTTCACCAGCCATAGTTAATTGCTCGTATTGTGGCTTTCTGGTGTCAAACTCCTTGAGCAGAATCTGTGAAGAAAAGTTAACAAGCAGTTAACTTACAAAGAAAACAAGCAAAGTGCTTCTGACAAAAATCACGTACAATTTGTTGTAGCTAAGCTCTTATTGAGTAATCAGCCTTCAAGTTTAAAAGCCGTTGAGATAATTGCATCTTTTTCAGATAAACTGAGTTGTTTCCAAGTGCTTCCATCAAAGAACCATAAAAAATGAGGTTAATTTACACATCATCTAATGGAAATTCAATCAGTTGATACAAGTAAAGAATGAATTCTACTCTAGCACTACTGTAATTAGGTTACCATACCACGTCAAATAATTGCTGTTTAGTTTCAAGCAGTGTCTTCTTTCTTCGACAGTTTCAATATTTGTCTTAGGACAGAACTTCAAAGAAAGCTTATTCTTACATAACACTGCAATGTGTTGTTATAGCACTGAGGATATTTGGATAATTCACAAAATGTGTGCTGTAAGACCTTTGAAGTTTACATCACTGGCTCCCAGTTTCTGACAGTATGTGACAGTGCTTTCAGAAGAAGGGACAAATACAATGGTTTTACTTTACACAACACTGCACACATTTTATTTTCATGTCAGTTAGGTCCAACTTTCAAGGGCTGTTAAGTGATACATGATAGTCTTAGAATGGCTTCTGTCTAGATTTCTGAAGCACTTACAAACCAGTATGAAGTAATTTTCACATAGTATTAGAACACAGTTCATGTTTTAAACACTTAATTTTGATCAATATTGACATACCAGTTTTAGTAACATTTTTTGCAAAATAAAGTTACTTCTCATCACAATTTAAAATGATTGGCAGCAATAGAAATGTTTGAAATTAAAATTGTCTACTTTCTGCAATTGTCTGCTTTAACTTTTGTTTATTTGTAGTTAGCTGTCTTTCTGTAAGTAAGCTATTCCACTTTGTCATTTTCTGTTTTGTCTTTCACACTCTTGGCACCATATCTATTCACAGTACTGCATTTCACTTAACTTATAATTTTATTAGCTACTGGCACAGTCCAGTGAATAAAATCTTAACAAGTTACTTCTATAGCATAGACTGTATGTGAAGATTGATCAGAAAATGTTACACACAGAGTCAAATTTACAAAACTTCACAGGAACAATTCTTATTTTACTACACAGAAATCAGAGCATCTTGGTCAAATCCAAAACATGTATCACAGCATCAGTATCTCATCAGTATTTTTTTCATTTAGCTGTTCTGATCTTTCTTCACTCTTAACAATAATTTTATCTTGTAATTACTGTAGTCAAGTATGACTTTAGCTTGCTGATAGTTGCTGATCAAAAACTGTGGTGGCTCATGTTAATCGTGACTGCACTCAGTCCAGATGGAAAACAGTACTCTGCTAATATCAAAGAAACCAAGGAAACCTAAATCAGTAATGCATTCTGGTGCTACTCACCTGAACTTGCTGTTTTTGCGTACTCAGCATATTAGGATCAATTGATAGTGGTCCCAGCACGCTGACCATTAGCTCCTTTTCTACAAGCCAGTGCTTTAGCTGAGCCTCTGCTGTCTGGAACTGGGTCAGGTAATTTGAAGATTCCTCCAGCTTTTGTTGTCTCTCAGACGTAACTCGATTGAGCTCTTTCCATTTAGAATCTAACAATGATAATGTTACCACATTGCATGCATGCTCTAGCAGACAGGTTGTCATCAGACTACAGACTATGTATGAAACATAAACAGAGCTCCCTAATGGGGCTTCTTGCTGATTAACTCCAGATGCCTTATTGCAGTGACTCAGCAAATGCATCTTTTACCAGATCCATATATGCTTCGATGAAGGTCTGCAGTACAGCACAGCCACATGCAGAAGCCCCAATTTAGGCTGCTACACTGACCAGTCCTCTGAAAGAGCCCATCTCTTTCAAATGAGCAGATTAACTGCCTCATTTAGACATCTAAACCATAATGACAGCGAGAATATTTCTGCACATAGGTATTTGAAAAGCACTGTGTGATCTTAGGCTCACACCTAGGCTAATCTGTGGTCTTTTTCACTTGTTGCAAGCAGGTTCCAGAGAAGCCACTGAATCTTAAGGTCTGATACTGTCAGCACTTGTTCAGCCAGCTCTGATGCTTTGCTAACTCTCCTTGCCCTTGAATTTCAACTGGTCATTTTTAGTTTCTTTGTATGAAACTAGAATTAACTTGATATATTTTATAAGAATAATAATGTGTGCAACTGGAGCAGTAACTGGCCAGTCAAATTTTAGCTGCACACAGTTTGAAAAAGATAAAGCCCCCTCAGAGTCAAGATACAGCCTCTCTCCATTGCACTCATAAAAATTCAAAGCCCACAGACATCAGTGGACTTACTCTACATTTACATTTTTGTAAAGGGATTTATTTCCATAGAATTTAAGAGGTAGGAGGAAGCAAGGTATTTAATACTAGTGATTGATAATACAATAAAAAAAAAAAAAAAAAAAAAAAAAAGATTAAAGTTCCCAAACTGGTCTGAGCTACAACACAGCTTTAATGAAGTACCTAGTTTATCCAACATTTGTCTCCACTTGGGTGCTTCAGGAGAATCAGGATTCTTCTCCAACAGCTCTGTCACTTTGTCCTTTAATTCCTGCACTTTATTTGCACTTTGCTTTAATTCAGTTTCAAAAAGCTGCAAATTCAAGTGATAAAAGAAATAAATTAGTGTTCTCATTTAGTCTCTTAAGTGTAAAGTTTGAAGTCCATAATACTGAGATGCCAACCATGAAGATAAACAACAAATATCTAACATTTATATAGGAAACATTTTATAATGACAGTATGTTGCTGGCCATTTTTTAACGGGAAAAGATAACCTGACAGATTTAAACTATATTAATAACAACAAGTATTGTTTGATTTGAACAAGTGACAGAACTAGAATAATTCAGATAAACAAGATCCACTAGGTGCCATCACAATCACATACTCTTGGGATCTGCTCTTGTACAAAAGGCAAACTGACTAATGCATAGTACAGTTTACAGCAGACATAGCCCAGGTAGCACCAACAGAGAGGAGCATGGCATTGCCTCATTCATCACAATGGAAGTCCTGCTATCACAGATAGACTGCTTCTTGTAGATCCTCTAGGACTATAGTTCAAAGAGCACCATAGCTTAAAGTCTAGACCTAGCAGGAGACTGAAATGCCCCAGCAATTCATGCTATTTTTACAGACAGAACAGTCCTTATATGCCTCACAAAGCTCTTTTATGAATATTCTTAAGTAACAAAGCTTGTCCCATTTTATTTATTGAAACCCCACTAAAATAAACACTGAACAAAATGTGCTTGACTTAGAACTTTCAGTAGAAGGTCCAACTGCACCAGAAGAATGACACTTGACTAAGCACTCACTCACTTTTGTAACTATCTGTGATTACTCTTCGATTACTATACTGGAAGATGGTCATGTTAGTTTTGTACATTCTCTGTTAAAATTAAGGAGCTAGTTTTCTACCATATTTAATCTGAGTTTTAGGACTGAATGTTACCCAAATCTGAGGAATGTTAGTTCAGGTTATTTTTTCAAGGGTAACCCCTCAAACATAAAACAAAAACCTTGCTGAACCAAATTCTGTCCTTGTTTATCTGCAACCACAGGTAAGTGATTACATTTCCCTTTACACATGAAGCTTTACACATTTGCATTTCATGACAGGACAGCAGCTTACTGCTGATTCAGTGGTTTTCTCATGTCAATTAAAAAGGAGGGGCAGAGACTTGTGTTCAGCATATAAAAATGGCTGCTGAAGAGAAATACAGCCTTGGAGTAGGCATAAGTTGCTGCAGCTGCACAGACCAAGAGGTCTGTGGAGTGTCAGTGAACCAGCAGGTGCAGAAACAGCTTTTGGATAGATACAGCTCTTCAGATCTTACAAGCAATCCAGCATCTCTCTAAACCACTAAGGAGATCAGAAAAGCCTATTGCATAATTAATATAGCCCTACCTATTTATACTGGCCACAGAATTATTATTGTCTAACCTGTACAACTCCTGTGCTCCTTTCACTCCACTGGCAGTCTGACAAATTTGCTGTTAACCTGACTGGTATGCTTACAAGGATCATATAAATACTCTCTGCAATGTTAAGCTAGGCTGAGATATTGGCTGTTCAAACAGAATTTGCCCAATAAGTGCAAGAAAGTACTTTTTTTGAAGGCACAAAGTACCTTATGTTGCTCTACTTGGGCTTTAACCGCTTCTCCATCAGTCGGAGCAGCTTCCCAGTCTGATGCAGTTTTGTCCATTTTTTGCAACCACTGCATCACTGAGGTCGATTCTTCCTGAATAGTCTGCATTTTTGAAAGCATACTTTCTAGTTCTGAAATCTTTTCCTTCAATAAAACTCCCAAATCTTCATAACTGTGATTTACATCAGACATAGCTTGTTGAACAGTTGTCAGCTCTGTAAAAGGAGAGATGCACAAAGACTGAATTAGAAGTTACAAACCCTTCAAACAATAGACTTCAACAACTTCTAAATACTACTCTGAGATACAATAGCCAACAGCCCTCCAAATAAGAAGTCATTGAATGTATTAGTCATTGCCATTTCGCACTAATGGTGGTGACACTATCTGAATGACCTATTTGCAAGAGTTTCTGATTTCAGAGAAACCATTACATTAATACACACAGCTACATAAACACCTTTCAATCTTTCTACTCATTGCTATTTCAGTATTTTAACCAACAATTCCATGACAAAAAAAAAGTTGAATATACTGAACTACAGTTCAGTTAGTTGCCTGAGAGCCTAACAGTACTGCAAAAACATTTTGTTCACATTCATGTACTATTATAAATGTGTTTTATGACTATGAGAGCAGAACTAGGCAGACTACTAGATTAATTTAGGAGAAGGGACACTGCAGACTCAGAACAGGGTATGTGGCTGTGCATAAGAACAAGCAAAACTCCTGTATAAGGTCCTTTGTTTCTGTAAAGAGGTTGGTCACACAGTGATACAGATGTATGTAAAGTAGGTGCCTTTGTATATATACATTTCTGTGTTTTGAACACTGATGAGTGTTGAAAAGCCACATCCACACAAAGCAGAATTTTCTCAAAAGCTATGTGCTATATTAAAACAGCTACCCCTGTATACATCTGTGGAAGTATATATTAATTCAGAAAATTGCCAGATTTGATCTGTCTTCACAACCAATATTGAAGATAGGTAGTTTTACAATTAATTTCAGTATCATGTCCTAGTAAATATAGTTGCCATGCATGACGGTGTGAAATTTAGCCTAGGAGTGACTGCTACAAGCAGATCTATGTACAACGTTGAAAAAATACTCACATTTTTAACTATGTATTTGTTTATTACCTTTCTTTATCACATCCTGAAATTTTTACTAACCTTTATTTTTAAGGAAATCCTGAGTTCCCGGAGCTCCTCCTTCCCCATTTAATATTGTGCTACCTGTAGATCAAGAAAGATGAAGTCCCATACTTAGGTAGGCCTTCATACCACCAAAAACCCAGCACTGTATTTCCTCTTCTACACAGCCTTCATTATAACATTAAAGAAATACCTGAATGCTAACATTTTAATAGCAGCATTTTCTTTACATTTTAAGTAATTTAAGGTTGGTTTATGTTCTAAGCTGCCCCAGCCAGCTACTACTGTAAGTGGTACCACACGTATGTGGTGTATGCACAGTGGGTGGGTGTGCATATGGATGCACATGTAAGCATGCAGCATGATGTACAAGTCATCCTACCACTCACAACAGTATGATAAATGAACAACTGTAGTAGCAAAGGTCTGTGCCCTAGCTGTGAAGCCACATGGCTAATATCACTTCCTTCCTCTCCTCAAAAGGAAACTCCTCCCTACTGCACATCAAGAATATGTTTTTACCCAGCCATGTCTGGGTATGGCTTGGGAGATGGCTAGCTGGCAGTGAGGACAGCACTAAACATCAAACAGCAAAAACGCTCAGAGTGGTCATTACAGACACCACAAGCAAAGCCACCTTTGCCCACCAGGGAAGTGGTAGTTACCTATCACTGTAAGTATTTAGATGTGTTGATATGGTGCTTAGGGACATGGTTTAATGGTGGACTTGGTAGTGCTAGGTTAACAGCTCAACTCAAAGACCCTTAAGTGTCTTTCCCCACCTAAATGATTCTATGATTTTGCAGCATCACACCTTTGCAGAATAAGCCCCTGACACCAAGCAGACAAGTCCTTCCTATCTTATTGTCCTGGATAGGACCTGGGAAGGACCACACAGAGAATATCCAACCAAACCAGCCAATGGGATAGTCAATACCACATAGACCTCATTGATTGATATTCAGGGGTGAGGGCTGAGTTTTGAGCAGGGCAGCTTTGGGTAGGGGATGGTGAGCACTCCAGTTACTGCCACTTGTTTTATGTATTATTTCATTAGCATTATTGTTACCACTGTTGTTTCTTATCCTTTCGTGCTGTTCTATTAAACTATCCTTATCTCAGCCCACCAGGTTTTGAAATTTCCTCCTGATTTTCCTTCCCAGTCCCAGTGGGGAGTGGGAGGCAGTGAGCCAGTGGTTGCATGGGGCTCAGCTACCCAGTTACCAGTTGGGGCTAAACCAGGACACCTGTGATGAGCATGACTTGAGCACATGCACCATGAGGGGCTTGCAGTGTGGAGTCCTCACTATTACACCTGAAGCTTTTCCTATTACTCAGAGGCAGACACTCACCCTAACAGAATTTCAAAGCCTCTGGAGACAGGGCTGCATGGGCTTTGTGAAACACTGTCAGGCCCCAGAGCTGGGGTGTGTGGTCAAACCAGAGAACTGCAAAGACAATCACTTCCCGCTCTCCTGCACATATGTATTCCCAGATGAGCAATTAACAGAGAAAGATTAACGGTTGCCTTGGAAAAGGATATGCATCCACCCCACAGCACCAGCTGGACAGTGAGAACCATATTAGTGGCAGCTGGAGGATGGCAAGAGAAAGCAAATCAGATAAGAGAAGTCACAGACCCCAGTCAGAGCCTTGTAAATCTTCATACTCTATTAGCTGGACTCCAGTATTTATAACTGTGATTAAGTGATATACAGTACAGTTCTTGTCTAGGAGCGCAAATACTCTAGTCTGGAGGATTACAGCTGCTCTTATGGGCTAGTTATTTAATTGTTTTTTTATCTGCACGCATAGAAGTAGAGGAAGGGCAGAGAAAGGAGCCCAAATATCCCACTTAAGGTTCCAAGATATTCTTTTAAAGATTGTTATGTAAAATTTAAATGAGAACAAAACCAGAGGCAGTTACCAGAGAGCCATGTGTTCTGCTCTTGCTAAAGGCTGTTCTCTGCCAGTCCCCATCCTCCCAGTCCTTTGCAGATTACCAATAAAGGCCAATGCACTCAAATTTATTTCCAGACTTAGTCAGTTCAAGAACTGACTGAAAATGTGCTTATGGCTATTACAATGCCCTAGGTACCGCACACCATTAACTGTGCTTTGAATGATACTTAGCAGAATTACTGCTTTCTGTAAAACAAATTACCATTTAAACACAAAGAGTACATAAATTCAAGGAAATACATCTGCTGCTGGTAAAAAGGGTTTAACTGACGCTCCAGACTAGAAATACATTTTGGCCCATGAAATTCATGCTGGCATATTGAGCTTGTTCCTTTGTGTGTTGTTGATTGAACTAAAATATTGACTGATTAATTACTGACTATTAAGTGTGTCATGATACTGGAATAACTAGGTTCACCTAGCTCACTTTTTACATAAACCATGTCTCATCACCCTTCTAACTATGACTCCGTGACTCTGCAAACCTTTATGTGTCTGCTTGATGTGACACAGAATGGCCTTGTGGCCATTAAAGAAGCGTCTCTGTAACAGCAAAGGAGTGCAGGTACACCAGTGTTTGCAAAAGCAGGGTTTCTATTTGCCCTAATTGCAGACTTGGTGGATATGTGAAGCACTGAACACCAACTAGAGTAAGTTTCTCATTATCACAAGCTTTCTGAGATAACACAAAGGCAACTGTGATACTGGTTTTTTTTTTTTCATTATCTGGGAATCATGTACTGAAGTAACAGCTTTAGGACCCGTTAATCATTTACATCAAAGCACTGCTATGACATTTTGGCAGCGTAAAGCAATCAAAATGTGTACTGAATTACCACAAGTTAGTTTAAATGAGAGTCACAACAAAGCCATGGACAGTGGCATCGAGTGCACCCTCAGCAAGTTTGCTGATGACACCAAGCTGTGTGGTGCAGTGGACACGCTGGAGGGAAGGGATGCCATCCAGAGGGACCTGGACAGGCTGGAGAGGTGGGCACAAGCCAACCTCATGAGCTTCAACAAGACCAAGTGCAGGGTCCTGCATCTGGGTCGAGGCAATCCCAGGCACAAATACAGGCTGGGCAGGGACTGGCTGGAGAGCAGCCCTGAAGAGAGAGACTTGGGGGTGCTGGTGGACGAGAAGCTCAACATGAGCTCTCAATGTGCGCTTGCAGCCCGGAAAGCCAATCAGATCCTGGGCTGCATCAGGAGAAGTGTGACCAGCAGGTCAAGGGAGGTGCTTCTCCCCTCTACTCAGCTCTGGTGAGACCCCACCTGGAGTACTGCCTCCAGTTCTGGAGCCCCTATTACAGGAGAGATGTGGACGTGCTGGAGCGTGTCCAGAGAAGGGCCACGAGGATGATCAGAGGGCTGGAGCACCTCTCCTATGAGGACAGACTGAAGGAGTTGGGGCTGTTCAGTCTGGAGAAGAGAAGGCTCCGAGGTGACCTCATTGTGGCCTTCCAGTATCTGAAGGGGGCCTACAAGAAGGCTGGGGAGGGACTTCTCAGGATCTCAGGTAGTGATAGGACTAGGGGGAACAGATTGAAGCTGGAAATGGGGAGATTCAGGCTGGATGTGAGGAAGAAGTTCTTCACCATGAGAGTGGTGAAGCCCTGGAATGGGTTATCCAGGGAGGTGGTTGAGGCCCCGTCCCTGGAGGTGTTTAAGACCAGGCTGGACGAGGCTCTGGCCAGCCTGATCTAGTGTAGAGTGTCCCTGCCCATGGCAGGGGGTTGGAACTAGATAATCCTTGTGGTCCCTTCCAACCCTGACTGATTCTATGATTCTATGAAAGAACAGTCAGAACAGACATGGCTAACTGTCTTCTCACAAGCCACAACATTTAGAAAGCTAATCCAAGCTTGAAATACTTTAATTGTTGTTTTAACGGTGTTAACAATTCCTGAAATGCTAGGCTTACCAGATTATACAGATGCATACCTGATTTTGCAACTGCTCTCATTTTGGCAGGAGAAGTCACAGCAGCAATGATATTACACAGCAATGTTCCTCTGCTATTCATTTTCTGCAGTTCAGGTGCCTTTGAAGTCCATTCATCTTTTAAATTCTAGTTAAGAAAGATAGCCATTTGTTCAGTACAAAACTCTTTTCAGATTTAAAATATTTAATGTATAGAGAGGAACAACCCTGATGCTTGGGAATCCCCTGCAGCATATCTGAACACACAAAAGAAATGGGAATGTAAGTGCAGACTGCGAGCTCCCTGGTCCCAATTACGGCAATTGCTTATTCCTTACCTCTATACTTTTATGTTACTGATAGGTGTCTTATTTACTTCAACTATATTTCACTTCTCCTTCACAACACCTTACCAATGTATCTTCCAGAGGTTTCTTTAAGTCCTCTGTATTCAGAGAGAGCTGTGCTGCTGGAATTCGTTCTGTCGTCTCTTTTATCCATTTCTTTAATGATTCTACAAGGAGCTCGAAAGTATCCATTTGTTTCTGACATGATGATACATCTTCTTCTCTAGACAATTACAGACAATTAAAGGAATGTCAGTATTCCTTCTGGTAATTACATCAACAGACATTATCAATCTGATATTGCTATTCTAAATTCAAAAAGTCACAAAAACTGGTTTTATGGATATGAGCAAAAAGTGGAAAACTTAAGTCTTGCTGTACAGGTAACTTATACGGAAGCTTCAATAATCTCTCCAGTTTTTCTCTGCAGCCCGATTCCAAATGGTACTCAAAATCAATTTGCACAAGCAGCAATTAATATTCTGTCAGAGAAGGGGAGAAGCAGGGTTTTCCTAGGACTGAAACAACTCTTGTGAATGTCACAAAATCTGAGAAGTTAATTGTCTTCATAGCTCACACTAGAGCTCTTGAACCAGACAGACTAACCACAGAGGCATTTCCAAATACAATCTCTTTTTTTTTTTTTTTTTTTTAATTAAAAAAATCTGTCTACTCTATGGTTAACTGCAATCTCTTTAAATTGCATACAAGACAGTAGCATCTCATCACAACATTCACATAGAAATATTTTAAGAATTTGACTTACTTTTCCTTTACAGTTTCCTCTACCTCTCTGAATTTCTTTGACAAAGCATTTACTTTTTCTAAGACCAACGCTTTATCTCCAGGAAGAGCATGGGATGAAAGTTCTTCAAGAAGCTGCTGCAAAACTTCCAGATCCTTTTTATGTTGTGCCAATTCTACACTAGCTTCCTGCCAAATAGGATTACATTGTTCACATTAAACTTTACAATCACTTGCTCAAAATCAAACTCTTGATTTTAGATAACCAATCAAAGTTGGGAAACAAGCATGCATTACTTCTTGTTCAATCACTTAGGTAAGTTACATTACAAATGCACAATATATCCAAATGGAATAGTGCAGTACCTGCATATACTGAGACACTTCACTAACATCCTTTCTCGGTGCCTCTGTCTCACCGAGCGCCTGGTTTTTCTCATCTATAAATGACTGAAGTTTTTCTGAAAGACCTTCAAATAACTCAACTTTAGTTTTCAACTCCTCCATTTTCATAAGCTTCTCTTTATGCTTGTTACTTGCTTCAGAAAATCGTCCTGCAAGTTCATTCATTTTAGCTTGCAATGTGGATGCAGTGGATGGATCCGCTGTTTCCGTGAACTTCTTCATCTTTTCATTCATAGTGTTTATACTGCTTTGACGACCCGCCATGTCTTGTTCTAGCATCTGAAACAAGCAAGGACTGCTTTGTATTCCTTGTAACTAAATTTTAAGAATTGAAAATGGTCCACGACATGAAGCAGCACATCAGTACACCCCAACAGTTAGTACAGATCTATTTCAGCTAAATAAATCCTCGTGTGCAGTTTTACTCCACACAACGGTCCTCTCTATTATGTTTTGAATCCATTAAAGGTGTCTAACTAGGATTTGAATTATTTCTTGAAAGTCAAATTATCAAACAAATGTTCATTCTTTCAGAGAATGCTACTTACAATGCTTTTACTAATAATATCCTGAATAGCAGCAGAATTCAAAGGCACTTGATCTTGCTCTTCAAGGCTCTTTTCAACTCCTTCCATCCAATCCAGCATTTCATCCAAACCATCCTGCACGCTTAGGGATCGTGTCAAAGTTATTTGAAGTTTCTCATTCCTTTCATTCACAGACTTGGATAAATTGTCATACCTCTCCATAACATCATCTGATAAAGAGAAAATATATTGCAAAACTTTTGCTTAGCCAAACTAAGCTTTAAACTCATTTTAGCAGTTCTCAAACAGTAAGTGTGAGTCAAAAACTGCCTATATCAGAATGAAGCAAAATTCAGCCTTATTCAGTAAGAACACAAAACCAAATACCAAAATCTTCAAATAGAGCCAGGAAACCCACTGGAAAAAAGAAATGAAGGAGCAGCTTACATCTGTACTCTTCAGCTTCTAACTGCTGTTGACTGTTCTTGAGAAATAAAATAGTGGAATACTAAGACAGCCCTTCTACAATTATGTCTCTTATGTTACTGTTAGAGCTGAAAGGTTCTTCCAGATAATTCTTCCTTAGACCTTCAACACTTTTGGGATAAACTTATGAAAGTTACAAGTTCCATACACTTTCCATGGAGCATCACTGCTGACTCCAAAGAGGCCAGCCCACACTTTCATTTTGCTGTTCTGAAACCTACTTACAGGATTCCACTAAGAGACATCTGTGTGATTGTCTTCAGACGGTCATGAATGCTGCACTACTTCTCACAACTGACAGGAAAGAGTATTGGGTGTAGGTAGTAAGAGAAGAGGTCAGAGTCTGCCCCATGGAAGACAAGGATGGCTCCAGCAAACTCCGACCTACTCACAACAGGGCACAGCTAAGCTCCTCAGGCAAACTGGTGGTACCTCTGGGAAAATGTATTTAAGAAAGGGGAAAATGGTGCC